>VZRQ01000383.1:233659-329289 GCA_013397975.1 Machaerirhynchus nigripectus
TGCTCCCCCACTTCCCGCCAAGATCTGTGTCCATTTCAAAATACAACACTTTGGATTTCAAAGTAGCCCTTGGGAATTCCCCAGATCATTCACACTGTACAGACCTTTACTGATCATTTCTTTTAAATTGGAATCTATTTGTTCACATGCATAGGTACATATTGCTCTCAGCCCCTTGGCCCCCCTCTCCACCTCCTCTTTCTTCATACAAACAGAAAAAATCTTGCTGTGATGAGCCTGAGCAAGAATTGCTGTGTCTGGTTGTGCTTTGCTGGTCCTGCATAGAGGGGTACTCTCAATTTCCAGCCTGAATGATGCTTGTTAGGCTCCTCCCGTGACGGAAGGCAAAGGCTCCAGGTATGGGACTGCTTTGCAAAATTATTCATAGTCCTAAAGGCTGCAGGGCTATGAGTACTTTCCGCCTGCAGACATACCTGTCTCCAAACATCAAGCATGATCCCAAGTGCTCTGTCTCCTCTTGCTTTCCTGTGCTGTTACTATTCCATCTCTTTCCTCACTGCTGTTTTATGAAGAGGGAACTGGATTCCACTTGTTTCTGGGAATCACTTTTGCATGTGGTGAGCTTTGCTGTATCTTGTGATGGGAGGGTTTTCCTTTCCTTTAAACAGTTGGATAGGTTTCATATCTCCCTCCCCCGAGTTTTTCGTTCTGGAAGGTGGAACAAAACCTCTTCAGCTGTGACAGGTGGGCCCAAGAGGGAACACAGAGACTCCCCCGGATGCCGGCATCGCTCTGCAGGGAACTCGTGAGGCTGGTTACTTGTGCAATGCATTCCTGCCAGTTCCCTCCTTAAACTGATTCAGCTCTAAGCCAAACCAGATTTCCATAGCAAATGTGTCTCTGCAACTTACACATCTACTGGAAGGGGATTGCAGGTGCCAGGGGTGTGATTTGCCTTTGGTTACAAAATAGCTCCCTCGCGGTCCCTGTGTAAAAAGCACACGTTTTTCTGGAGGTGATTTTATACCCCATCCTTGTCTTCTTTTCCTGCTGGTTCTGCACTGCACAAACAGCCGTAGGGATCCGGGCAGCCTGGAAAAGCCCAGGGCAGAGCTGCTGCTGTGGTTACACCCCAGCAGTGCTGCTGACTCCTCTGAAGCAGCAGATGGCTCAGATGTACTCGGTGATTTACGCTCCATAGTCATTTTGAGATGCTGTGTGAAGGTTTAGGGCCACCTGCAGCATCCCGGAGAGGAGGAGAGTCTCGGTGCTTCGCCAGCCAAATGGAAATGCTTCTTTTAATCTCCAAGCCGTGCAAACAGGGCTCTGGACAAGCAGCTTGGTGCAAACTCTGCTTCACCTGTGGCTCCTCCTTTCCACGACGATTCTGCTCCACAGGCACAGCTGTCTGTCCGCAGCACCGATCCCGTGCCTGGCTCCGGGGAGCTGGGGAACCACTAGAGGGAGATGGGAATGACTCCCGATATCTGTAATTGTGTTTTCTCTAACAAGTAACGATTAACCTTCGCAGCTGCACGGCTGGAACAAGGCTCCAGCCGCTCTCCAGAACCTTCCATACCTGGTCTGCCGGGTCCTTATTTGGGGAAACGTCTTTGGGTTTTTTTCTTAATATAAATCACACAGTGCTTGAATTTTGAACCCAAAACTTGGTTGATGCTTCTGTTTGCCCTAACTGGGAGTTATTCATGTTCTCTGAGAAGTTATATATGGGACTAATTTTGCTTTTTTACCTGGGATAAGAAGTGGTTGCGGGCATCTGTAGCTGCAGGCAGAGTATAAGGGTGCCTGCATTTCCCAGTCCCTGATTTAACTCAGAATACAGGGTTTGTCTTTAAGGTAAAGGCTAGTCTTTGCCAGACATTAACCAGAAATTTGAAAAATGAAACTAGAATGATAAATACTTCCCATCCAAAAATGTGGGTCTTTCTTGGTAATATATGGAAGCGCACAAAAACATTGGTTTGAAGTAAGTTCATACGACTAAAATGAAGAAAATAATTGTTTTCATTGTGTTTCTCTCAAATATGGATTTTCTTTTCTTCCCTCTTTTTCATCTTTCTACTGTGATTAAAAAAATAAAAAGATACAGGAAAAAAGCTAAAAGCAGCAGTGTGTGAGAGAGAAAGATTTTTGAAAACTGAGACACAGTTTCTTGGTTTGAAACAATGTGAGAATTTTCATTACTTGCATTTGAAAAAAAAACCCAACCAAACCCTGAGCAAACCGAAACCTCATGTACAAACTGTCAGATTCTTTCAGAAGCTATTTTTCACTTGAAAGCACTTGCTCATAGAAAGCATCTTGCCCAGTCTTATTATGAACACAAAAGCTGCACCTAATTGGTTTATATGTTGACAGGCATCTTATTACTGAGAATAAGAGTGCGTGTGTTTCCCCCCTCGCTGCGCGGGATCGCCCCGGCTGGGCCCTGTCATCCTCCAGCCGTGGGATTTGCTGCTGCAAGAGGAGGCAGCAGTTTGGTGACTTCATTTTTCCCTTTTCCATTGCAAAGCAGCTGTTTGCCAATGTAACCGGGGTGCTGGGAATTACATGTGCCTGATGTGATGGTGTTTGGGGTCTGCGCATTCAGGGTTCGTTGTGGTCCAGCTGGGACCTCAGGTGGCCTGCTGGACACTGGAGCTGTTAAATGGGGGAGGTTTGGGGCTGAACTGACCCAAACTGGTGCCTGTTTTGTGAATCCATCCTGGAGCTGTGCTGCTGGATTGAGCAGAGCCCAGAGGCACCACACTCCGCCCAGAGGCTCCTGGTTTCCTCTCTCTTTATGCGGTCAGAGTTGACAGCTTGGATGTTACAATGCAACCCCAAATACAGACAACACATAGTTGTGTTGATTTGCTGTTCTTCAGCTTCTCCACCTGGGATAAAAAGTGATGGGGGCATCTACAGCCACAGTCAGAGTACAAGGCTGTCTTCATTTCCCCACCTCTGATTCAAGCCAAAATTCAGAGCTTATCTTTCAGGTAAACGATAGTCTGTGCTGCCAGTGGTAAACTGGCAATTTGAAATCTGAAATTAGAATGATAAATCACTTCCCAGTCACATTGTGATGGCTGAGGTTTTACCTGGGGATCTCAGGAGACACCAGAGGAAGGTTTCCTGCTTGCTGAGCACTGGCATGTAGCTCACACACTAATTAAACCATACGTGGGATTTTCAGAAGTTCCTTCAAAAGGAAGGCAGCTGAGACTGCAACAGCTTTGGTGTTTTCAAAAGCCTTTTTGCCTCTCCAAATTCTTGTTTTCTGCTGGGGACTGGCAACCTTCACTTGGTGGCAACTTGATGGCCCAATGCAACCTCCAGCTCAGAGTAAATCAGAGCTGGTGTAAACCTGAGACAGAAATCACACTTGAGCACAACACCGTTACTCCAAGTCCTTTGAAAAACTTGGTCCTGGGAGGTTTTGCTGCCCAGGCAGCCACGTGGGCCTCCTCTGCCAGCTCTGTGCACCTCCAGCTGGTGCAGAATTGCTGCCTCCTGGTTCACCTCATTGCTCCCAGCTCCAAATGATGAGTATCTTTGGGGAAATGAAGGGCTGTGTGGTAGTTAATGGCTTCAAAAAGACATTGAACAGCTGACTGGTGTATGAGAAATGTGTTTGTGCCATTGCACAGTTCTCCTTCTCGGACCATATTTACAGGATCCCGGGAGCTGCTGCATATTTAATATTTATTGGAAATCAGAAGAATAGGGGCAGTTCCAGGAGTTACAGATAAAATTGGGGCCTTCTTTGCACTGGGGATTCACTCCAAACCCAGCTCCTGGCATGGGAAACCCTCAGGGGTAGCAGAGGACAAGTAATTGTTACACCAAGCTTGGTCTTGATAGAAGCTGCAGTGTAAACCATGCACACAGATTAAACTCATCTCAAAGTGATGCAAAGAGTAATTCAGAGACTGCTGATTAGCTACAGAGGTAATTAAAAATCACAGGTTACAGAGTTCATTAACTCTCAGGCATCATGGTGAGATTCTTGGGGGTGTCATGTGCAGTGCCAGGAGCTGGACTCAATGATCCTTTTGGGGCCCTTTCAACTCAGGATATTCTGTGATTCCAGGAATTGGGTGTTTTTAATTCTAATCTACAGCCTGATGTGAGACAGAGTGTTTGCTCGGTTGGAGAGGTCAGGGCCTGGCACTGACGGTGAGATAGGGTGAGTTAGTGACCAGCTGGCCGGTGCTGCCCACTGGAATGGCCACCAAACCTGGGACGGAGCCAGTGGCAGGGCTGTCAAAACACGGAGGAGTTTCTGCACCTCAGTGAAGACTGACACTGCCCAGCCCCAAAGCCAAAACCCATCCAGGGTAGTTGTGAACCTTTGACCACTTCGGCTCTGCAACAGAGTCTTTTTGTGCAAAAATCATGTCTTTGTTGTAAAATAGATATATTTGCTGGCATATGCTCAACTGTACAACAAAGATGTGTCGAGCTGCTTCTGTGTCTTATCCTTTGAGCCCTTGAGCGTGTCCACTGGCACTCCCTGAGCAGGAGCGAACACGGGCTGGCAGACACATTTAATAAAACGATGGATTTTCACACCAGGCTCACAGGCTCTTGTCAGCCTTTCCACAGAGCTGGAGAATGGGTGGTGCTGTGAATACCATGTGGTGTTCTCAAGGCTGTGGCATCTTTTAAAATCAGTCAGATGTGGCCTTGATATAACAGCAGCAAAGCTCGCCAAGGATTTACTGCTGAAGGGGTTTCAGTAGAGAAAACATGTTTCCCACAAAACCAGGACTTTGATTAAAAAAAGAATTCCTATCAGGAAAAACATGCCAGTGTCTTCCACTTGGGTTTACTGAAATGTTTCATTTCTCAAATGGAATGGAGAAATTTCAGTTCAAGAGTAATTCATGTTTACTGCCTGGGAGCCACCTCCTGACCTGAAATATGTCCCTGAGGACATGCCTGGGCTTTGCTGCTGTGAAAGCAGCTGGCCCATGGCCTGGAAAGGACACCTGGTTCCAAGAGGACATGAGCAGGAGACATCGTTATCTGTCTGGGTGCAATTTGGGGCTGAACTGGCTAAAACAGGCAATGAAACAGAAATTCTTACTTTTGAGCAGACTTGGGTATTGGTAAAGCCACAAACACATTTACAGAACAGTAATAATTTCAACCTCCCAGGGAGAGAAACTGGGGTTTAAATGGAATTATTTGCAGGCAGAAATAGGGGGGATGGGCATGAGTTTATAGTGAGAGATCCTCCCTGTAAGGACCTTATGTCTCTGGTAGGATTTCTCATCTAATGCCAGCCTTCAGGACTGAAACGAGAGGATGTTTTCCTTCAGGCTGCTAAGGGAAATGCTACCCTGGAAAATTTTTAATTTTAGGTGTTGAAATTCAGCTATTTCCTGTGCTATACATTTGTGTGACACATATATGACATAATTGAAACTTCTGGAAACTCTTAGAAAATTAACCCCCTGTCTCGACGTCATATAAACTGGAAAGCTATTTGGAAAGTTGAAATAGTGTGTGGGATGTGAAATTAATGCATGTGTGTAGAAAATCCTCATTGGTGAAGGTGAAGGTTTGGTTTTCCTCAGCCTGGCTATTTCTTGTGGTGGCCAAACGCTGCTTGAGGCCAAGGCTCTGTACATGGGGCTGAGATCTTGTGCAGAATTCAGCAATAAAACACTGGTGCAGACCCCAGTTCTTCTTTGCTCATTCCACTGATAAAATATTCTTGCCTGAGTACATGCCTAACCGTGCTCTCCAATTAGCCTGCTAATTAGACCCCCAGTATCTGTTTAGATTATTAATGGAGCTGAAAGACTTTTGAAGGCAACATTAGATATAGTTGAAGAGATTGCTTGAGGGGGTGGGAGATATGGCAAATGTGGGTCATGTTTTCTGCTTTGTTGCGCTGAGTTTGGGGGGTGTTTGTTCAAACACTGCGGGGTGAAATGGCTCCCCAAGTCCCGGGTACTGGTACTGCTGGGAAAGGCTTTTGATGGGAAAAGTAGTTTTTCAAAGGGATCAGTCCTGGGTTGAAAACCAGGAGCATGTGGGAGAAGGAACTTTCCATTAAGTAATAGGAAACAGAGCTGGAGCTTTTTAGAAGACCATTTTAAAATAGAATATTTCAGGTAACTCCAACAAAATGAAATATTCCTTCTTGGCTTAAACTTGTCCAAAAGGAAATGTTTCATTTTGTTTTGCCCAATGAAATATTCAATTTGTTTAGGGAAAAAAATTTAAAAAGAGTGTTTCTCATGACATAGTTTTACTTTGTAAAAATGTAATTTTCTATCAGAAAAAACCAATTCCAGTTTCTATCAGAAAAAAAACAATTACCTGCTTACTCCTGGTGCAATCTGTCCTGGCTGCTGGAGAGGAATTGGCGCTGGCTTTTACAGCCTTCAAGGCTGACCCTTTCCCTTTGATCAGTGCTGATCCACTTCCTAGCAGTGGGTGCTCCGCTGCCCGGAACACTCCATTCTCATTGCTGCTCTTTGTTTGGGAAAGTTGCTATAAGCTTTTAGCATCCCAGTGGGCATGGAGAAAGGATCTTTATACAAGTTCCCACTTGGCCTGAAACAAGCCTGGCTCTTTTCTTTTACACAGGCTCACCCTGAAGGAAAAAACCAGCTTTTTGTGACCTGCTGCCCCCAGAGTTACCTTTGTTTGGACTGCACAGTGTGTCTTTATCAGCTCTGGGCACACTGGGCCACCTCTGTTGGGGCAGCGGGAGGCACGGCCTGCGCTGAGCAAGGACAAGCTGTCCGTTCATCTCCAGCACAAAAAGGACCTTCCTTTCTCAGTGACCCTCAAAGCCAAGCATGGCTGGGACATGGTTCCACCCTGGGACAGCTGCCTCATGGGCAGCGTTTCCTGGGGCTCCCCTGGGTTCCCAAAAAAAATAGAATCATGGAATGATTTGGGTTGGAAGGGACTTTAAAGTCCATCTAAGTCCATCAGGGACACCTTCCACTATCCCAGAGTGCTCCAAGCCCTGTCCAGCCTGGCCTTGGGCATTTCCAGGGATCCAGGGGCAGCCACGGCATCTCTAGGCACCCTGTGCCAGGGCCTCCCCCCCCTAACAGAGAAGAATTTCTTTCTCACATCTAATTTAAACCTACTCTCTGTCAGTTTGGAGCCACTCCCCCTTGTCCTGACACTCCAGTTCCTGATGAGGAGTCCAGCTCCATCTTCCTTGTAATCCCTTCAGACACTGGAAGGTGCTGTGAGGTCTCCAGGTGGGTTTGGGTGGTGGACACCATGCTCACAGGCAGTAGAAAAAGGGGTTGAACATCACCAGAAATGGTTGGAAAGTTTGACATCTGCTACTCCCTTGTCTTGTTCTCGTCTCCATGTGCTTGGGCTTGAGAAGGTGAGAGCACCTCTACCTCAGGCCCCGTGGATGCAGACCAAGTCAGCCTCATCATCAGGTCTATTGTGTATGTAGACATCAGTTATTACAATTCTTTTAAAAATAAATTTACATGTTTAGACACAGTCTCTAAATAGACATATTTAAGATCTGTAGGGCACATGGGATGGGGATAATGCGGGGAGGGACTTGGGCACAGCTCTAGGCCACCCTTAGCAATCAATCTGTGGCTTTTCAAATGGAGGGTTCCAAACTGTGTGGATGCAATCTGAAGTTGAGCAGCAGAAGAAAATACAAAGTAGGCTGGAAAGTTTCAATCCAGCCTTGTTGTTTGTTTTGTTACAGAAAAAACAAACAAATCTTATCAGCAGGCCGCACATTTTCTTCCCAAACTTACATTTTTCATCTACAGTAATGGGGTTTTGTTAAAAGAGAAAGAATACATTTTTGGTTTGGGGAAATGAGGAACTGGGATTTGGGGGATTTTCTTTCTTTGTTTGCTTAAAATTGAAATATTCTGGGGACCTGCTGCAAAGCAAGACCCAAATAGCACCAGATCTTGACAAGGTTTGGAGAGCTCCAAGATCCCTGAAGGAGCATGAAATATTTCAGGGTTCAGATCTGAAGACAATTCCTGCCTTTCCTCCTCAGCCTTTACTTTTATTAGGTCAATCTTTTCTGTGCTTATAATGAAGAAAAATTGAGCAGGTTTTGGGGGAGGGAGGGGCTGAAGATATTAGCAGAAATATGGGTTTGGTCTGGCACAAGATGCTGGAGTCTACTGGCATACTGTGAGCTGTCTTAAGACCTAATAGGAAATAAATTGGTTTTGGGGTGCTGCTGAGGACTCACAGCAGGTCTGGCTGTTGAGGAGACTGAAGGGACTGTCCCAAGGGCAGCTCTTATCGCGAAGCGGAGGCTGTTACAGCAAACACTGGGTTTCTTGTCAGTCCAGAGTGCACATCCCTTGCAGCAAAATTAACAGTACAAATTGTCCTGGTCATGAATTGAAGGACACTGACCTGGGGGGTGGCGCTTTCAGTACCCGGCATCTCTCCAAGGTCTCCCTGATAGGGACGCTGGGGCTTGTTTTGCTTGTGGCCAACAGGCGTTCTCCTCTTTGACCCTTCATCTGGGTCCGGCAGCGCCACCCTGAATTCTTCTCTTTGGCTTCATTTTTTCAGTTCAGAAATTCATCCCTCTGACCCTGTTTTATCAGAGATAATTTTTCCTCTGTTGTTGTGGGTTGGGCAAGAACTGCACAACTCAGCTCTGCATCAGCATGACGGCCAGAACACTGATTTAGAACCACATGTTTCCAAAACACCCTTGTTGTTTATCTCGCTACTCTGATTGCCTGTGTTGCCCTCCTGTGCACAATTGGAAGGGTCCGTGCCAAAATACCTCGAGCAACTTGCTTTACATAATGTTGCCTTTCAGAAGCCTTTCTTAAGTGAACAAAAGCCAGATCTCAGGAAACATTTAGGCTTTTACTCAAAGTAGCATGAATAACACCTTGTAATAATAATCATAAATAAATAGCATATTTTACTGTAAATAATATGATTTTAAATTGAAATCAGTTTTGGTAAAAGGTTATTAGTAGCAAGTTGAAAGACATGAAGTTGAGTATGAAAAAATCCCTGCAGCTGTGTTTGGCAGTGTCTAATCAAACCTGCACTTTGTCCCTGCTCTCCCAGGGCAACCTGTGGATGGACCTCAATCTGCAAAGAGAACCCCACGGGCATCACTTTTAGTTCTTATTTTTTAAACTTGAAAAATAGTTTTGATTTGCAGAAAACCTGCCAACATTGCAACAATTTCTTCGCTCGAAGGTGTGAACGGTGTTCCTTTTGTCAGCTTTTGGGAGAACACAGGTAGTGAATTGGAGTTTCAATTGATCTCATGGAATCACAAAATCCCAGAATGGTTTAGGTTGGAAGGACCTTAAAGATCATCCCATTCCACCCCCTTGCCATGGGCAGGGACATCTTCCACTAGACCAGGTTGTTCCAAGCCCTGTCCAGCCTGGCCTTGGACACTTCCAGGGATGGGGCAGCCACAGCCCCTATGGGCACCCTGGGCCAGGGCCTCACTACCCTCTGAATAAATCAAAACCTCTTATTTTCACTTACAATTATCCTTCCTTGTCTTATCACCATCTGCTTATGTAAAAAGTCATTTCTTTGACTTGACCATGGCTCTGGTGTGAGGTGTCACCTTCACAGGACTTGCATCTCCAGGGCCACATGTGGAGCAGGAGGAAGCAGGGCTGCTGTGGCTGATTCCCTTGTCTGAGGCACTGCCCGGGTCTTTGTCCTCACTATTTCTGGTGCACAGGAGCCTCAGAAGGAGCCACGGGGCTGTGCTGTGGAGAGCTGCCTTCTGTGAGCCACAAGCACATCAGTCAGCCCTGGAGATGCCATATAAATCAGCCATGATTTTTCTGGGATCTCCTGGCATCACTGGGCAGGGGCGCTTGCTCCAAGCCATTTCCATGCTGGATTGAGGGTTTGCAGCTCTTGGTGACCATGACTAGTTGGAGACCTGATGGAAAAGTGCAGGGCTGCTGTGGTGAGAGCTCTGTTTGTTTACTCTGAGGCTGAATTCAGCCCTCAGCCGCTTGCTCCTCCTGTGGAACAGGATTGCAAAGCTCTCCCCAAACACTGTAACTAGGTCAGCCTGAGGAGAGGGCTTTGTTCAGCCCTCCAGATGTCTATCTGTCTACTTTTTTCCCTTGCTGTTTTTAGTTTTTCCAAAGCAGGATCCTTTATTTAAGCCCTCCCCTGAAATCTGGCAAAAACAAAGACCTGGAAGTTTCATAAACCTTCGTCTTTTGCCTGAACACCTTTCAGCCACACAGTGTAAACAGATCACCTCAGTGGTTAAGCAGAGGTGTCTCTTTTCAGCATTGCCTTGAGCACAGACACTCACCAGGTGCTGTGGGTCCAGGCCATGAGCAGCCTGTAGTCCCGTACGAGGGGACTGGCACAGGAAGCAATTTCTTGCAAATCACTTCAGATGCAAATGTTCCCCTTTGGACAGTTCTTGGGCTCTGAATCTGGGGATGGTCCTCCCATTCCAGCTCTCTTGGCTTTCCTGGAGCTATGCCTGGTCACTGCTTGGTGTGTGAGCGGAAAATGAGTGGAGTGTAGGGACAGAACCTCAGTTCAAAACCTGACTTTGGATACATCTCTAAATGTAACTTCTCTGCCTATTCCCAAACCCCAAATGCCTCTGGCTGCATGTTCTATTGATGAGAAAATCCTAAATCCCAGAGCAGGGGCTGACAAAGGTGGAGGTCAGGGATGGGAACTGGGTGGTTGTGGTGGATGAGCAAGGTTGTTATGAAGCACATTCTCCAAATGTAATCGGGGCAGTGAGAGGGAGAATGAATCAATGTCACCTTGAGTAAGCACGGAGATCAGCCTGGCCACATTCCTGAGATAGCTGTGTGCAGATCTGACACTGGTATTCATGGGAGACTTAAAACAGTCCAGAACCAAGGGTGTAACCTAACCTTGGGAGCAGTGGGAACATGAAGAAGATCAAGGTAATCTCAGGAGGTCATAAAAGACAAGGTCAGATGTGGTTCAGCAAGTGCAGAGGGGCTCAGGTTTAATTCCTCTGTAATATCCATGGCTGTGAAAGGAACTGCCATGCTCAGCCCTGGCAGCACAGCCTGCCCTGCAGAGCAGTGTCCCGTTTTCCCCAGAGATCATCAGCTGGAAGATGGGCATGAGACGAGCGGGGCCTGCAGTAACTCTGGGAAAAGGGAAGTCTCTTTGTGCTCTTCACAGAGTGCCAAGCACTTCCTTTGCAGCTAAACCTTCATGGTGTGTTTTAGAGAGCACTTCCCGCTTTAGTAAAGGGGACAGGGAGCAAAGGTTGGTACCTTCCATTGTCTTTTGGGAATTAGATAGCTTTTAACTAGAGCTCTCATGGCTTTCAAAGGATCAGGATTCACCTCATCTCTAATACGTGTCTAGGAAAGCACCAGCTGAACAGCCCTGGGGACAGACCACTCCGTAATTTCTCAAATTTTGAATCTTTCTACCAGGATGTGGCTGGAGGGGGCTCCCCTGGAGCTCACAAGACCATTGGTCCTGCTTAGGACAGGAAGGCTTGGGCAAGAGCCTCCACATGGGCCCTTCACACCACCACCCATGAGGACAACCATTTAAAGCTCCTGGTTGCGCTCCAGTTTACCTTTAGTTCTGCTAATACAGCAAAGTCCTCCCAGCCCTAATAAAGGCTTCCAGGAGTCTTTGCTGCTTATGGGGGCTGGGGGGAAATCCATCCCATTTCTAATTGTCACGTTCGAGCCTTGTGCAGGCAGATTCATTCCATATGGGAGAGGGATCCAAGCTGCTCGGCTTGGCACAGCCAGGCAGTTGATGGGAAAATGATACATTTAATTGTATGGACGTCATAAGACTGGAGTTGTTTGCTTAATCCTGGAGTTGGAAATAAATACAGAAAATACTGAATATACAGTTGGCTGGGGATGGTTCAGAGCATTCCAACTTTCCTTGTCTTGTGTATGTAGTGAGGATTTGGAGGGCATCAGGTGAAGGAGATTCCCATTTTCAAGCTGCATAGGACATATCTGAGGTGGTTTAAGTTTGCTGGGTTGGGCTTGTGGACATTTCAGCCAGCTGTAAATGCAGCCCCATGTTATGAAATGAGTCAGATCACAGTCTCTTCCGATTTTCAAGGAAGCACTTTTTGATGTGTGGAATTGGACTATAAAACTCAAATGAGGGAGAGCTGCCCTGGACGCAGAGCTGATCCCTTCTGCTCATGGTCAACATAATGTCTTTACTTTTCCCTGAAAATCCAATCTGTTGATCAGCTCTTGCTGCCTGCTGGAAAAAGCTGTCCCACATAAGAGCCAAAATCTCCATGTTTTACAAGCTTCTCCGCCTATATCTCTGCGTTTGCTTCTCTCCCTTCACACACAGCACCTTTCTCTGTGGTTATTTTCTGGTGGTGACAATTTCTGGTGGCAGAGGATGGCAGGGCAGTCTTGCCATGGAGTCTCCCAATGTACAGATGGAAACCAAAATCCATGTGGTAGGACAGGCTGAACTTCTGTACCATGAAGCAGCACTTTGTGAGACCACAGAAAGGAGTTTAGACAGGGGAATAGAGGTGTCAAACCTGGTGTTTTCCCTCTGACTGCCAGGACCCAGCACTGCTGCTCATTTGCTGAGGGTTTCCCAGACAGATGTGAGCTGTGGGGCTCCTGTCCAGCCTTTCTGGAGGCTGATGTGCACTTGTGGTAAGGCCAGCATTTACCAGAAGTGCTGGATCTACCACATGACACAGCATTTGTGTCTTGCTAGTCGTCAGCCTGGCTGGGAACACAGCACATCTGCTCTGATCAGGAAACCTGGAAAACCAGAAACACAGGTGTATCCCCCCAAAAAAATCTCAGAGGAGGAACGTCCAGGAAAACATGAAAAAATTAATCTTCCCAAAACTGCTGCTTCTGCCAGACAAAGATGTGAAACGCCTGGAGAGGACAGAACGTGGTTATCTGTAACCGACAGTAATTTCACCTTGGTTTCTAACAGCCGTTATTTTGAACTCTGGAGTGTGAGGTTTAACTTCACTTCCAAACTGTTTATTCCACTGAATACTCCTGATAGCCATATCAGCATCCTACTTGGGTTCCCTTAGTCTCGACACAATTAATAACCCCAGCCCTTGCCAGCAGTGATAAGAGAAATGGTTTGTTCTGACCTAAGGCTAGTTACTCTTAGGTCACTCCAAAGCATCCTCTCCATCAGAAGTGGATCAGGATCTTCTGAAGGGACGGAAGGGAGACTGAACACACTTCTCAGTCTGTGCTGCTATCTCCATGAGTTGCACTCTTCATTCAGCTGCAGACCTTATGGCTCAGAAGATGCTCTGCTGTGCCTTGATGAAATTCGGGCTGAATTTGGCACAGGGAGCAAGGCAGTCACTGCAGGGAGGGATTTATCTCCTCACTTTGTGAGGGGTCAGGGCTGCTGACAATAATATCAGTGACCCAACTTCTCTTCTGCTCCCAAGCACTTCATATTCGTCCACCCGGATTCATTCTGCTCCAGATCCTTGGGGCTGTTTCCTGGGAATAGTGAAGGACATGGCTCTCATTCGTTCCCTTTCTGAAGTCCTTCCATTTGGTACCAACTCTATTTAATATTTCATTTTGCATTTTCATAGCTAGGCACTTATAGACATTAATTATTTAAGGGCCACATTTCTTGTATTAAATGTATATATCAAGACAGCTGCTGGTGTTTTCTAAGGGGGGCGTTCACTAATCGGGATTTGCTGCTCCTCCAAATTTCAAATAAAAATCTCAAAGGTCCCTTTTTCTGTTCAGCATTTTCAAAGCCTCACTTTCTTGTTCAGTGCTGGATGGTACCTTCAAAAGCACTCAGTGCTGATCTAACCTTGTTCTCACCAGTCCCTAAGAAAATAGGGCTGACCCATTTCAAAACCCTCTCCTCTCCCCAACCAAATCCAGCACTGTAGCAATATTCCCAAGCTTTTATCTGCAGTCACATCAGGGGTAAGCAACCAGGAAAGGCTGGCTTTTTAGCCTCATTTCTGTTCATTTGGAGCAATTCCGTAACCTCAGAGGAGTTGCCCTGGAGGCACAAAGTGTATGAGGGCAAAGTGTGATTTTTCCATCTAACGAAATATTTTTCACCCCTGTCCCATCAGCTGGCCTGGGTTGGGCTCAGATGACCAGGGCAGGAGAGGGTGGTGGGACAAGCACTGTTACGAAGGTGTGTGAGGGTTTGGTTTTCATGCAGATGGAAGATAACAGAATGCAGGAGACTCACCAGTGGGATGGGAATTCTCAGAGTGCCAACATCAAAAGGCAGCTGATCTGAATACTGCTCTCCAACACAAATTCCCCACTTAATGTTTGTGGCTGTGTGATGCCTCTGTCTTGGGGGTTGGGTGACATTTGAGGCTCCATATTGTCCAAGTAGCTGGGCCTGCCTCTCTCACAGTGGGAGCTGCCTGGGTGGGCACAGCACATGGTCTGACACAGACCCACAGCTCCAGCTTAGCTGGAAATGCCACACTGAAGCTGTTTTCTTTGGAGAAAGGCAGCTTTGCTTCCTCTTGATAACTGGTTTTACTCAGACCTTCGTGACTGAGAGAAGGTAAGGCAGCCTTGTGAACCTGCCTCCCCTCCAAATTTGGTCTCCTCCTGGTGATGATTCTTCTCAGTTCTCCATCCAGCCCCACTGGGTTTTGGCTTTAGAACTGTGGAGACCTTGTACCTTGCAGTTGGAAAGAATGTGCATCTTTTGGGGGAGTAATCCAGTCAGGTCCCGGGTAGGGGAGACATCTCCAAAGCTTTCCTGGAATGCCAAGCTCACCATGAGCAGTCAGCCTCCCTTCATTAGTCCCAACATGATGGAGCAGGATGGATTTGCTCATGGGTGGAGCTGGAAGAGAGTAATAAACTCCTCTTAATGAAGGGAGCACTTTGGTTTGCTGTGTCTGGCAGGCTGTTTTCATCTTTTGTACTCCTGGTAGTTGGCACCCAGGCAAGACGGAGGGACTGGGCTTTGGGAGTGGTAGGCATGCACTCAATTTGCTGCCTACCCCTGGCAGAGGATCAAGGCTGGAATTTTCATTACACTTGCTTTGCCTGCCAGAAAGAAGCACTTTGATTTAATTCTGGTGGCTTCTTGCTCAATGCCAAACTTGGAATGTGATGCTCTGATGTATTCCAGCTTCTTAAAGAAACCACAGTATCCCGCCAAGGAAATATATATTTATACAACAAAGGAACTGCATCGGAGTGTGGAATCACTTTATTAAGAGTGAGCCATATTAGAGGTGGATCCCATGGTTTGGAATAGGAGACTGGCTCCTTTTGTAATCCTGTGTATCAAGCCCTGATATGATCAGAAATTCCTGATTCCTCAATAATTGTTCTTGGAAAGCCCATCTAGTTAAAAAGCAGTCACCGTGTCGCTCTCCCAGAGAGGGATGGGGGATGCTAACAGAGCTGATGGAATATTTCCTGGCATGAAGGTCCTTTAAGAAGGGAGATTGTGCTTTTGACAAGATGACATTTTTCAACAGAAAGCATCTGCTCACCTCAAAGTGTTGCTTTTGTGCCAAAAGAATACCTCAAAACTCAAGTGTATTATTTTCTGAACAGAAATCCAAAAGTTTTGGGGTTTTGGCAACAGATTTCAAGGATCTAAATGGAAAAAAAGGGTTTTGTTTTTGAAAAACCAAGAGGCCAAAAGATTTTTTTTCTTTTTAGTTCTGTTTAAAAATGTAGGAAAAATGTGAACATATTTTCCATGTGATGGAGGGGACCCTCTTTCAAACCAGCTCTAGATATCCATAAAAAATGTGTTAGTGGGTGCTTCACTACAGCCAAGTTCTGTCACAAATCCTGATATGGGAGGACGTGTGGGAACTAGTACAACCTGCAAGATTTTTATTCCTTGCAGCTCGCTCTGAGGTAGTTTAAGGTGATCCAATGTGGGAGGAACAGATAAAGTAAGACTCAGTAATAGGCATAAAAAAATTGTGAAAATGTCTGAGGCCACGAGAAGTTTCAGTTTCTTTCAGAATCACACATCTGGTAGGTGCACTATTTCCATTCATTTTGCGTTGACTGTTACATTATCCCACAATATTAATGTATTGATATATTAATAAAATATCAACATTTACATGTAATACAGTTAGTGTTTTAATATAAAAGTCAAAATGAAATGAATCAGCATGACATTTGAAACAAAAATCTTTGAAAATTCTGTCTGTTAAAATAAAATGGAAAAAATAAATAAAAAACCTCTTATGGAAGAGGTTTCACCCCTCCTGTTCCTCCTCTCACTCCTGCCAGCTGTTTCATTCCAGATGCGGTGGCCAGGCTTTTCTTTGTCCAATGACCACATTTGATAAGAAAGTCAGGTGACCATATTTAAGTCCCTTTCTTTGTGTTGCTCTCGAATTTGATCTCACTTGATCTAAACTTCCTAAACAAATAGGTCCAAAGTACCTGATTTACCATGGCTTGTTTCTCTTAAAACACAGCTGGCTCATACCTCAGGTAGGAGAGCAGGTGGTGCCTGAACTTCTTCCTACGCTGATCCAAAAAAGTCAAACACAACTTTAGACATTATTTCCTTTCTTTCCTCACCCTCAATTTCTTCTCAAAAACTCTGTATTTTCTTGGTTAAATACTTCTTGTTGGTTGCTGCAGCCATGCACCAACACTCACCATGAAATCCCATCGAGAAATCCCCTACAAGGCCATCCAGTGTCTGCCCCCACCCTATGATACAGATTCCTACTTTGGAATTTCAGCAGCTGTGAAATCCCATGCCCCAGGCAACTCTTTAGCTCTGCTCTGTCTTTCCTTTCTTTTACTTTCTACCCTATTTGGACCATGACCTGAAGTTTGTATTAATTTGTTCTGGTTAATTCAAAATTGCATACAATCCAAACATGATGTTATTTTCGAATGGTTCTTTCTGGGAAAAGCAAAACAGGAAAAGATAAAGACCTTAATTTTTTTTTTCCACCAAGAAGCCAATATGGGATCTGTTACAATCTAGTCATGCTGGATGGGAGGCTAGGGAACACAGGCAAGGAATTAAAGACCACTGTTTCACAGCAAAATAATAACATAGTTATTGACATATTTATATACATATGTTTAAGTGTATTTATGAAGAGCTCAACTCTCTTTTCATTGGCACCGGATTTGTTCTCCCACAAGAATCCATGGAATGAATCCAGGGGTACCATGGTGTACAGGAGAAATCCTTGGCATTTATTTATGTTGCCCATCCTGTAATTTCAACCATTCTTCAGGTTTCCCTTCATTTATTTAGGGATTTGGGAACTGCAGCCCTGTTTGGGACATACCACATTAGATTTGGGGTTATCACATTTCCACATTACAGCAAAGAGCCCCCATTGTCCCTACACAAGTAGCAGCTAAGAGAGCACTTGAGAACCAGAGCATTGCTCTCACCACTGCTCTCTTAGTCCCTGCTGACTTTATTTTCACCAAATCCCAGCTCAGCTGGACTGACCCCTTGACTGCCCATTGAATCCTGTCTGGCACTCGATAATAGACATGCAGAGTCTTTCCTATGGAGTATGAGGGGCAGGCACAGTGCTCCTGGGGCTGCACGGAGCTGTGGCCATCCTGCTGGGCTGGGAATGCAGGGCTTGCTCCAGTCTCTGGGAGCCCTGGGTTTTGGGAACTGCACCAAACAGCACAAGACAAACGGCAGGAGACAGCGTGTCCAAGTATCCCACTGCATGCAGAAAGCACTTCATTTAATCCTTATTTCTTGACGGAGAGGCCACTGCCTTCAGCCATGTTTTCTGAACAGGCCTTTCCTCTGTCTGGGAACATCAGACCTTCAGAGCATTGGCTTTTGAGGTTGACACCTCCTGAGCAAAAGAGCCACACAGCATGAGCACCTAGAGAATCCCAGAATGGCTGGGGCTGAACAGAACTTTAAAACCCATTTCATTCCACCCCCCTGCCATGGGCAGGGACACCTTCCACTATCCCAGGTTGCTCCAAGCCCCAACCAAGCTGGCCTTGGTCACTTCCAGGGATGGGGCAGCCACAGCTTCTCTGGACACCCTGTGCCAGGGCCTTACCACCCTCACAGGGAAAAATTTCTTCCCAGTACAACATCTAAACCTACTGTCTGTCAGTGTGAAGCCTTTCCCCCCTTTCCTGTCACTCCAGGCCCTTGTAAACAGGCTCTCTCCATGTTTCCTGCAGGCTTCTTTTGATACTGAAATGCCTCAGTGAGGTCACCCCAAAGCTTCTCTTTTCCAGGCCAAACAATCCTAACATTCTCCCAGGCTTTCCTCACAGCAGAGCTGCTCCATCCCTCTGATCATCTTGGTGCCTCCTCTGGGCTCACTCCAACATCTCCACGTCTCTCCTGTGCTGAACCCCAGAGCTGGATGCACACCCCATCCATACGGAGGCGGAGGAGTGGTGGTGCTGCTGCTTGGAGCAGTCGGACTCCTTGCCCGCGAGCTGCACGGTGCAAGCACAGACATTTCCAGCTGAGGAATCCCAGATAACATTATGATAAAAGTGCTTGTGAGCAGCCCTCTCTGTCCTGCACCAGGAGCAAAATCCCCTTGGCATGGGCACAGTTTTCATTGACCTGTCCTGTGTATTTGTAACAGGAGCACAATTTCTTTTAAGTCCAAGGTATGTGAGTGAGTCCCCAAATTTGTACTGTTCACCCCCCCAAGTGATTATAATTACATTTGCATATATGATATACAGACGTAAAGAGATTTAATCAAAATGTAGCTGCCAAGGGGGACCCAGTGAGTATATGTTCATCAGAAAATCATTATTAAAGGCTTTCCAGCTTGGCAAACTTCAGTTCAAAATTAAAAGCGAGATTTTTTTCATTGCCCCTTTGAATATTTTCAGTTATTTCAAATGCAAGAGCCAAAAAAATAAATCAGTGCCAGCTTGCAGAAATATGAGTTGATAGAATGGTTATTATTGTTATTTATTGGATTGCAGGGAAGGATCTTGGGGGGGATTTCTTGATGGGTGAGTTACAGGAGTATTAGCTCTGTAATGGGAAGTGGAGGGAAAGGCATTTACATTCAAGAAACTGCTCTGCTTTGCCCACATCAAATTTAATTTTTGTAGGAGAAATAGAGGAAACACCTGAATAGATCTTTGAAATTGCAGCTGTAAACACAGAGTTTTGGTTCAGATCCCTGGGGAAAGGATGGGAGGAGGAGGAGAGAGAGGCACCTCAACATAACTGCAAAGAGAAAAAGACAGAGGGTTTCTTGCACCTTGCTTTTGGTTCAGGAATGTTGTAATACCTGTGAAAGTATTTCCTGTCCTCATGGCTGGGGGACATTCAGGGCAGAGAAGGTAGGGCGGTCTGGGAGACCTTTGGTGAGACTAAATCAAGACAAATCAAATTTATGGTTCTACTTAAACACTTGTCAGCCAAATCTTTCTCACCAGGGCTACATTCAAAGAGAGACGGGAAGGAAATCCAGCAAAATGAGTACAGTTCTCCATGAAGAGGGAGGCAAATGGCCGAGTTTTGTACAGACTCTGATGTGGGTAAAGCTATTTGTTCGAGCTCCCTGTGCAGAACCGAGGCCACGGTGGCGACGTGACAGAGGGACAGCTGGGTGGATGGATCCTGGTGCCTCCCTGAACGTGCCGATGACACACGCTGCACCCACAAACGTGAGAGTGGAATTCAGCCGTGGGAATTTTTCAGCAGTGACAAATATTATTTCCCAAATGAGACAGGGATGAAGAGTCTGGTAGGGGAGGTTCTTGGTCCCCTTTGCAAAAGATAATGAAGGTCACAAGCACAGAAACAGTAGTATAAACAACAAATGTGTACATTTGGCTCCAAATGAGGTCGAGATAGAGTTGTTTTGGTACAACAGACCTCACACAACGACCTGAAATGTCTGAGAAACAAATATCTCTCCCCAGCAGTGGTAAATCTTGCAGCACCAGATATTATGGATATAAGAAGTCCATTACAAGTAGCACAGAAAATCCCCGTCTGTAGAAAACATTTCAGTGGCACCTTTTATTAAGTGAGACCCAGGAGGGGTTAGACGGGAATAAGAGATACTTGCCCTTGATTAAGAACTCATGTGAGCCAAAAGTCATGAAACTCCTGATTCTCAGTGCTGGAGGCTCCGGAGGGGTTGCTTCACTTTGCTTCTCCCACTGTTTTCCATTCCTTTACATTTCTTCCAGGGCCCTGCCTGGCCAACCTGAGACTATCTTGCTTTACTGATCTTAACAGTTGATCTTTAATTAAGCCATGGACTGTTTTGGTCATTAATGTAATGTATCAGGCAAGGAATTAAACCTCATAAAAACTCCATGCTAGCTCTGATAGATCACACTGAACCTCAGGAGAACATCAGGGAAAACGGGTGCTCCATGGGAATGCCCACGGGAACAAAAATTCTCTGGAACCTGACCCACTGCCACGCTGTGGGTTTCCCACATCCCTCCTCAGGGAAGGCTTTCCTAGAACTGGAGATCAGCTAGTTTGGTCAATTTGTGATTATTGAAGTAGGAGGTTTGTTGGGTACTGGCCAAAAGCTGATTGAATAAGAACCGCCTCAGAGGATTGTGGGGCAGACCCAAAGCTGAATGTAATTAGCAGCTTAATTTTAAATTAATATTTTTTTAGGGAGTGGGATAGACTTTACTCTCCCCCACCCTTCCTCACAGCACACACCACTGATCTGGGTTTGTTGAGCCTTGCAGGGTGCTCCAGGTTATACTGCCTGTGTCTGAGATTGTTTGAACCTGTGAGAGTTGGGACCGTTTAAAATCAGAGCAAAAAAAAAAGGGAGGAAAATAGCTGGGAATGGGTGAACGTCATATAAATAGCAGTAAAACTGTTAAATCTATTTGCATTTCACACCCAATAATTTTCAACTCCACCTCGAGAGCTCTGCTTGAAAGTCAGCACTTTTAATTGTCCAGTAAATTTCCTTTCAGGCAGCTGCTGCACAAACTGCCTCTGCCTGCAGTGAGGAAAAGCAGAGAACTGATTTATCTGAGGATGGAGACAAACGTGGCCATTCCTGTGTCACGAGTTCCCCCCTCTGTTTCACTCAATTCAGCGCCTGAGGGCACTTGGTTGTGGCTCTGCAATTTGTCCTCAGGCACCAGCGGCACCAGCCTGGACTTCTGAGATGTCACTTGGCCACCAGAGCCTGGAACAGTCCCTGGAAGGTCCGGAGCCCACCCTGCCCACCCACACCCCCATGAGCTCACTGTGTCCTGCTGCACCAGTAAATCACCCTCTGCCAGGCAGGGAATATGTGGGATTTGGAACAAGCAGCTGTAAAGTCATGGCTTATAATTCAATTAGAGCTCAGGGTAATCAGCTGAGTTGTGTCACATCTATTTAGTCTGACACTGGTTTCTTGGAGGTCTAAGAACATGGCCAAAGGGGAAGTGAGCTGCTTATTTTGTTTGTGTGTTTGTTGGTTGGGATTTTCTTTAAACACCCTTTTTTATTTAAAAGAAAAAACCAAAAATTCTGACCATACTTTTTTATGGGATTATTCCATCAGTTGTGGAATTGTTCAATGTTCTTGGAAATGGGTACAGAAAGGACCAGACTTGTTTGATTTGTTAAACAGTTTCAAAGAAAGCTTTGGCCACTGGTGTTTCTTATGTCCCATCTCAGAGCCTTTATTTGTATCTCTTGGTTTTTGAAATGTTAGTTTCTTCCTCTTTCACTTCCTCTTCCTTTCTCATTGTCTGGCCTGTCTCTGCCATTGCTGCCTTTCCTCTGTCCCTGCTGAAGCAGACACTGCCCAGATGAGCACCCCAAGTATGATGGGTTTTCCCAGGTTCTCCAGTGTCACACAGTGATGAGCACTAACAACTGGATTGTCCAGCAAGGTAAAATTAGGTCTGATCAGTAAAAACAAGTGTGGTCACACGTGAACAATAACTTTTTAGCTATTTCAGTGGTAGAGGTTTCATCTGGAATCCATGACTTTCATGAAAATCTCAGGAAGCTCTTTATCTCCAGAATCTGGGGTTGTGTTCAGGCTTTTGTTTAATTTTCTCAAACTTTGAAGAAACCCAAATGAATGAATGGGAGCAGTAACTTTATATCAGATGTGGGATATGTTTCCTTGGTGCCAAGCTTTTACTCACCAAAACAGATGGGAAAGCAGGCAGTCCACACCAGCAGCGGCTGAGGATGCTGCTTGTGCTCCCATCCAGCTGCTCCACCCTCGTCCCTCCTCAGCCAGCACCCAACCCAACCACAGCTGCTGGTTTTATTCCAAGTTGTTTTATCTTTGGGTGAGTGTGGGTGAAGGGTAAAACCAGGCAGGGCAGATGTTTGTACACAGGTACAAGATGGGGACATCAGGGTGAGCCAAAGCCAGCATAAGTGGCCTCCAGCACCGCTTGAAAGTGAGAAGGTGAAGCAATAAAAAACAGTGGGATGGGAGGCCAATATCTGGGAAGGAGATCCTGCAGGATGTCATAGTGAAGAGAAATTGGCTGGAGAAGGTGAGGAGAGGCCAAAGTGTGACTGACCAGGTGAGAAAGATGATTTAGGGATCCTTTCACTACTACGGACGTGCTCAGGCATTTTGTCGCTTTTTCTTCATCCACTGCAGGTGGGGCAAAAATATATATATTAAAGAAAGGAAACCTTTGTAGAGCATGATCATCCTGCTTCTCCCCAGAGGCTGGTTGGGTGGAAAACCAGTTAAAAGGAAAAAGAGTAGAGAAAAATCATCCTGTATGGTCTCCTCTGGGCACCTTTCCTTGCTGCTGGTGATTAGACCTTGCTCCCATGTGCACACACATACCTGCACACACCTGGGAGAGACCACGGGACTCTGAGCAGGTTTGGAGGCAGCTTGTTTGCAATCTGAGCATCTGACCCACCTCTGCCCTGCAGTCACAGCTGCAACAGCAAAATATATGTGTGTGCACAGGGTGGTAACACCGGCAAGCAGTTCTTTTTTATATATATCTGCTTAATAATTACTGCTTCCTTATTCCTCTTAAAAGGTCCTGCGTGATCACAAATAGATTTATTTACCAGTTATTGTTTAGATAGGTACAGTAAAGTAACCACCAGCCTCATCTATTGATGCCTGTGCTTTATCATGCATTTAATGGTCTTATTTCTCCATAACAAATGAGTCCTCCAGTGGGAAACAAATTGAAATGCCAGTCTGGGGATCAATCAGTGCACACACAGCCTCTATAATGGGGTGCTCATGTTCTGTAGTAAAGATATTTTTCTGGAATTGCTTGGCTGCACTTTGATGCCCCAGATTTTGGCTTTGTTATGGTATGGGTCTAGAAGAAATATTTTTTTTTTAAAAAAAAGCAGAGTTAAAAAAATTTCATAAAAATGTGCACGGCCCTGAAGGAAAAAGATACCGTTTCCCATCACCTTGTGTTGGTGAGACATTTCCTTCAGGAAAAAACTGAAATGCTTTGCTGAAGAGGAGCCTCGTCTGCCTTCAGAGGAGTCCTGGTTGAGGCTCAGTGCTGAGGTCTGTGGAGCCACTGAAATGCTCCATGTACTTTACACCAGCTCCCTGTCCTTTCAGTCATCAGTGACCAAACGTCTGCAGGACCAGACAACATTTCCAGAATAGAAATAAAACCAGAATTAGAGGACGGGGCTTCAAGATCTGTTGGATGGCAGCAGATGAGAACTTGCTGCAGTCTGGAGGTCGGGGTGAATCCCTCATCTCTAAGTGAGAGCCTGCACTGGGTAGGGCTGGGTTTATTTCCAAGGTGCCTGGTAGGCCTGACCTGAAATTTGTTTGAATTTATGAGTGTTTTCAGCGACTTGTGTTAGGGGTCTAGTGGGAGCTAAAGGATTTCAGTATCAACTCCCTGATATACAGGGTGTACAGAGAAGCTGTGGCTGCCCCTGGATCCCTGGAAGTGTCCAGGGCCAGGTTGGATGGGGCTTGGAGCAGCCTGGGATAGTGGAAGGTGTCCCTGCCCATGGCTGGGGGGTGGAACTTTAGGGTCCCTCCAACCCAAACCATTCTGGGATCCTGTGATCAACAGACCAGAGAGAAATTCAGTGTGAGTTTGGGTACCATTGCCTTCTGTGGGGCAGAGACTTGTCCTTGGGGAAGGGTTCATCTCGTGGAACGAATGTGAGCCTTGCTGGGCTTCCTCTGGAGTCAGTCAAGCCAGATGAGCAAGAGGAGATGTCATTTAATCTCTTCATATTACCCCAAATCCCTTCCAATGCCATGAGGGAGCTGCCAGCCCTCATCCAGCACTGTCCTTGCAGCTGGTGAGGAGCAGGGACATTACTGGATGTGTCAGCTATGCATGTGATCTTAATGCAAGGAGGGAAAGAATATGTTAAAAGTTAATTTGCCATAAAATATGTCCACGTCCCTTTTTAGCTTTTACAAGGGGTTTTTAACTGGGTAGGTTGAAGTGGCTTGCAGCAATAACAGGTCTGTCGTAGGGGTGATAGATTTCATTTGCTGATGGGAAAACGATGTGAATCAGCCTTGTCTGGCAGCGTGATCACCTCGTTGCAGTGGGAGAGTTCAGCAAGGCCACGGCTGATTAGAGGGAGGCTGTGGGTGATTCTGCTCCCGAGCTTTATCACTCAGCTTTCAAGGCTTGGGAGAAATATGTCAGGGGCTGTCGGGGATGAAATGAACTGTCCCAGCAGCAGGCGAGTCTCCTTCCAGGGCTGAGGGGAATACCCTTGGAAAGAGATGGAGTACGGAAAGCGTGGCTGGGGGAGGGAGGGGTGGGAGGAGGATGAATGGGAAGAGCCCTTCTTGCGGCTTCAGTTTTATTGATCTGGTCATTAGTAATGCAATGAACCTTAAGTGAATTTCAAGTGTCAGTGCCAAGGCAGGTTATCTCTGCCATAAACGGCGTGTCAGGCAATCTGAGAACACAGACATTCCGTGCATGGGGAGGAGAAGGGGAGAAGGAGATGGTGCTCCTTGGGAAGCACCTGTGCTTCACCTGTGCTTTGCATGTGCGAGAGAGCTGCTTTCACCTCGGGCCAGGGATTCAGGGGAAGTTTAGTGCTTCTCCAAACTGAAGAACTCTCAGTGAAACACCCTAAAAATTCACAAGTGCCCTCATTTTCTGACAAGTAACTGCAGCCTCTCCCAAGGCTGTGCATCACCCTCTCCCTCCCTTGGACCCAGGCCCTGAGAGTCTTGTGCAGCCTTCCCCGCTTCTTTCCATTGTCAATATTTGTCATTTTTATTGTCATTTTCCTTGACTCCTGGGAGTTCTTTTCAAATACTAAAAAATTATGATGCTTTTATTTTTGTCTGAAAAAATTTCAGGTTTCCTTCTCTCTTGAAAAAGAACTGAACATTTCTTTCAAAAGCAGTATTATTTCCCAACATATTTCTCTGCATAGTAGACTGCTCTGGTCCCACACTGCTAGATTGTATTTCTGCAGCCAGGAGCCTGAAGGTGCTCTAAAAAATTGTGACTCCTAAATGGAGATGAGTCCTGCCTGGCTGGGAGGTCTCCAAATCCTCTGGGTCCTCATGCCTGTCTGGATCACCAGGTAATGGTGAGTACCTGGAGTATCTTGGAGTAGGGTCAAACCTGGGGTTGTCCAGTGAAAGGCTTAAAAATCTGCCCTCCCTGTGCCTACAAAACATAAACTGCCTTTCATTTTGTTTCAAATTCATGTTTTTCAGCTCTTTAATTTTAGGGTTTATTTGTGGAAGGGTGGAAGGTTTGGGAAGTGGACAGTGCAATGAGTTATTGTATCTAATTGCTGTGCTGCATAACATTTTTGCTGATTTTGGGTGTCTTAAAACAAATTTGTGTGGTTTATAGCCAGCACCCAGCTGGGGACGTGACCTCAGGCTGTGGGATCTCTTCTGAATCTCCCACTAAATTCTCACCAGCCTCCACAGTATCCTGTTGGACTATTTAATCCCCTTCCTCTGGAAATCGAGCCTTGTTGGTCAAAAGATAAGGAGCCAGAATAAGTAGCTGGGTAGTTAAAAGATCCTGGTGGATTTGGTGTCTCGGGATCCGCTGGTTGCTGACTGCAATGGAGGCCACTGAAGCCTTTCATGGTATTCTGCTGTTCACTGAAAAATGTGTACAGGTCATTGACATTCCAAATCTTACGTTTAATCTCTTTTCCCATTGCAATCCCTCCCAAAGGCCTTTGCTGTGCAGTGTTTAGTCCTTCTTCTCAAGGTTTTTGGAAGACATGAGAGACCTCTAATATTTCCGATGCTTTAAAAACATGCACTGGACCCTGCAGATTGTAGCCTTAAAATTTCCTTCCTGAGGCAAATTTCTTCTCTTTTACCATTCAGTGAGTACTCAGGTTGCTTTTCTGGGGACACAGGGAAATGTAGATATGTGCTCCAGATTAGATGCTGATACAATGCAAACACACTACAGAGGAAATCCTGGCAGGGTCAGGTTCCCTCCTCAGATTGTATCTTCGGAGTGGGTTACTCAGTGCAGTAACTCAATCTTATTTAAGAGTCCCCTTCAAACCAGGGTAATGCTGTTTCCCAAAGCATTAAAAAGCTGAAGCTAATTACATCTTTATTTCATTAAATATCCTGAACATTGCCCATATATTTCAGGGAATGGCATGGCCTGATTTACAAACATATCACCACATGTGCAGTGTCCATGAAAGCAATTTTATAAACATTCCTTTGCTGATTCCAGCTTTCTGCCTATTTGCAGCAGGGCTTGGTGGAAAGATCCTTGGTGGAATGAACCTTGGTGTTTCTTTCCTCCAGGAAAGCCAGGCAGGCCTGGACATCTGTCTCCTGGATAATGGGTCTCTTTGGAGAGAAGGGTCCAACTGCCCTAAACTCTGCAAGTTTCGGATTTGGTGCTTCTGCTCCAGTGGGATTTGGGCAGACACCCATCACACCCCTTGCCTTGCCATGGGACGGGGTGTGGGTGAGGTGGATTTATCCTCCTTCTCCTCATGGCAAAGATCCAGGTGCTGGGAGTTGGGATTGCTCCAAAGCTACCCTCAGTGTTGCAGTCATTAGAGGTAAAATCTACCCCCCACTAGAGGCAGAACCAAATGTAATCAAATATTATTCTCTTTCTCCTTTCCAAGCATTTTCTTACCAAAAATTCATCACCTTTAAAAAAGAAATTAAAAATCAAATCAGGTTCCCTCTCCAAGCGAGCTGGTGTTTATCTCCTGGCAAAGTACAACAAAATCATTCCCTTTTTTTTAACCTACAGAAAAACGCCCTTGCCCGGCCCACCAGCTCAGCCTTCCATCCATGACAGCCCCTTTCCTCTCCTGAACAGGCAACAGATTTCAATTTAGCTTTGAGTGAGGGAAGCTCAATTGGGTTATTAAATTTCACACACTAATTGGCACGCCTGCCGTAAAATATAACTTGCACAAACACAATTTATACTAATGACAGAGGGAGGGGAAGCTTTCTGCTTCCAGTGCCCCTCTCCTTCCCCTCTCCCCCTGCTCCCGTGGGAACCCAGCTTAATTGCCCCTCCAGCGCAGGGAGGTGAGCAGGGCTGGGAGGTTAAAGAGAAATAAATACTGAAATGCTGATGGGATGTTTCCTGTCTCAGCAGTGAGGGCTGTGCAGGTTTCAGAGCTCACTCCCCTTCCCAAGGCCTCCCCCGGGCTTTGACTTCTTCATCTGCAGTGGCAACAGAAGAACCCCGGCCGAATGCCCTGGCATGAGTTCACCAAGGATGTGTTACAGGGAGGCTTCTGCAGGCTGCTGGAGATCTTCATTCCCTGTGACAGACAGGATGGCAGCTGCCTGTCACCCTGTGGATGCTCATCCTCCACCTCCTGCTGCTGTCGGGGAAAACCCTGCAGCAAAATTTCACACCCAGGGTTCTCCGCTGCTCCATTGCAGAGCTTTGGACACAAAGCTCACAGCATGCTTTTCCTCCAGTTTCCCTGCTGGACAGCAGACTGGACAGAGGTCAAGTGACAAATGCTCTGTTCAGGTGGGTGACAACCCCAAAGGATGGGGCAGATGCTGACAAAGCTCCCAGGAGCGTCTCAGCTGCTTTCTCAAAATTTCTTTTTCCCAAAAAAGTTAAAGCACAGTCACTTTTCTTCTGGAAGATATTTTTAAATAATTGATGACAGAATCTCAGCAGTGCCTAGCAGTTTAGCTGATTCTGCTAGTTAATTGTTACTTTCCCCAACAATCTAAAATAGAGCCTCTTTTTTAAGAAATAGAGAAATAATTTTTAAATTTGATTTTTTTCCAAACATGTGCACATGTTCTTGCATTTTAAATTCCACTCCCCAAGCCAAGAGTCCTGCTGGGTGACATGGAATGGAGGTGGCATCCTTAGGAAGGGGATATTATCATAGTAAGGCCATATTCCAGCAAGAGATGGGGCTGCACAGCTGGGACTGGAGATGCATCTTTGTGCTGTAGCATGAGAGCTTTGCCTGAGTCATAGAATCCTCCTGAAGCAAAAATGAAGTTACTCGCAGAGCCATGGTCTAATTTTAGCTGTGTCCGAGTCACACTGCCAGAATTTAAAATTGGTTACAGCGGCGGTGATTAGGAAAACTTTGAGTCACTTCAGCATCTTTCTCCTGCACGTCTTTTTCATGCAAAGACCTTTCTCAATAGTACAGAATCATGGAATCACAGGATGGTTTGGGGTGGAAGGGACCTCAAAGCCCATCCAGTGCCACCCCTGCCAGGGCAGGGACACCTCCCACTGTCCCAGGCTGCTCCCAGCCCCAGTGTCCAGCCTGGCCTTGGGCACTGCCAGGGATCCAGGGGCAGCCACAGCTGCTCTGGGCACCCTGTGCCAGGGCCTTCCACCCTCACAGGGAGGAATTCCTTCTGTGTATCTAACCTAAATTTCCCCTCTCTCAACGTGAACCCATTACTCCTTTTCCTGTCACCACCATCCCTTTCCAACTTCCTTGTGGGCCCCTTCAAATACTGGAAGGTGCTCTGAGGTCGCCACACAACTGATGCCTGCCAGGGAAGCTACAGGCATAACTCCACACCCTTCACGCTTCATCCTGATGTTTAAAGAAAAGAAAACAGGAACTTATGGGGTATAACAAACCCAAAAGTCAGGTGGCCACTGGGCACCTTTCCTGGGTATGGCCCCATTTTCTGGAGGGAATGACAAGTTTGTCTAGATTTCACCCCTTTTGCCCATCCTGGGGGAAGGGAAGGCTCAGCCCCTGCTGCCTCAGCCCCTCATTAATGCAGAGCATGGATTTCATTACACTGATTGCTCAATTCTGTTATTAACAAGACATAAATCTCAGCATTAGTCACTCTCAGCCTTCAGGTCACAACCCCTGGGAGAGGTCAGCAGTGGATACCCAGCCCAGGTCATGGCCCTCACCCCATTACCTGTCCCATTAGTCGGGGCTGCAGCGGTGGGCTGGGGGCAAGTACAGGGGCTGGCTGCCCCCTTTACACCCATTGCCAGCTTTTCCTTGCACGTTACTCTGCTGGAGCCTTTTAGATTTTCCCTGTCATGACTGGGATCCTGGGAGTCTGCCGTTGCAGATCGGAGCAGAGTCTGAGGGATGGGCACACAGAAATTGGTCTGTCCACCTTCACCAAGTCATGCCTCCCACTCTCATGGCCACCCTGCAATGTCCCAGAAAAAATGGGAATTCATATAAACACATAGAGACAACAGATACCTGCCACCAGCCTCTTTCTTCCTCCTGCTTTTCCTACCACTTTCCTTCTTCCCTGTTGCTTTTTCCCTTTCTTCTGCTCTGAACCCAGCCCTGGAGCAAGTTATTTGATGTTCCCCACAGATTTTGTCATTAGAGGAATCAGCAAACAGCTACTGAACTTCATGCACTGCTCATATTCCCCCTCCAGCCATGGGCTGAAGAACCCCCAGCCCTGCTCGTTCCCTACACTGGTGTGTTCCCAGCCACAGGTACCATTCCCAGGTGGATGATGCACCGCAGACCGTAAGAGGGGAAAATTGTCAGGGCTAGAAGAGACCTGTTTGTTTACTGCCGCACTGACTCTGAATTTCTGCCAGCAGGCAGACCCAGGTGTGCTGTGTCACCGCCCATCCCACCAGCCATCCCGGAGCGCAGGCAGGGACACGGGCGGTGCCGTGTGGGGCGGTGGCTCACGGTGGGATCCGAGTCCCGCTCAGCACGGCTGCTTCCACTCAGCACAAAGTGGCAACCCTGCAACAATCCGCTTTTTCTTGGCAAGTTTTTTGTCACCCAGTGGGGGAGGAAGGGCAGGGGGACCAGGTGGCATCGATCCAAAATGGGCAAGCATTTAATTTTTGTCTTTATGGGCACTTTGTCAAGCAGAACTGCAGGCGGTAGCTCTACAAACAGTAATTAACCACAAGCTGTGGGCAGTGTTAAAGTGCTTGCCCCGTAACTTGCTGGTACACAGAAATTTGAGATGCTGCTAATAGTTTTTCAGCAGCTGAGTCCATTTCTGGCCCAAATCTATTTGATATGGAACCCAGATAACGCTGTTGAATATTCTCCTGAGCACTGACTGGACCCTTCCTGTGTGAGTCTTGACTGCGAGTACAAACAAACAGAGGTGGCAGGGAGCTGGGGAAACCCACATCCCAGCCCATCAGCAGGAGCTGGTGATAACCAGAAATGCAGCTATGCAGCAGGATAATTAACTCCCTAAAATTCAAGGCAAGCTGACAGTCCTAATTAGGACGGGGACTGAAAGTCTGGAGGTCCCTGGACTGCCCACTTCATTTTCTCAGGGCTTGTGAAATATGGAGAGATCATCCCTCCTGCCCTCCAGGTGGCCAGATGGGAGAGGACAGGTCTCCCCCGGATCAATAGCTCATCCCAGCCACGCCCTGCAGCAGCTGCTCCAGGGAAGCAGAGGCAGGAGAGGCAGGCCTGGGTGGTTACAGCAATAACATCCTCCTTCCCCTGCTCCATCTACAGGGAATTTTCCTCCTTCCTCCCCATGGGTGAAACTTTGATTCATGGCCCAAAGAAACAGCATCCAGCACCGAAGGGGTTGTTGAATCATCCTTTAACTCTGGCTGCTCCAGTTACTCCTCTGAAGGACCATATGATTTGTTTCACTGTGCTTTGGTCCTGCCTCGTAGCAGTTAGTACCACAGAGGAAATACTTCCTGGGAAACGGTTTGACTAAGAGTTCACTCTTTAAATTCAGACTCTTGGTCCTCTCTGTGCTGGGATGAGCTCTGGAGAGTTACACCAGGGTATGGAACATCTTGGCCAGACCCCTCCCTGTCCACAGACAGAGTTTGCTGGCGCCAAAGGCGGATCTGAGCTGCCGCCCTGCCCTTGCCCAGCTCTCTTGTGTTTCTCACCCTCCTGCCTGAGGCTGCCTCACTAAAACTGCCCAGGGCATCATGTCCAGGGGCTCACGACTGACTCCTCTGGGCACAGGATCAGTCCCAGGAAGGGGATGCTTCCTGTTTCTTTTTGACAGTCAGATATTTTGTCTGTGCTGGTCCCGTTTCACACTTTCCTTTTAAATACTGTTGTTAAGGTGGCATTTCAAGGGATTACCCTCCGGAGCTAACAGACAGACAGGTCTGTCAGTCTGTCTGCTTAGCACTCTATCTTTTCTGCAAACACCCTTGCTCTCTAGCATGTGAGCCAAGGATTAAATGCACAGAAAGAAACAATTCACTGTGACTTGGCCTGCAAAGTCTTTTGAAAGCTAAGTTATGGCTGTTAAATGTTAACACCATATAATGCCTGTCTTTATCGTATCTTTGCAATAAAGTGATGACACGGCTCCATTATGAGCTGCTCACATAGAAGCTCCCAAACCTACAGTATTGTAGTGGCATTTAATCCCCTTTCCAAGTGCCTGAGATTTTCACACAGGCTTTGTGCTCGGCGTTTCTCTGGGATCGCTGAGCACTCACACCAAGGCAAAGACATTTCACAGAGAAAAGATGAACTCGTCAAACCCCCCTGTGCGAGGCCTGGGAAACCTCACACTGTCCCCGGACAGCCACAGTGCCGAGCCGCCTCCACACTGCCACACTACCTGTCCTTCTCCCGGCCTCAAGGACACTGCAAACTTGCTTATCAGCCTGTAAATCAGCTGTGGCAATAAAACACTGGCATCCAGAGCAATAGCTTTTGTACTAATGTACTACTTTGCAATTGCTGTGCAAATCCAACATATTAATGACACAAATTCATTACAATAAATGAAGACACCACTGGCCAGGGGCCAGAGGCAACTGAAGACCAAAAAAAAAAAAGAAAAAAAAGTTGGTTTTTCTCCTGCCAGTTTCTAGTTGGGAAGTTGGGAATGCGAAATTGGATGTGTTGGATATGGAGTGCTTTTGGTGAAGGATGGGAGGAAGTGACTGTTAAATATAATAATAATGGTGTCAGGGATCTGGGGAGTGAAAAGGGAAGCAGCTTCCCGTGTGATCAGTGAGAGGAGGTGATTTCCAAGGGAAATGAAGGAGGCAAATGTCTTCCTCACTGGAGTGATGGATTCTGTGAACCAGCTGACAGTTTTCAGGTAAGAAAAGGTGTTCACTGACGTGAAGGACTCACTGCAGCCTGGAGAGTTGCAATTTATAGATTTATCTGTTGCTCCCTTTGTCTTTCTGCTTTTGGATGCGTCTCTCTCCATTTACAGATCCAGCTGTAACTCCATGTGCTGCATTTCCTATTGGTGGTCTATCGATCTATGTATTGACAGTGGATACAGAAATCACTGGAAACCCCAGATACTTTATTGTGAGAGATTTGAAAATCTTTTAGTTTAGCTTAGCAGAAGAAATGTGGTGCAATATGTACCACATCAAAGACAAGAGGACTGTTTAATTTACTAACAAGAGCAAATACCTTCTAATTAAAACTAGAGCTATTGAAAAGAGAAATAAGGCATAAATGTTTAAGCATGAGGAAAATGAACTATTGGAACAAGTGATCAAGTGAACTGATAGATTCTGTTGTGTGCAAAAAAAAATCTTCATAATTCTGGAAGCTACATATTACCAGGTTAAAAGCTGAAATAACTTTATATTTATGACCCTTGTTCTACCAGAGTCTTACCAGCTAATAAAGCTCTCTGGATGTGAGCTCTGCAGTCATGAACGTGGACTGGTGATCCAGGCTGCGAATCCCTCTATCATCAGCATATCTGGGAAACTGAGCAACAGCATAGAAGAGACTCTGGTTTGGAAATTCACAGTTTGGACTTGGGGCTGGATAAAATGGACCCAGTTTCTGCTGCTTCTCCCTTCTTTCTCTCTGCAAGTGTTGGACAAGGAGAGGGCAGTATCAGATTAGGAGGTTCTCAGCTACCTGTGTTGTTCCAGCTAGGAAATCAATTCTTTCTGACAAGAGAGAGGAAAATGAAATTAAGACTTAATGAGAGACATAAGCCAGTATTTTCAGAAGGAACTACTCATGGAGACCTTCCACTCTCCTCAACTTCCTGAGGCTGTGGCCAGGTGGGGCTTGGTCTTTTCTCCCAAGTGACAGGACAAGAGGGAATAGCCTCAAGTTGTGCATAGGGAAGTTTAGATTGAAAGTCTAAACAGGAAAATTTCTTCACTAAAAAGGTTGTCAAGCACTGACACAGGCTGCTCAGGGCAGTGGTGGAGTCACCACGGCTTGGAGGTATTTAACAGCCGTGTAGATGTGGCACTTGGGGACATGGGTTAGTGGTGAACGTGGCAGTGCTGGGTTAAGGGTTGGACTCGAACTTAGGAGGCTTTTCCAACCTGAATTACTATGATTCTATGTGAACAAAATGACAGTCTTGATGTTGCATTTACCTGCTTGGTGAGACAGCAAAAATGTTCATTTCTGCAGCTTCTGTTTTGGAATTGTGTTGTATAGATGGATGAACGAGGTTTGGGAGGCCACCAAACCTGTCCTCAGCCCCGCTCCTCCCCCTGGACCAGCAGCTGCCTGAGGTTTGACCACACCAGCTGCAAGGTCTGAGCTCTCTCTGCCCTCACCATGGAGGTGCGCCAGGGTTCTCCTGGCAAAGCTGCCTGTCTGCGGGTAAAACGTGCCCTCCAGCCCCTGCTGTGACAGCAGCCAAGGGCGCTGCAGGATGATGGAAGCACAAAAAGGAATTTGTTCGTAAAGACTGCAGGCAGCCCAGCCAAACTCCATGGCTGCTTTTGTTAGGAAACATCTTTTTTTACCACCCCCCGATTGCAGATTCTTTTTTTTTTTTTTTGCCAAGGGGAACATAAATAACACGTTCCACACCAGGGCAGATGTTGAGCTGTTCCTGACACAGCTCTGCTGGGGCTCCTCCACCGGCTCCCAAGCCCCCATTCATTTAAACACCGCAAGGCGAGAGCAGTTGTAGGAGACAGAAAGTTTCTGTTCCGACCAACGAGGCAGCTGAAGGCTTTCCCCACATGAAATGCCAGCGTGCATTGATGCTTCAGAGGGGCTCCAGGGTTTGCTACAAATATAGTGGCAAATTCAGCTCAAATGAGGGCTGATTAAAGCTCCCAGATAATGACTCGTTTAGCTGCAGAGCGTGTGCTCGAGGAGAAGAGCTGCACAGCTTTCTAAAGGCTGGAAAGCCCAGCGCCTCAGCCAGAGCTGCCAAGGGAACGGATGTGCCAAGTGGAGCAGCGTAATGATATCAGTAACAGTGATTGTACAGCGAGGGAAGCAAACACTTAGCCCATACAACTGCAAATCTGCTCCAGCCTTGTGCCACTGTATCCCTGTGCCTGTGCCTCCGATGGGGGCTTGGCTGCGGCTGAATGTACAAGTGGAGGCTTTCTTAGGCTCCTGTGTTTAAGTTTACCCTTCCCTCCTCCCTCGCCCCCCAGTTATTTAGCAAAGGCTTTCCTGGCTCTGTGGATCTGATTCTGCTGGAGGCAGTGAGGGCCTGTCACACTGGGAGCTGAGCATCTGTCCATTGCAAGTGTTTGGGAAATAAACTGCTCATGTTCATGGGGGGTGAGATCTGGAATGCTGTTCATGAGATGGGGATCATCTCCTCTCCTCTCCTCTGCTGAGTCTGCTCTGACCTGGGATCAAGCTCTTGAAAGGGCAGTGCCAAATGCTGGGTTAATGTCGTGAGGGAACAGCCTTTGCTGTACCCATCACTTCGGGGCCCCTCAGCGAACGTCACACAGATCTGGGAGGATGCTGAGGTGTCAGCTAGCATCCAGACCTGCAAGCTGGGCTCAGGCCAAGGGTTTCTTGGAGGACTGAAGTCTGTGCTGACATTTCAGCTACATCTGGAGGATCTCAGCAAGCAAGCGGTGACTCAGCTTTGTTTGCAGCTCAGGAGGTGTTCTGGCTCCATCTGCAACCCAATTTACAGTTATTTTAAAAATAGTTTCTGATGTGAGGTGCAAAGCATCACTTGCACTATTAGGGTGGTGCACTCCTAAGCAAGCACCCATTGCAACAGCGTCTGTGTCTGCCGTGGCTCAGGGCTCTGATTCCCAGCGTGTCAGGCCAAACACAGCCCAGTCTGGCTGCTGGCAGCATCCTCCTCAAAAAAGACCCCATGGAGCACACAGGCAGCCATCCTGAAGGAAGAACTGCCTTGGCAGTGTGGGATTAGACGGGTGGAGCAATCGTCTTAGGCACCATGTCATTATCTACAATTTCCAGGCCATCACAAATAGCACTTGGGGTCACTTGTCCCGGTTATTGTGGAGCAGGGACGGAGGGGACTCAGCAAAGAGCAGAGCTCAGAGAGGGCTGACTCTATTAGCACACAAATTGCAGGCTTTCAGAAGCTGTCTTCTGAAGGGCCCCTAAATACACTCAACTCTAACTAGGAAGTTAAAAATGTTAATCTAATTGTCACCCAGACATGTTTGTATTATGTTTGTCCACTCCTTCAGTCCCTTATTAGCCTAAAATGTGAACACAAGAATCAGTTTTGACATTGTGTGTTGAGATGAGTGCTGCTATTTCATTTCTCTCTTGTCCCCTACCTCTCCCTCAAAGCTTGACCGATGAGGCCTTCAATGCCGTGCCTGATGCACCGGGATAAAAATGTCACTAAAATAAAAAAGATAAACTTCCTGGTTATAGGAAAACTACCTTAGTATCATTACCTGTTAAGATAATTTGTTCCATCGGGTAATTTGCCTCATTCGTGCCCCTTTATTTTAAGAATAGCTCCTGCTGTAGGGGCTTAGTATCCTTTACCTGTGCTACTAAGGTGATGTATTCTTAAAAATACCTGGAAGGAAACAATGGAGTGAGTATTCAGTGTTTTGGGAGTGCAGGGATCAAGTCCTATGCTGAAAGTTTCCCTTTTTTTCCCCCAAGGAACTGGGCGGTTTCAGAGCTGAAATTTCTATCTTTTGCAGTGCATTCATCCTTTATTGGACAGTTTCAGCTCCCTTCCTTGGCTCTAGGAGGCTTGGCAGAGTTAGCTAAAATTAGGCAAAGTATTTGCTTGAGAGCTTCTCTGTTGAATAAGGGGGCTGAGTTACAGGCTGTGGGGTGCTCCCAGGGGAAAAGGAAGGGGAGTCCCAGGTGAGCAGAGCTTCATTTTTGGCTGATCATTTGATTAAGTTACTTTTTGAGCACAAACTTACAACATGAGTGGGAGCTGGTTTAATTTGGAAGAGGGGAAAGCCCAGAAAGGGGCAGGGTAGCTGCTGCTATCAGCAGAGCCCTGGTGACTGAACTTTACTAATGACTGGTTTTTCCTTTCCAGAGGTTGTTGGAGGCTCCTCAGTGAGGCGTCTGTGCTTCCACTGGACCCGGTTTTGCAGAATAAAGGGAGCCTTCCCCTCATGTAACGAGTGTTTACCCGGGGGTGCTGATACCGTCAGAGTCTGTCACTGCAGGATCCAAACCAGGACTGCCCAGGCCCTGATAAAGAGGCCAGATGTGCCACTTTAATTAATGCAATTTGCTGAACACTGTAACAATTTAGTGCAACGCGATAGCACGGCAATCTTTGGGGCCAGGAAGCGCCGTCCCCAAGGCATCCCCAGCTGCTCCAGCTTCCTTTTCCACTCTGCCATTTTCATACATTTAGGAACTTAAAGGATTTTCAGGGGAGCCACAGCATCAAATAAAGAAGGGAATGGAGGCATGTGGGCAAACACAAAAGGAGGGTAAGGGACCTGCACCCGCAGGGGTTTGGCTGGGGACAGTGAGTGAGGGGACAGCACCCACACAGTCCTGCACAGAGCCCTACACAAACAGACACAAACAAAGGGGTCTGTAGGGGCTGGGACCAGCACATCCCCCAGACAGGGCAAACACATACACAGGGTGTTAAACACCCTGTAACACATTCCCAAACACCCCTAATACCGTGAGGGCATCAACGCCAGGCTGTGCATGGCCCTCGATCCTGCCCCTCCCCAAGCATGGGCTCATCCCTCACTGTCTGTTCCTTGGCACCTCTGTGTGAGCTCATGCAAGAAACAGAAAAGCTCCAAAGTTTCTTGTTTAGACATTTAAATCCTCCGGGATTTTTCTACTTAAGAACTGGAGGAAGTAAAAAAGAAACAATAATGAGGGAAAAATTAAGAACTGTCTTTAAAAGCCCACATGTTTCAGGGGAAGTGATGGGAAATTAGAGGCCTGTGATAGATGGGCTAATTTCCCTAACTGACAACTCAGACAGCTCCCTGCAAAAAACCCAGTGTTTGGGTTTGATTTGTGTTCCCCCCTCCTCCCTGTACATTGAGTTGTGTGTGCGTGTAATTCACACTCTCAGTAGGAAAGATGTTGCTTTTGTATTGTAATGCACACGTGTCTCTCTTCCATCCACCAACAAAAGTGTCTGGAGGAAGGAAAATGCAATTAGAAAAAGAACTTTGAACAAACTTTTGATTTTTTCAGGTTTACACCAGCCCAGTGTTCTACCTCTCCCTGAATGCCCACATCATCCAGTTATCAGACAGGTTTATGCCATTTTGGGGAGAAGTCCTTCCATGTCAAAAAGGCAAATTGTGGTGGGGAAAACGGTGGGGGAGGCAGTGGTGAAAAAAGTTTCTCCCTAAGCTCCACAATCAGCGCATGGCCAGCGCCTCTGGAGCGGAGCAGCTGCAGGGGTGGCTCCTGCCCGGTACCACCAGGGGCTGCGGTGATTCCGAGTGTGAAAGTGTGGCCAGTGCTGTGCTGCAGGTGCGGGACCTGAGGGTGAGCAGTGCCCGTTGTGTCCTGCCTCAGCGGCCGCGGGAAAAGGGATTTCGCACCGGGCTCAGGGCGTTTGTAACGTGCTGGGTTCCTTTTGCACCTGCCTCATAAAAAGCAAACTCTGTGCAACTAAATTGTTTTCAAAGTTCATGCTGAAGGAATTACATGACAATACATGGGTCCAAGACCCCTTTCTCTATCCCTGCAGATGTTTTCTGTGCTCTCTAGCAATACAGTGATTTTCAGGTGTGCTTTCAGTGTGACGTGATTCACTTTTTCAGTTCTGAAAGGAATCTGATTTCCAAGCTTACTTCAGTTCAGTTAAACCGATTCTCAACAAGAACCCACTCCATTCACCCAGCTGTCCTAAATAAAATGGAACATTTTGCATGCCCTGAACTACTTTTTTTTCCTACAAAACCGACCAAAACCCCCAAAGCTGTTATTTTATGTGCACCATCTCATTGACTCCGGCAGTCTCAATCCGTGTCAGAGATACAGAATAGAGGAGTCTCACCCACCATGCAGGAATGCCACCAACCAGAATCAAGCCCGGCCCAGAATCAAGAAAGATCTGAATTTGTGTCATTTATTTAGAAAAATACCTACATTTCTTGTTTGTTTCTTTGTTTTCTTCATCTTTTTTTCAATCAGCATTTTTAAACTGAGGACAATTAAAAGTCATCAGAGTGAAGATGAGTGGGAGCATTGCCCTCTTCCAGCCTGCTCCGAGAGGGGAATGCTCTTGCTAATTTATTTAAGTTTGACAACCTTTAAATATAAACAGCTGATGAGAACTGCTGAGAAATCTTTAAAAGAAGAAAAGGGAAAAAAAAATCAAGTTCGTGAGAAGCTGGGTGAAGGAATATCAGCCCTGTCACCCCTTTCAGCACTGGCCAAATGAGAAGGATGAAGGGACCTGAGTAGGTCTTGGGAAGTAGGATGGGCTCGCTGGGGAGGAAGAGCCAGAACAGCACCAAGGTAGAACATTTCATACAAAAATCACAGTGCCGTGCCCATAAAGACCTGTCAGACCGCAGCAGGGGAAGGAAAGCAGTAGGTGAGGATTGATTTGGGGCACATCTGGGATCACCCCTGTGAGAAGACAGAGTGTGGTGAAGATTATGCTTCACTCGGGTCCTGCTTGACATCAAAGAGCTGGGATGGATTTAGGTATGGAAGTTCCTCTGAGGCACCTCAACCCGCCTTTGCAGATGGTTTTAAGCATCTTTGGAAATAGGAGGGAAGCTCCTGGGCCACTTGCTTACAGTAAAAGGCTTTTTGTCCAAAATACTTGTTTTTGTTGACAGAAATGATGCTTGTGACTGCAGGTCTCTCTCTGTCTCTGGCCATGCACACACTTGTGTGTGTGTTTTGCTGCATAACACAGAGCCCAGCCTCCAAACTGACTGTGAAAGCCCAAATCTACAAATCCTTTCCTACACCACCACACTGGTTTCAGGAAAATGCTGCCTTTCAAGTAGGAATAGGAAATTAAAAGAAATTAATATGTTACTCAACAAGATTAATTAATTAGCTAATGTGAATACATTACTTAGGATCAGTAAAACCCCAGATAACTTTTTATGGCTGAGGAAATATGGTCTAAAGTGGTTCAATTCCAGCCCAGGAAAACTAACATTCATTAGGGAAGCTGATCCGGAGAGAAAGGTGCCGGGAGGGGCCCGGTGCCAGCAGCTCCCTGGGAATCTCGAGATGGAACAGAATCCTGCTCTCTCCAGGATGAAGGACTTGAGGTTACAAGATCATAAAACACAGGAGTCCATAAAGTTTCTGAGTTCTGAAGGCAGCCCTTAAAGTTAATATCATGCAGTATCCGAGCCATAACAACAAGTCACCTAGAGCCATTTATTATTCCTTGAGAGTCACCCACACTGCACATATACCCAAAGTCCTTTAATGTCTCAGGAACATTCCTCTTATCTAAAGATTTATGGGAATATTATTGCATCTTAAGGAAATACCAATCAATTACTTTAACGCTAATTTCTGTCATTTTAATAACTCTCCCAAGGCACAGACTGACCATATTTGACAGTGTAGCTGTTAAGCTGCAAGAGATGTCGTTTCCCTGGGTAATTGGACATTGTGTCAGTCCTGCTGTCGATAACGGCTGCATAATACAACCATAGTTGTATGTTAAATTGCCATGTATTTCATATTATAGCCCTGTGTTATCCTCTAAACATCCTCTGGAAACCTTTTTACATGTTACTCTGTGCAGAGGAATGGTTTGACACAAAATTCATCATGTTTCCATTTTAACTAAAGGGAATTAGGTGCTGTTGTTCCCCCGAACTATGACAGAAGCCGGGTGCTTCGTCGCACTCAGCTCTGAAAAATGACTCTCCTCTTCAAAACGGATATGTAGCCCTCAATGCTTTTAAGTTACAGCTGACTGTTTGTCTTCTCTTGCTTGTTTAAAATGGATGGGTTTCTTTTTTTTCAAGCAAACCAATGTATTATATTAAAAACCCTGAAGAAATTACCTTTAGGTGACTTTGAAAACCCAAGCCCGAATACATCACGGTGATTCTTTAGGAGGCACCTTATGTCTGTGAGTTATACTTTACCATTTGACTCTGAACAGTATCCATCTATCTCTACATTTCTCTCATGCATCAGTGGAACAGCTCTTTCCTTAACGACCACTTCTGCATGCTGCTCCCTCCAGCACCCCTCTGCAGCAGGGCCCTTTGCTTGTCATTCGTTAACAAATTAATCCTGTTCTCCTGGACTGCTGCATTTCACTCCTGGCACCACTGACCAGATGTAAAGTGACAAGTGGAGTGAATGGTGGCACCTCTCCTTCTCCTAATGCATTAGGTGCCCTTCAATGAAAATGCTCTTTAGAGCAATGGAAAGCTCCCTCCCCGTGCTGTGACACTGATCAATTTGGACCAGGGCACTTAGTGAGATCTCTCTGTGCAGGAAAACCGGGCTGGGACACAGCAGGTGTGGGCTTCAGAAATGGGATGGGGGTTCATCGATGTGAGAGACCACCCAGGATGAGCACTCTGCCTTCCCCGCCTGGTCCATGCTCTGCTCCCTTCCTGCTCATCCTGGCACTCTAACCTTGATCTTTGCTGAAATTCAAGGACAGGGCTTTTCCCTTCCACGGACAGAGGGTATTGAGGACTTGCTACATCTTTTCAGGTGGCCTTTCTTTTAACACTGTTCTTTCTTGTCCAGGATTATTAACTCAGATCCTTCTTGCAGGTGAGGATTTCGGGGCTTCTAATTGCATTTACTTGTTGCTTTGAACTATAATTCTTGCTCCATATACCTTTTTTTTGAAATGAAGTGCCCCAAACTGGAGATACCCTAAATAATATGGAAAATAATTTGGAGAAGAGAGGTTATGTGGAGACCTCAGAGCAGCCTCCCACTATCTGAAGGGGCCTAAAAGGAAGCCAAAGAGGGACTTTTGACAAGAGCCTGGAGTGACAGGAAAAGGAGGAATGGCTTCACACTGACAGAAACAGATGTGAGGGAGAAATTCTTCCCTGTGAGGGTGCTGAGGCCCAAGCACAGGTTGTCCAGAGAAGCTGTGGCTGCCCCATCCCTGGGAGTGTCCAAGCCCAGGTTGAACGGGGCTCTGCACATTCTGGTCTGGTGGAGGGTGTCCCTGCCCACGACAGGGGGCAGAAATAAATGTTCTTCAGTTTCCCTTCCAACACAAACCATTCTGTGATTCTATGATTCCATAATACTGGGCAGGTACTGCTTCTTTTTGCAAGGGGTACGGCACCCGGAGCCGACGGGAACTGGGCACGACTCAGAGTTAGCAAAGAGCACAGAAACCTTTGGTGGTTCATACGCTCCCTTCACTGATACAATCGAGATGCTGCAGCTGCGCTGACACTGCAGCACCTGAGCTGCTCATTCACACGTGGGTGACGTTACTAACTCGTCCCACTGGCTGGAACCGCTCTGGAGAGCTCTGCACACATCTGGCTTTTGGTGAACCAGCACGGCTGGATTGTCTGTGCAGCAACGTAACCTGCCAGCCCACACCCCGTCGGAGTCCTGCTCCTCCATCATCCTGAGAACATTGCAAAGCATCTTTCCCATTTAAAATGCAGATACTGCCTGTAAGCAGCCACATCTCTGCCTTATTTGAAGCATTTTTGCCCCCATTTACTCAAGGTAGGCCTTGATTCCCATCAGTTGATTGAACCCATCCTTTCAGATTCCTGGATGAAGTGGGGGGGAGATACCCCAGTGCAGACAGCACAGCACAGTGCTGGAAAAATGAGACCCTGCCAAGCCAGACTCTTTTTTGTCATAAAATGTTGTTGCACACCCCATCACACCGGCCACAGCTGTCAGCCTGCCGTGTGGGTGTAACTGAGAGCAGAATGTGGCCCAGAGAGAGCAGGGCCTGATCTGCCAAGGGCATCCCTCAGCCAATGACATTGCTGTGGGATTTCTCCTGCTTCGGGAGGCAGCCACATGTAAGCATCAGCAATGAATCTCCTTATTCTTTAACCAAATTAGTGTCAGACAAATTGGGTTTTGGGGGCCCCCTCCCAAGGTTTGCTAACCCCCTCACCTCTGCCTTTGTTTAATACATCAAGGGCAGAAATAGGAGACCTGAAGAACAGAACATTTTAACTACTCGCCTCTTCACTCACTTTTTCTTTCCTTCCCCCAAGGACAGTGTGTGGGACACCCTCCTCTTCATTGCTGTTTCACCTTCCCCTTCAGCCGTGGGAGGATAGATGCCCTTGGGAAGAATAAACAGGAAGGGCCAGGCTGCCTCTGCTGTTACACCACTGCTGTTCCCTGGAGTTAACAGTCACAAATCCTGCCCTGGGTCTGCACAAGAGCCTTCAGGCAGAAGAAACAAGCTAAAGCTAGAACACCCTCTGACCAGCCTGGCTGCAGACCAGCAGGAAAAGCCAAGGGATTTTGTTATGAGAATTTTTTTCAGCTTTCCTGGGACCATGGGAAAAGGCCATCTCCTTGAGGCTGAAAATGGGTGTCTTCTAGATCTGCACTCCCAGCAAGGGGCCATGAGAATTCATTATTCAGCCTTAGTCTTCACTTTTTCATGACCCCCAAACCCAACAAGACGAGAAATGGGCTTCCTTCCGTCTGCCCAAAGGCAAAGCACAGTCTGTGTAAAGCACACTGAGCAAGGTGCTGGTACTGAGTGGTGGGACCATCCCCCAGCCAGCCAGGGCAAGGGATCATCCTCTTACAGCCAGGATGAGAATTTTACTTTACAACCTGGCAGCAGTGAGATCTGGGCCCGAGAGGTACCAGGTGGTGAGGTCTCTTGCATGAACACCAGTGTTATGTCAGAAAATTGTTCTGGTTTGCAAGTTACGAATGTTTTCCAATGGATCTAGGGCAGATTGGGGGTTCTGGTCTAAATTTATGTCTCTGAGCCATTTCAGGCAGCAGCTCTTTTGGATTTTCCTCCTTGCAGCTCCACTGGAGGTGTTGGTTGAGCCCTGCTGCACCAGGTGCCATCAAACAAACAGGAAGAGCTGGCTCTTGTTTGATACCTGTGATCTGAGCTGAGCACATCCTGGCTTGAGAGGACTCTGTGACTCACCAGCAGCCCTGAGGGCATAAGACACGTCTTACACCATTCCACGTACATGTCCACCCACGTGGAGCAGCCCTTCCCAAGCTTCTGACGGCTGATCAAACCCTGTGGCCTTTGAAAACACAGGCAAGCGGCTGCAGAGGCTGAAACTTAGTGTGTGCTCTCACTGGTTTGAGCTCTGACGGCAACGGGAATGCCCAGGAAACAGCAGCTCCTGGATAGCTGCAGATGTGCCCCAGCTCAGAGAACCCAGTGAAATCAAACCTCTCTGGGCTTGACGGCTGCACAGCTTTGTTGCACGTGAATGGTGGGAGACCCCATTGTCCTGGCGGTGACCAGGCGTGTGAGCAGCAGGCGTGTGGGGGCTACAGACGTGTTCCCCAAACTGAGAGTGCTCCTGTTGTATGTCTGAGACTCTTGGAGCACCCAGAGCTCTGCTCCAACACAGATCTGGAGTGAGAAAGTTACCACATCTGTGCCTGCTATTAACGTTTAGAAGCTAATCTCCCTAACACCATAAATGCTAACTACTCTGGCATGCCCTTGACAGCTGTAATTGTCTGTAGTCCTGTAAAAAATAACAGCCATCTGGCAGAAAGTACTGATGCTGGGAGAGGAAAAGGGAGACAGGCACCAGCAAGAGACCAAAGCAAATCCCCCAGAACAGGTTACATTGGGGCTATTTGATTGCCTGGCAGTCCACTCCTGTCCCTCTTTTCAGCTGCTTTCAGTGCCATGGGAGGAGCACCTTTCTGTTTCAGCCTTACAGCCAGCACAAGACCAACTGGAATTTATTATAGACAAGGAAGCAGAAATACTTCAGCTTCACTGGAACTGACAAACATGATAAAAAGAGCTGGCCTGGTAGAGATCAAACCCATGGGCTACATAAGAAACCTTGCTCAGTGTATGAATGAAGTGTATTGCCCTGATAATCGTGTGTTTTAGATCATCTGGTGCTTGCAGGGAATGACCTGCCAGTTCCTCAGCATCTCTGGCTCTCCTCATCATTACAGCCCTTGGAAAAAATGGCATATTAAGTGCGAAGGCCAACAGTCCTGGAAAGGAAACGATCCCTATTATTCACAGAGTCAGAGCACTACGGGCAGCCAAACGCCAGCTCCTCCCGGGGCATCCCTTGGCTTTAACCTCATCCACAGAGCTCCTTCCTGGGGCAAAGGAGGAGCCCAACTCAGACAGGCTGTTTATTCACTGGCCTTTCTGATAAGGCTGCTGAAAAAGCCTGTGGAAAATATGGGAACTGGGAAAGCAGGATCATTTTCCAGCAGGATCCATCCCAAGACTCACTGCACAGCCTCGCCATTGGCAGTGAGCTGGAATAATGTGCTCAGTATTGTCTGCAGTGAATTTTGGCCTTTGCTGCAACCCCCCACCTGTGGAGGGAGGGCAGAAGGATGTGAAAGGGGGAAAATCCCCTGGGCAATGCTGTTCCCAGGCTCTGACAGAAAGCAGGAGCCCTGACAGCTCAGAAAGAAACAGTTCTCATCCAAATTCCATGACACAAGATACCCAAACAAGTTCAAAGCACCTTTCAAAAGTCATTCACACTTAGCAACCCTCTCTAAACTTCCCTAAGGTTATGGTCAGATTTGCACTGGGGCTCTGACTTCCTTCCACCTCCTGCCCTGTTTGAGGACAAGTTGTGTTCTCAGATTTACCTGAAATCTCCCTGTGGCTTTTTACTACCCTCCAAGGAAACAGAAGAGGGTGGTCTCTGGTACAAGTCTCCTGAGCATGGCCTTGACTGCAGTTAATGATAACAACAACCACCAGAGCAATGCAGAAGAATTTTGGGAGGAAAAGGGCACATTTCAGTCCTCGCTCTCAGAAGAGCTGATCTTGTCTTTAACCTCTGGATGAGCACACATGAGCTACAGATCGAAGACATCTGCTACCAGACAGCTGCATTCACAGCTTCCAAAAAAGGACCACCACAAAAAGCTGCAGACCGTGGCTTCCTAATCCCTGCCCTGGTGAAGGGGAAACCTGGAATCTCTCCAAGGTAAATGCACTTTGGCAATGCAGCACAGCCCAAGCCGTGATGGCAGCCCCCAGGAAGGTGAGCCAGGCTTTGTGCCACCTCACTCACAAGATCTCTCTTACGAAACTGTATTTATTTTATATATGCCAACTCACTGCCAGGATCTGAGAATAGTTTTATAAATAACATTTGGCTTAATTTTACTTTTATTTTTATTTGTAATCTAGTTGTTCAGGACTAAAACTCTCACGTGAAGTAGGCAATGGTTCAAGCCTTTTCCATCCTGACAACTGTGTTGGTACAACTGACCCAGTGCCTCACACTGAACAACTCACAGGAGGATTTTCTCCAAAGGATTCATATTTAGACCTTTGCTTCCCCCTAAATTGCTTTTCCTGACCCCATTTAAAAGTGTCTTGAAGGACACTGACTCTTGCTTTTCAGGTTTTCATCTAATCCTCTCCCACTTTGCATAGATCAGGAGTAATTGCACTCAAGTCTATTTCTTCCATGAGCATTAGCAGAACTGTTACAACCACAGAGATTTATTTTGAGCACTGGCTTCAGTCCTGGCAATAAGGAGCTTCCAGCACAGCAATTGCTCCTCACTTAAAGCACCACAACATGGAATGTGCTCATCTGTGCCTGCTGAGTGCTGGGCTCACCCTGCAGCCTCCCGGGGTGTGTCCCACTGCTCAGCTCCCTGTACCTGTGCTGTGTGCTGCCCTCTCTGAGACTGTGGACCCTTGGTTACACGTGGGTGGAACTGGCTGGTGGGACCAGGGGGGTGAGCAGGCAGAGCCTCCCTGGCAGCTCAGGGCACAGCGATGGGGCAGAGACACAGAGCAGAGTCCAGGGCTTGGGTTTGGGCAGTGTCGGCTCCCAGGGATTCATCCAACCGCAGCTCCTTGGTTTTCATCGTGTGCTTCCAGCTTCTGTCTGCCTCGCTGTCCTGAGCTGTTCTGAGCACTGCCAGAGCCCTCTGCTGAAACGGGTTGTTTTAAACCTGCTGCTGCTGTCAGACTGCTTTGCTGGGCTTCTTCCCTCTCACCTGCTCCTCCCTAAGGATACACACTTACCTGCCTGCCTTTGAGGCCCCAGTCTTACAAAGATCTGTAATTAATTAATTAACAATTAACCCTTGTGTGCGTCCAGGAAATGAGGGTGAGCTGGATGTGGGGCCGACTCTCCCAGGCACAGTTCTCCTCTGGACAGCCAGACAGGGATCCCACCAGAGCCAGCCTTAGTAACACCCCTCAGTGCGGAGCCCTTACTTGTGGAAGTGTCCCGGGTGCACTGACCTCCTTCTGCAAGTCAAGTCACACTGTCAGCAGCAAAAATGGAGGTTTCATCCCTTCCTGTCCTTCCAGGTCCCCCTGCTTGCAGTCCTTGATTCCTTCCAGGAACTGGTGGCCCATGTAATTCCTGGAATGAAAGCACCCAGCCTTTGTGCTCCTCATCGCAGCCACTTTCCAAAGCGTGTGTCTGCCTGCAAAAGAAACACTTTAATGCTTGCACTGCGAAGGAACTGTTTATTCTGGTGCTGGTTTCTCTGGGGTGAGAGAAAGCTCTGGGCAACAGGGGATTAGGGGGTCCATTGTATCCTTTGCTGATGTTGCCCACCACTGCTGCCATTTACATACTTCCCACATTCAGGATCTGGGGGCATGGAAACAGCCACCCCACCTGCTCCTGGGGCTGGGCATCACTCTGCCTGGAGCTGCTTTTGGGGGGCAGTTGTTCGTGGGGAGAGGGGTTGAGTGCGTGTCTGCGTGGGGAAGGTAGGGCAGAGGGGGAGGAGGGAGAGGAACAAGAGTAAACATGAGTTGGGAGGATTTTCAAAGCCAGCAGAGGGCCTGGAAAAGGACAGGCTTTGAATTCTGCATGTTCTTTTAACTCGGCCTCTGGTTTGAAGAGGCCCCGAAAGCCTGGTAAGCCTCATTGAACTTGAAAAGCTACAAGCTTCCTTTCTTCCCCATTTGCTTTGTCTTCTCTTATCTCATTCATGTGAGACATTGCTCCCACCCCGGCCCTGCTGGAGAGAGGAGCCGGCCGAGCCCCCAGCACTGCGGGGCAGCAGCACCGTCCCATCCCAGAGAGCCCCGGACAGGGCAGGAATGGTCAGCGAGGTGCTGCAGCGGCCCTGCCCAGCCTCGGATCCGGGCTCCTCAGGGGGAACCGGGGCTCTGCTGCATGCCTGGGCACACGGACCTGCTGCCACAGGGCTGCTAAAGCCAGGCTGTGACCCCGTCCCTGAGCCCGTCTGCTGAGAGGAGGCTTTGGGATCTGCTTTGCAGGGACCCTTGTCCAGATGCTGGGCCTGCAGTTGCTCTCTCAGTGACAGCCCCACGCATCGAAGGCTCTTTGAGAGCAGGAAAGTCTTACTGGAGGTCCCAGTTCCCCCTGAGCACTAATGCAGCCTCCAGAGGTACAGTCACAAACCTTCCCAAACCGGCCCCGTTCCCCAGCGTGCAGGGCAATCGCAGTCACATCCTTCCTGTGGGGTTTTGCATAACTTTGCCTCCTGCCATGATATCAAATCCCTGTTCCCACCTTGCCGAAGGAGAAGGCTCACGGCTCTGTTTCCTGCACTCTGAGGAGCTCTTTGCACGCTGTGCCCTGTGCTGAACCAGACAAATCCAGGATCCAGGAATGACGCCACTGCATGTGCCTAAGTGTGCAATGGGATTTATCAAGACCAGATCTAATTGCTACCTTCGGTGAGGACAAAGAACTGAACACTGAACACTGAACACTGCCTCATCTTACTGGGAAGGGGAGATAAACCCCCCAGGTATCCCAACACACCTCAGCGAGAACATTACACTACCAGTTATAAAGAATCACCCTTGTCCATGTCATTCCTCAGTGCTGATTCTTCACAGCAGATATTTGCAGCCAGATCTTCTCCTGCAAGCTGCAAATAAAACTGAAAACTTACAGCCAGGTGGGCCTTTTCTGATGAATATTGAGCTAAAAGGCAGCTTCCTGCAGCACTTCTCCCACTGCGAGTGGGGAGAGGGTGAGGGCTTGGAGACTCTTGATAAACAAGTAAAAGCTCAGATATAATGAGGAAACCTTTTGTGACATAAGGACCTCTGCATGTCAAGTAAATTCATTATATACCAGCTTGATTGGCAATCTGACGGCCTCCAAGTGTCTGATGCAATTACACTGAGATGGGGGAGATTGTACAGCTGTGCTTCCCTGCTCATAAAATGGAGCCAAAGTAACAAAAAGGGGATGACAAGAAACTGAGGCCTTTCCACTGGGCAAGGCAAAGCCTGGTGGAGTTCGAGGGTTCATGGAACACTTTGATTTTGGAGTTCACAGGGTTCACAATGCAGGGAGAGTTCACAAGCTTTTCCTCACAGACCTAAACCCATGGGGATTTCTCCTGTCTCCTGTCCCTCCCCTTCCACAGGGACATCCATTAAATACACAGAGGGGGACTGCAAAGCCCACTCTAATCATAAAAATCAGGGATAACTCTGGTAAATTCAATATATTTACCCCAATCAATCAATCCCAGTGTGTTTTTTCACCTGAGCCTCAGTGCAGGGGGCTTTCCTGCTCCCCTCGCACGGCAGCACTGCCTGAACATATGGGATAACCACACGTGTGGGATAACCACACGTGTGGGATAACCACACATGGGCCAGTAAACGGCCCCAGCCTCGAGGGAGCAGATACCCAGGGAAACCCCGTAACATACACATGTTAAGAGCATCCCATAATATTCTGCACATACAGGCTCAATTTAAAGCAATTCCTTCCTCCAACGGCTGGAAAATGAGCAACAAGCTCCCACCCATGCCGGCCTCCCCAGTGCCTTTGTTGCATCTTAATTCCACTCCTGATGGAAGCAGGAGATGAGTGTGACCGGCGCTGCTGCGTGAACACCAGCTTAGCCCGAATCCCACCTCAGGTAAGGCCCTGGGACACCTGGGTCAGCCCAGCAGCCACTCCAGCTCCTTCTCTGGTCAAGAGAGGGATCCTCCAGACACTGTTGCCCACCCTGATGGGACTTCCGAGGATTCCTACCTGTTCAGGCCCTGGTGAGGTCAGTTACCTTTTTCTTTCTTCTCTTCCACTCGAGGATGGGCAGCTCTCAGTGAAGCAGAGAAGTCAGGCTCTGGTTGCCTTTCCAGCTCAGGTTTTTGCATTGCACCAGCAGATCGACACCTGCTCACATCAGCTGACCCCACAGCCCAGGGGCTGGGGCCGTGTGCTGCGTACTTCAGCCTAAACTCTTCACTTAAACTTTTAGTTTCAACCTTTTCCAAAATGACATGAGATAACCTGAAAATTATTTTCTGAGATGAAAGAAACAGCTTCTGCACAGAATATTAAACCTTTTCTTCCCAAGCAAGACAAGCCCTGAGACCTGCACATTCCTCCCTCTGTTGCAGCACTTTGTGCCCCCAGCCCCGCGGGCACCAAACGAACCCCTGGAAGGAAAACTGCACAGGAAAAGGTTTTCTCCCACATACAAGAGATTGTCTGTAATAATACCAAGCAGCAGGATGAAAAGATTGAATTCAAATTGTCTTTTCAGAGTTCCCTGTTAGGACATCTCACACTAGTACTGAATGCCCGCAGGAAGGTACACACTGGCATTAAATGTTCCATTATTTTGAATTTTCATTAATTAACTTGGAAAAAGTAGCACCATGTTTTCTATTGACACCCAGATATTTGTGCTGTGTGTTGGATTAGATGAAAACCTGCTTCTACTAAAGTTATGGCAATAATTTAGGGCTCATCCAACTCTAAAAGAAATTCCAAATGAAAAAAGAAATTTCATTTCAACTGTGGATGAATTAATTGTGTTTGGCTCTGAAGGGTTGTCTGTCTTCATTATTTTAGTTTAGGATGGATTAGATTAAATTAGATTAGATTGATGGATGGGGAGGAATGGAAGGACAATATATTCCCTTTTTAAGAGTAATATGCAAAAAAATTGGAGCCAGAGGAATTTCACAAGAATATAAATCTGAATAAAATTAGATGACCACTGTGGACTCTTTAACCCTGAAATAGCTAGGGATTTGTTTGAAGACATGTGTAATTACTTCTCCACACCATGTACTCCTTTGCAGTATTTCTACAACACAAAATCATTCATATCGAAAGATATCCTGGTGGATCTCTTCCTGAAAAGTTCAAAGATTTTCCGAACAGCACCATTTGGCAGCAAAAACCTCCTTGGCTCAGGAGATATCACTGCTTTACAGACTTTTTTTTTTGCTATGCCTACGTTTCAAATGTTTTTTTTTTGCTAACTCAGAAACACATCTGTCTGTTCCTACACAGAGGGGAAAAGGATTCTCTGCAGTGAGACAACACCTAGGAGGCAATTCAGAGCTCCACCAAGTAGTTTTCCAGTTCTTCAGAACAAAGTGGTTGACTTGGCTTAGAAACTCAGCCAAATAAAATCTCAGAATTCCATTCGGTTGACTACAATTGGGAGTTTATGAAAGAAATCCATTCCTCTACCAAAACTGGGCAGTCTAGAAGCAGGAAACGCCAGCTGGGATTTCAAAGCTTTGATTTTTTTATTTCTTTTTTTTTTTGCACTGTGCACACTAGAAGGATCTGCCACTGTCCAGACTCATCTGAAAAACTACCTGCAACTCAAAAGGTGCTGAAAATTTAGTCCAAAACTGAATTATCAACACAGACTCAACTTCATGGTCCTTTTATCTGATATTTAATCGTGTCTGAACACCAACAAATGCATGCTACTGAAAGAGGAATGGTGTAACTAGTCCCAAGGCAGCCTTGCCTTGGGGTTTCTGCCAAGCAGGCATTGTTTAGCAAATGCTAAGCTATTTTCTGTCCCAGTTCAGCTGTTTCCTTTGTTAGTCACTTCTTTGGGTAGATGTAGCCATGGCCTCTGTACTGTGAGCCAGCAATTCCATAAATTAATTAGAGCTGAGTTTTCTTACCCTTCACTGTCTAAATACTGACAGTCTTTCCTTCATTGAATCCTACTCTGAAGCCAGAAGATGAGATGGTGTAAAACTCAATTTATTGGCTCTGAAGGGGTTTAGATCTTTTTTTTAAATGATTATTAAAAAGACATTTTCTCTACAAGTGATTAACCGCACTTGTACCTCACTTGGAGTGGCCGTGAATGGGTGTCTGGGCACAACTGAAAGCTCAGGGTGCCTTGTGCCATCGTGCCAGAGCAAACATCATCCACAGGCAGTGCCGGCGCTGCCCGGAGCGTGTCTGGGAATGTGCAGGACAGGGATGGATGAAGGGCTGAGGTACCACAGCGAGCGGATCCAATCCCGCCACCACCGCCCACAGCAGTGAGCTCACAGACCGGGAGCACAGACTGGGAGCACAGACTGGGAGCACAGTCTGGATGGAAAGACTGGGAACACAGTCTGGGAGCAAAGACTGGGAGCAAAGACTGGGAGTGCAGACTGGGAGCGCAGACTCGGAGCACAGTCTGGATGCACAGACTGGGAGCACAGACTGGGACCCTGCGTCCTCTGGTCACCCAGCACCTCCCAGGATGTGTTGCTTTCCAGGAGAGTTTTCCTCCTGAAGGAAATGTCATGTGAGCCCCAGGGCAATCCAAGGCTCACAGACACCCAGGGCAGTCCATCCCTCTTGCTGACACCGCTTGGCTTCTCTCACTCCCACTCGGAGCTGTGGCTTGCAAACTTGGGGTCCTGTCTAGACTACGCTTCCTTCATCTCTGAGTCATACTGGGCAAGGACTTCTCAAAATCTTGTTTGGTGGCAGGACCCTCTGCTTGACAGAGAGGAAAATCCTGCAGGATTCATGGGAATTTCTGCCGAGCAGATGGAGGGAAATGCAGTGAGAACGGTCCTTAATTAAGATGTTTTGTCTGCTGTAAGTCAGGCTATCTGCAAAAGTACCCATGGCGCAGATGTGTTTGATCTTATCACACTTGGTTCTGACACAGCCTTATTTAAGGCTAATGAATAAAAAGATCGATTTCTTGGGATGAAATGAGGGAAGGAGGGATGACTTGATGGGAAATACTGAGTATTATGACTCAAATACTCAGTTGTATGTTGAGTCATACAACTTGTCACACTACAGAAATAAAATCCATACTTTTTACTTTAATGGGATTTCTGAGACTTTCACACTATTTGGTAGTCGTGAAGAAAGAATGAGTTTCAGTGGATAAAGCACCAGCTAGGGTTTGTTTTCCCAATGCTCAAAACTATGTCTTTAGTGTGATATATTTACATTAAAAAATCATCCCTTCCCCTGGGAGATGCATTACCGGGAAAACCACCAGCACAATTCAGCTGAGTCCTTTTCCATGCCTGCAATCACAGAATCACTGAGGTTGGAAAAGACCTCCAAGATCATGAGATCCAACCTCTGACCCATCACCACTCTGTCAACAAGACCAGAGCACTGAATGCCACGTCCAGTCAATCCTGGGACTCCTCCGGGGACAGGGACTCCAGCTGCAGCTCCAAGGCGCAGTTGAAGCTCTCATGGCCAGGAGCACGACCTCTTTCCTCTGTCTTTGGCACCAAGAAGCTGTCATACCTCTGACCCTCCTCTTGCCCAAACTGAGATCACCTCAGTGGAATCACACTCTGTTTCACTCTGTTTCTCCTGCTCTCTGCTCCTTCCAGAGGCAATTTTGCACCCTGGCTCAAGAACCCCTTTGGGCATGCAGGGAACATGTCTGAAAAACAAAATATCTCCTTTTCAAGGAAATAATTTTGCTGGCCCTGCTCTGCTGTTCTCACACTGCATATTAGCATGGCTAAAAAGCTGGAGAAAATTTGGCAGCCAGGAGAAAGGCTCTCAGAGCCCTGTCATGTAGTGAGGCAGGAGATGAACATCACAGAGCTGAGCACCTCATAAACATGGGGGAGGATGGGGAGAAGGGAGGGAGCCAGGAGCCTCTTTCTGGCACTCCAGAAGCCTCAGCACCCACAGTAGCATTTGTTTTGCTTTTTCAGCCTTGCAAATTTTATTCTTTCAGAGCACAAGACTGTTCTGAATAGGAAGATTTGGTTTTTAATCGAATTCTTAATCTTCCATGTTTTGTCCTTTGGGGTCCAAAGCAGGGAAACCAACACATATTAAAACATCTCCATTCTGCCAGCCAGGTTCTCTGGAGACCCAGAAAGCTGTTGCTGATGTGCCCATCTTACCACCAGTTATTTCTGGAAGCCCAGCACGTACATAAAGCATTGCTGTGTGTATCAATTAAACCTGATCATGCAGGCCAAGCCTAACGTGAAACCACACAGGAAATGAAAAGTTAAGCTCCCTAACAGCTCCCACCCAATCTCCTTTGCCCCGAGCCCCTGGAGCCACCACTAACGCAGCCACCACACACCTCAGAGAGGCTGCAGCAACTTTATCCCTGCTTTTAGAGGGGCTTCTCCAGCTCCTGCCCCTCCCCGGAGCACAGTTTGCCAGAGCTGTGTGGTCTGGAGCCAAAGGGTCTGAGTGTTGTGGGGCTGGGCTCGAAGGTGAGGTGGCAGATGGCAATCAGTACCCGTGGGGGTGATTTGCTCTATTTTTTTCATATCAAATAATTCTGGTTAGTGTTAAAAAAGCTGAACTCAAATCTTCATGTTCCAGTGGAGACACAAACACCCACAGGGACAAATCATTGGAAAACATGAAGGGCAACATCTTCAAACTGGAGGAATTCAAAGTAGAAGCTGGTGCTGCCAAAGCAGGAAGGGAACCCGGTTAATCCCATGAATTCAGTCCACACATACAACCCTGTTTACTACAGTCAGTTACGATTACTGAGAGTTTGACATCATCTCTCCACCATACAAGGACCCATCACTGTATTTTTCTTCAGGAGATCCTTGCTGAGGGGACAAACCCCTCCTGTGCTCAGGTATGTGGAGCCAGGCCGTGCCTGCCCACCTGAGCGAGGGGAGCCAGTGCTCCCGAATGTGTCTTTGCCTCCACGGAGAGACCTTTGCGTGTCCAAAGGGCAGCAAGTGCCGCTCCTCACTGGCATCGCCTCGGCATCCGCGCCACGCCCAGCAGGCAGGGAAATCTTGGCTTTCCCCTTTGGGCTGGGATTCTGCATTCAGCCCCCTACTCAACCCTCCTCAATAAAAACTGAGGTGCACCTTGTCTAAAATCACCTACGGCTGACACACAACCATCCAAACTTTGAGGAGATAGATCCTTGACTGGATTCCAGGGGACTGAAATTGGAAGGCAAGAGACTGAATCCTAGTTTTTCCTCCAGCTTTGTCTCCAGGATGATAACACACCCTGCTCTCACTTCATATTGGGCTCTTCTGCTTTCCTGCAACATCCTGGGGCAGGGACTGCCTCCTCTCGGTTTTTTGCCCACCAAAAATCCCTTGTCTCAGCTGGAGTCAGTGGGAAGACCTGAGGCTCTGATAGGGAACAGTGGAATCCTCTGCTCTGGGAGGCTAAACAGACAATTTATCCTTCATGGAATTTGCCCATTTCTTCCCAAAATCAGGCGGAGATTTATCAAAATCTCACCAGGATAAAAAACAAACCAAACCAAAATTCAGGTGCTGAGAAACCGATTTCCTATGAAGGAAACAAGTGTTTTTACAGGTATAAGTGAGGCCAGATTTTCTACAGATGAGGGGAAATTCTTCATTTTGTGAGTTGGAATTGGTTTTTTCTTTTCAAGCAGGGAAGCGGGGAATGAAGGAGGCAGGAAATGTAAAAGATTTTGGAAACATGAAATGAATAGGTCAAGACACATCATTTTGCTGAACCAAAGCAGGAGGCAACAGCTTGAAATTGAAATTAAATAGACCACCTGCAAGAAAAGGAGAGGAAGGAGCGATGGGGAAGAGGGGAGGGAGGGTCAGCGCTGGCATGAATATAAACCACACATTTTTTAAAAGCATCCGTCAGTGAATTATTAAAGATGCTCGTTTCAGGTTTGGACATCTTGGCAGTTGTGATGGGAAACGTGCCAAGGCACACGAGCAGGGCTTGAATACTTGTTTTTGAATTCCTGGCAGGCACCTTTCCTCTACTCTAAAACACCAACTCTAGTGAGTGGTTGGAGGAAAAGCTCTCACTCTAGGACCGGAAAAGATCTCTGCTCCCACCCCCAAAGCCTGCAGTGGAGTGCTGGACGTGACAGGGGTGTTTATGCACAGGGACGAGTGTGTGTTTGAAGCGTTATAGACTCTTCTCCCCATTCTCCATTTTAGCCTGTCCAAATTATCCATGCAAAATTCCTCTTCCTCCCACAGGCAGAGGCACTCCTGCCCTCTAGGCTGGATCCTCCCTCGGCAGCTGAGCTCCCAGCTCCCAGCTTCTCCTCTACTGTCCACCTCTCCGGACCTACATCTCATCAATCCTCTCTCCTTTGGGCTTTCTCAGCAGCCATTTTCTCCCAGGGCCTCGGGAGCATCTCCCCAGGAGCTCCTTCAGCACATCCCGTAGGAGCAGCACCGCATTAATCCCCGTCCCCGCGACCAGATACAATGAATCCTGGAGCTCTGAGATAGGCTCAGAGCTCCTGCTGGAAAGCTGAGGCGCATTCCCGGTGGCCTTGGCACTCCTGCCTATCTGTCTGGACCATTGAACTGCGGGCCTAAGGCTCCACATGCTGCTGTAAATCTCATTTGAGCAAATACCCCTCCCTCGTTCCCCCTCCCAGTTTGATCAACATCTTGCAATGGGGAATGAAGCAAAGCAAAGCTTGGTGAAGGGTAAATTTGATCCCTCCCCATGACAAAGCAAGGGAAACCACAGACTCTGGCTTGAGAACAGTGTGGAGCAGACAGGAGAAAGTTGCAGGCGTGTGGGACGGAACAAATCCAAGAAATTGCCAGAATATTTGTAAATAAAATAATAACCAGTGAAGTGAAATAAGCTGACACGCGAAATGCGCATGTTGATTGAAGCAGCCCTGGAGACCATTAACCGACAAAGTCACTCTTGATGCCAACAAAACCCCAACCGTAGCCCTGATGCATATTCATAACATCGGAACAACCTCCCGGCCACGCTAACGAGGCGCTGGGCTTGGGAACAGCTCACATGGAGCCACGGGGAGACTGCTCGGTGCCTGACAAATTTGGGAAGGCTACAAGCGTTGAAATCTCTCTTTGTTACTTAACAAACATGGAAGTAAGGGAATGCCATACCTCTTGTTATGGAAATAGCACACAGTGCTGAGGATATATGATAAGTCTAGGAGAGAATTACAAACATTCAGTACTGATCCCTTTGAAATCTCTGGGAGTTTTGCCATTTATTTCAATGGGGGCTTTGCCGAGTCCTTACAATGGGTGTAGTCATTTATCTGCAGGCATTGATGCAGCTCCATTTTCCTTGGCAGCCGTGCTCCTCACGGACACCTGGAAAAGGGGCTCGGTGGAGCAAGCACGGAGTGTCATCATCCCTGGAGTAAGTGGGGGAGTGCAGAGGTGGGTCACGGTGAGAGGTGGAGGGAGGCCCATCACATCGCTCCCCACCCGCTCTGCTCAGCCATCCCTCTGTCTCGGGCAGCTCCGCCTTTCCAGCCGCAGCGCCCAAGGCACGTCACAGCCGCACACGCAGGTACCAGGCAGGTGCTCGGTGTCTCCTCAAAAGGGCTCGAGGGCCTGGGCAAATTTCATCCCAAACTAAGCAAAGAGTGGGCAATGGGTTTGAGATCCAGCAGGTCATGTAAGAGCATGTGGGGTGAGTGCTGAAGAGCTCCAAACAGACAAGATCCCTGAAAGGCTCCTCCGTAAGGGCACTTGGTCAGGCCCCTTTGAGGGCAGGGGGCTGTGGCCCTCCAGCACCAGAGTTTTTGTTTTTGCAGCTGACTGAAAATGAAGTAAATTCCTTCCTGCACAGCCTGTGCCAAGCTCCTGGTGCCTCCCATCTGACCCTAAATGGAGGGACAGTACACTCTGTGTACCAAGACAGGAAAAGCCAAAGCTCGACCAGAGCAGCCAGGTGCTGCTGTCCAGAGCCTTGTCCTAACAACTGCCTCCACTCCAGGAATGACACCACTGACCTGTTTTCAGGGGTAACTTTTTGGGTCCTCCACAACAACATAACAACCTCACCCTACAGCACTGCTGTTTGTACCCTTGCAAAGCTCAGTCCCTGCTATTGCATCACCAAATATGACATCCCTCCAAAGCCCTCATTGCAAGACTTAAATATAATCTACCTCTAGGATTGCTTGACATATTTAAGATGCCCAGTTATTTACTAAAACCAAAGGGGAACCAGTAAATTACAGAATTACATTGGGTATTAAAGAAACTTGTCCTAAAAAACTTGCTCTGCTGCTCAGGTTAAGGTTGGTCTGTCCAGCCACAGCTCTGCTGTGGAGAAAGGCACTAGAGCAGCAGAAGGTTACTTGGGGATTATCTTAACTGCAATTACTGAGCAATCTGACTGTTACCCGGTGATTTGTTCAGCCAGACACTTCTATTTCTCTTTATGAGTGATTGAAAGACACCCAGGAAGAGGAAAGAAGAAATCACGGGATGGAGGGAACAAAAAATAGCCGTAAATCTGCCCTGTCACTTTAAGGAGCAAGTGGGTCGAAAGCATTTAGGGAGTGGATTTATTCTGCCTGTGTTTTCCACCTCACGAAGTCAGAGCTCCCAGTGGGGCAGGCAAGAAGATGGAGAAAAAAGAGCCGAGGACTCACAGCAGAAGCTGCTGATGTGAATGACAGTTTGCTGGTGGGAATAAAATGTTTCTTGTTTGTTCCAGGATGGAGATAACAGAGTCAAGAGGTCAAGTGGTGTGGGAATGCGAAAGCCCTGTGGGTAATGTAGCATGATAAAAAATGAGGGATCCAGGGCGCAGGACATCAGCGCCACAATAGACCAACTGGCAATTCAGAAAGAGCTCAGATCTTGTCTGTATTTAAATATTGACTGATAATCTCACTCCATTACCTCACTGTCCAAAAGGTATGCAGACACCCCCAGCCCACTGAGGGGCACGTCCTGTGTTTGATGAAGTACTAATTGGGGTGGGGGGAGACTTGTTCTTTCTCATCCATCAATCTTTTAGTCATATGCACAATTAATGGAGCTATTTAGCTGCCCAGGTATGACCAGCACACAGAGCCAACCCGAAACCTGCAGAGTCCTGCATGGCAGCAAGCAGAGAGACAGGACTAGGGGGAGGGGTGCCCAGGGCTCTCCTGACATGGCCTGAGGCTGTGGACATGGGTAACCCACAGAGAATCCACGTCCAGGAACGTCCCTCCCTCCCCTGATTTGGGAACGCGGTGGCACTTCAGATGCACTGACAGAAAAGTGGAGCCAAGCTGGATCCCAGGCAGGGTGGAGGATGGGGAGAGGAGGGTGAAACCAGCCAGCAGCCATGGGAATCCATGGCAGGGAGAAAGTTACATAAAAATAAACCCTGTGGGGGTTCTTTGCTTACATTTCCCCCTTTCCTCCTGGCTCAGTTTGCTTAGCAGGGCTCCACCAAAAGTGCCTCCTCCTCCCCACGCCTTTCCAAACATGGGGAAAGCCCCTGCTTTACTGGCTTGCAAAGTGCTGCAGATGCTGATCAATATTAATCATTTCTGGTGTCCGGGACTATCTGAATTGCAGCCACAGGCTGGGACCTCCCACAGCATGAGGCAAACAGGGCAGAGAGAGCACGATGGAGAGCTGGGTCTTTGAGGGGCATGTTAGCGAGTACCCTGTCCTTTTCCAGGGGATAGCAAGGAGCACCCCTCAGGGAAAGAAGGAGAAAATCTCTTTATGTGGCCTGTAGCACAGTGGTGAGGAGCACCTTAACCTGCATGGGCTCCTCCTCACGTCACGCTGGGTCTGCAGGAGAGGATCGCTGCACTTCACAGCAGGGAAACTGAGGCACAGAGCGTCACATTGCTGAAGTCACAGGGCAGATCAGAGGGGAAAACTCAGGAGCTGAGCCTGGCTTCCCTCCTCTTTCTTTTCCAGTTCACATCCCCCATGGCTATGGATTCATTTGCACCACTGTGATGGTTGTCCAAAATGTGCACATTTACTTAATGGAGAAACCAGTTCCCTTTAATGCAGGCACAAGGTCACTTGCAGGTGCCCCCAGACATGCCCTAAACCCACACCAGTATTATTCCAGGTGGCTGGCAACCCTCCCACCACGACGTGTCAGCAAGAGAGTGATCAGCTGCCCCATGTAATTTTTAGGGCTTGCTGTGTTCACCAGAATGGAAAACACGAGGTTGGTGCCAAGACTGATGTTTAAATAAGGTGTCTCCTGCCACCAGACATCTGTCCAGCTGTGGCTGTGCTGTGCCCTCTGTAAACTGCAGCAGCTTCCCTGAATTATGGTTGCCAGATTAACAGCATGGGAATGTTCATCTGTTTCATTCTCAGTGGGATGGAACCAGGAGGGAGTGTGGATCAGGCTAACGAAGAAACTTGCTCCACAAACCCTGCTCCAACAGCACTTTCTTATTAAAAGAAGTGGGAGGTGCCCTCAGCTGCCTTCCCTGGCCTTTCGCATTAGGAACTGGGCAATGCTGACCATGTAGGAGAGGAAAACAATACTACTACTACTACTGCTACTACTACTACTACTACTACTACTACTACTACTACTACGACTACTACGACTACTACGACTACTACTACTACTACTAAGAAGAAGAAGAAGAAGAAGAAGAAGAAGAAGAAGAAGAAGAAGAAGAAGAAGAAGAAGACTACAAGAAAAAATTCAAGGTGTCAGTCAGGTTGGCATTGCATTGCAAGCAAAAAAATGGGAACCAATTCCTTCCCAGATAGTGAGGAGAAGGAAGGATAAAGGAAGCATAAGCTTGGGGCACTACCAAATTCAGTGTGTGTTCAGTGCTTCCTCCACCTTCCAGAGAGAAAAGGAGTGGGACCAGCCCACAGCTGCACCACAAGTCCCGTGCTGAGCTTGCCTTGAGGTATCAAGTGTCAACTTTACTTACAAAGCACAGCAACTCCTTTTAAATCTGCAGCCACACTGTAAAATACATTCCCTGTCTCCAGAAATGTCCCTGGAGACCAAAGGCAGCAGAGAAGTGACAGAGAGGGGTTTTGCTTACACTCACTCATCAACTCTGCCCAGACCAGTGCCTCCATCACGTGGTCTGCTGATCCAAGGGATCATTCCCTCCTCTGAGGGGACTTTGCAGCAAGTCACCTCCTCAACCTGCTCTGTTCCTGCAAACCAGAGTGCCAAGGTCATGCCCTGCCAGTGCAAACCCATCTCAGCCTCTCCTGCGGCTCCTGCTGCTCCCGTGCCAGAACGGGCCACAGAAACTCTCCTTACGTAAAATATTTCTCACCCAGAGAACTAAAGGAAAGACCAAGTCCTGCCTTCCCATCTCCCACATGGATCAGCAGCTTGAGCTTGAGACAGCACAAGTCCAGTTACCTGGAAGTTGATGGAAACCCCAGCGGCCAGAGTGGCTTGAGGAGACCAAACCTTCCAACAGGAGGGAGAAGGTAAATGGTGTCCCGGCTTGGACTGCAAGGGCAGGTTGGGTAAGGACCCAAACATGTCAGCAAACACTTTGGATAACGAACACGGGGAAAGCCCAGGGAATGCCAGGAACCTGGGGCTTTCACACATGGCCTCAGCTTACGGTAAATCCTGAACTTGCTCATGGTTTTCACTTCAACCCATGAAAAAATCCACAAGGAAAACCTCACATGTGCCTCGGCTGTGGTGGGGCTCTGACCTTGGCACTGTTCCCCACAGCCAGGGAGGAACACAGCGGGGTTGCTGGGGCTGCACTTTTCAGATGCTTCGTGTTTGGCTGCAAATCTGGCACAGGACATGAATCTCCCACATCTGTGACCCCACGGTTGTGCCAAAGCAGCTGTTTTGGGGTCTGTGTTCAAAATGGATCTGACTTAAAAATAGCTCTCTTCTCTTCTTCTGTTCTGCAGAAGGTTTTAGCCCTGAATCCACCCAGTGCCCTGCTCTAAATCCCTTGACTGTGTGACATGGACACAGCAAATCCTTTAAACAGATCCTGCAGGAATCAGAGAATCCCAGAATGGGTTGGGTTGGAAGGGACCTTAGAGCCTGTCCAGTGCCACCCCTGCCATGAGCAGGGACACCTCCCACTGTCCCAGGCTGCTCCCAGCCCCGTCCAGCCTGGCCTTGGGCACTGCCAGGGATCCAGGGGCAGCCACAGCTGCTCTGGGCACCCTGTGCCAGGGCCTCCCCACCCTCCCAGGGAACAATTCCTTCCCAATATCCCATCTAACCCCGTCCTCTGTGGGAAGCCATTCCCCCTTTTCCCTGTCATTCTGTGCCTTGTCCCCAGTCCCTCTCCAGCTCTCCTGGAGTCCCTTTAGGCTCTGGAAGGGGCTCTGAGCTCTCCCTGGAGCCTTCTTTTCTCCAGGCAAACACCCCCAACTCCCCCAGCCCAGCTCCAGAGCAGAGGGGCTTCAGTACTTGGAGCATCTCTGGTCTCCTCTGGACCTGCTCCCACTGCTCTACATCCTGCCTGTGTCGGAAATCCCAGAGGTGGACACAGTGGCCATGGGCCTTTGCTTCTAGTTCACCCACCTGCACGATCCTGTTTCCATTTTTCCTTACTTTGTGTTGCAGCTGCAAAGGTAAAGGAGGGACACGATGAACAGAACTGTCACACACTGACTCAGCGTCAGCTCTGGAAGTTAGAGGGATGCTGCCTGAGCCCTCAGGGCATTGCTGGAATAGTAGATCATGGTGAAGTCTCAAGATGAGGTAAAACTTAATTAAAAGAATCTCTCTCCATAGTAGAGCCTGATCCAGAGTTTGTTTAGGGGATAAATAACCTTTACCTCCAGGTTGCCAGTAAGAATTTATCTCCAGCTGGGAGTGATGGAAAGTCAATGTCTGCTGGCCAGAGGCTGCTCAGCCTCCATCCTCAGAGATTTTAAAGTCTAGACTGGATAAAGCTGTCAGTAATCAGGTCTGACCTCAGAGCTGGCCCTACTTTGAGCAGATGTTGGACCAGCGACCTCCTAAAAATCCTTTCAGCCTGAATGATCCTATGATCCTAATGTCAACATTTTCCCAAGTTACCAGAGAATGACATTGGCTTCTGCAAAATGGGAGTAACCATTTGAGACAGATGGAGATTTTCCAACCTAATACTTGTCAAAATAAAAACCATGGCAATTTTTTTGAAAGAGTGAAAACATGCTCAGGGAAAACGCCCAGTGGTAACTGTTGGTGTCCTAGAAAGAAATCAGTGGCAGGTTCACCTGGGCTGGCAGGTTCTTGTAGAGCCTCCTGGCTCAGAGACAGCAGTGCTGAGCATCAGGCTCAGCTCCCTCTGTCAACACTAATTTTAACATTTTAATTGTCCAGGGCCATGAGGGAGGCTGGCAGAATGCTCAGCCATCCTTTTGCTTGTGCAGCAGCAGCTGAAGACACCTGGTTCAAACATGGTTCAAACGTGGTTGAAACCCACTCCAACCCTGGTTCAAGCTCCAGCCACCCAGCTCCAGCCTTTTTCAGGAAGGAGCTGCTTCCTGGCAGTGTCCTGATTCCTTGGGAGACGTGACCCTTCCGAGCCCTGCCTGCAGAGGGGGTATTTCTGCAGGGTGGCTGGAATTGCCCCAGGGACATGAAAACCTACCCAGCTCCTGTGGGCTGAGCTCAGAGCCAGTGGTGATGCACTCAGGTCACTGATGGGAGTGTGGGAAGAGTTGCATGTCCTGTAGCAGCCAGAGTGACAACATTCCCATGAAACATTTGACCAACAGAAGTAAACAAACCAAAAACCCCGTTATTAACAGAGAACACCAGTGCTGGTCTTCAATAATTGATGCACCAAAAGCATATAAAAGAACCTCCAATGATACATTATTAAAACCAGCTATTTGTAAGGTGCTGTGAAAACAAATGTAGAGAGGGGGAGCTGAGAGGGAGCCTGAGGAAAGCGATGGTGAGGCAGGAAAGGAAAGCAAAGGCAGCAGAGGTGGTGCAGTCTGTCCCACACCCCACACCCAAACCCTCGTCTAGTGAACGTGGGGATGGCCCTCAACATGGCACAAGCAAAAGCTCTGTCTTGATCCAGGCAAATAAATTTAACCTTCCTGTGTATTCAGGAAAGGGGGTGTGATTTCTCCCTCCCCACTGACTGATGAGGGAACCTGGGTGTTATTCTGCCTTTTACTTTAGCTCTGAACTTAAGGGGGGGCTGCATTCAGACTTCTGATCCAGCTTTTTTGATGAGTTTTACTTGCTAATCCCCCAAATTAACACACACCCTTCATAAAGCCCACCAAGACCACGAGGGTGTGACACTGGGGACAGCTGGAGGACCTACATGGCAGCTCCTGAAGAGAGTCAGGAACGTTTGAGGTGCTTCTGGGATTTTCCACTGAAGGCTCTCTCTGTCAAAATGCAGATTCATTTATGTCAAAACAATTTGTGGAAAAGAGTTGGTTTTGACAAATTTCTTCTTCTCAAGCTTCTTTCAAAGAAAGCTTTGCAGTCATCTTCCTGACATACTCAGGTTAAAACACCTGGCTTTTTAGGGCCAAACCAAGTTTTCCACTCTAACAGAGTCTCCTTTGGACGAGTGATGTCATATGAAACCAGCCACAAAGACCTTGTTCAGGGAACTTTCTGGCCCCGGATGGACTAATGGGGATATGGGCACAGAGGGATATTTTGTGTTGACAAAATAAGCACTTTCTTCCTTGAAAGTTGTCTGCATCATTTATTTAAGCACAGTCAATATTTAATGGAGTGCTAACATGCACATTAAATGTATTGTGAGTACTCTTGGCCTGATGTCCTGAGTTGCACAGCAGCAGGAGCAGCGCTGGAGTAATCCACGGCAGGAGTTACATCAACTCCGTGCTGCTACACTTGGGAAATTTCCTAGGACCATCCTCAAACACTTGTTATCTCAAGAGCAGAGACTTCGGGCTCAGCAGCAGTGAAGGTGCCAGCAGAGCTGCTGTGACCAGCGGGCTGAGCCCACGGGATAGGATCCTGTAGCTCAGGCATGGGATCACCACGTGCTTCAACAGCAGCAGCTCCCGAGGAAACCTGCCCCTGGGCACTCCCCTCTGCATGGCCCCTGGGCACTCCCCACTGCACAGCCCCTGGGCACTCACATCTGCACAGCCCCTGGGCACTCCCCTCTGCACGGCCCCTGGGCACTCACATCTGCATGGCCCCTGGGCACTCCCCTCTGCATGGCCCCTGGGCACTCACATCTGCACAGCCCCTGGGCACTCCCCTCTGCACGGCCCCTGGGCACTCACATCTGCACGGCCCCTGGGCACTCCCCTCTGCATGGCCCCTGGGCACTCACATCTGCACAGCCCCTGGGCACTCCCCACTGCACAGCCCCTGGGCACTCACATCTGCACAGCCCCTGGGCACTCCCCTCTGCACGGCCCCCGGGCACTCCCCTCTGCACGGCCCCTGGGCACTCACATCTGCACGGCCCCTGGGCACTCCCCACTGCACAGCCCCTGGGCACTCCCCTCTGCACGGCCCCTGGGCACTCCCCTCTGCACAGCCCCTGGGCACTCACCTCTGCACAGCCCCTGGGCACTCACCACTGCACGGCCCCTGGGCACCGTCCTGGGCTTCTCAGACCAGGGACCGCTCTGGTGAGAAGATGCTCTGTGTGAGGTGGGGAGGGGCAAGAGGAGAGGGTTTTTTTAAGCCCTTGCTTTGACTCCCTGTAACATCACTGAAGGACAGACAAGGAGCATTAGGCAAAACCACACCACGGGCTGATGACCAGCGGCTGCAGCTCAACCCCTCCCAGAACCCTCCTGCCTGCACACCCAGGTCCTCCCTGCTGTGTTTCCTGGGACTGCTCATTCCCACTGTGCTTGGACTCTGTCCCAAGGAGCTGTTTTCTTCTCCAGTTGTTTCCTGCTGTGCCACGGCTGATGCACATCCCTGCTCTGCCTTTGTTGGGAAGTTTTTGCTCCTGTCCCTCTTGGAAAGGCATGTTGGTTGACTGAGCAGGAAGCAGAGCGTTCAGCCCTATGCCTGCCTGCAGGGACGCTCAGACATCGCCTATGGGAGCGCGGTGAGAAGTGCTGAGAGCCCAGGAGGGATTTCAGGGATCTTGCATCACCTATTTCGCTGCAAATGCACAGATATGTGCTATCTGCAGCCACCTCCTTTGTGCTTTATATAAACCCAGGAACAGGACGTGATGTTAACACTCAGCCAGCAGGTTTGGAAAATATTTGGCCCTTCGGCTGTGCTTTGGGCACATTTCCTTTGAAGAGAGACATCACCCCCTTTATCACCCTTCCACCCGAGGAGCCAGCACCTTGCTGCCTTGGAAGATGTTTAGATGCCACATGTGTGTCAGCAGCTGGGGGACTCCCAGGGAGAAGTTTGCTGAGTGCCAGCACGCAGAAGTCCTTGGAAGGCCAGGGAAGCGACCGCAGGGATCAGTGAACCTCAGAGACAGCGGGAACCTCCCAGCTGCTGCCGCTGGAAACTCCTCTCCTCTCATGGCTCAGATCAGTGGATGGGTCGAGGTCTGCTGACTTCCCTGTGGCCATCCAGCCAGTGACACCTAAATATTTTCCTCCTCCAGGAGACAAAGGGAGGGAGGGCGGCCTGGCTCTTGTCAAGTGTGGAGCTGACAGCTTTACAGCCTCACTGGGGAGAGGAGCTGAAAGAATGAGCGTTAGATTTAATCTGTGCTGACAGGGGTGGGTGATGGGTATTTTTATAGTGGAGGAAATGTATCGAACAGGGGAAATTAGACCAGAAGATGATAAGGATCTGAGCCTGACACAGCCAATTAATAGATGTTTACAAATGATTAAAGCCGATAGATCAAAGCAAATGCACTCCTTTTTACCTCATGCCTCTAGATTGTTTGGAAGTGCCCCAATTGGTGGTGACTGTCTTCTCCCCAAACTCAGGGCCTTCTCCAGCCCATGGCCAGCCTGGAGCAGCTGAGCAGTGCAGGTTTCTGCTGCAGCCAAATGCTCCTAACAACTTCAGTGCCTCAGCACAGCATTTGGGAGGGACCAGGGAAGCCCTGAACAGCTCCAGACTCAATGTTTGAGTGAACAGGGGCATAATTCCTCTTTGTTTGACACATGGGGAACATTTCTCTGCCTTGAACATCCCCCTGAACCCAAAAAGTCAATAGAGAAAATGTACAAGGTATGTGGTGCAGAGGGAGAGATCCTGGTACCCAAACACAGCATCCAGCACCTCTTCCATGGAGAGCCCCTGGCAGCCCGTGGCTGCTCCAGGAGGGATCTGGCCTCCCATATAGCCCATGTCACATCTGCTGGAGGATGCTTGGCAGGAGAGAAGTGAGCTGCAATACTGAGGGCAGGGCCATGCTGCTCCTTGGGAACCCGTATCCCTTGTGCACCAGCGGGAGCTTGGCCCAGCAATCTCTGCCCAGGTGACAGTGAGCCCACTAGTACGCAAAAGCTGGGGCAATGAGAAGGACTGAATGGCCAAACTCCTTCCCTTGGTGTGCCTGCACTGCTAGGGGACTGTGCCAGCTCCAGCATAAACAACAGCAAGGTGGTCACATGGAAAAATTCCCCATCACCAAAGGCGCTGCCTGAGTGCCACTGGCCCAGTGAGTGGCCACCCCAGCCTGGAGCGGGCACAGCACCGTGCACTGCGCCTGGGCCCTGCTGTGCTCTTGGGCTTCTTCCTCTGCCACTCACAAGTGACACATCCAGCAGAGCCCCAAAATGCTGAGCTTAAGCAGCTGGAGGGATGTTTGGGATAACCCCCTTTACACAAACTGGCATGGAGGGCAAGGCATGGATGTACCACGGCTCAGCTGCCTCCAGACACTGAGTTCACTGAGGTGAAGGGAGGAGACATTAAGGTCATTTTAGGGTACTGTCCTGCCAGGACCACACACTTGGCTCCAGTGTGGCTGAGACCTTTAGCACGTGCCTACATGAGCACATGAGGTGTCACCCATCTCACCCTGGAATTCAGCTTATCCGTCTTTGCCACTTCCCACGGGAGGGCCAAGGCCACCTCCACCTTCTGCGGGTGCAGCCCGGGCACCTGGACTGCACTGAGCTGGACACACAGCTTGGAAAGGGTGTGGTGCAAATCGGAGCTCAGCAATGCCACTGGGCTGCTCTGCTTTGCATTGCTTCCCAGTGCTACATTCCTTGGAAACTGTACTTCCCACAAGCCCAGGTAATATTTTCAAGGGTGCTCAGTGACTTAACAACTTACATCTCATAGACTTACACTGACATTTGGGCTTCAGCACCCAGATCCAACCAAGAACATGTGTGCAATATCAGTCTGAGCTCCTGTCTCCCAGCTAGGACCCGAAGCTTATGGCTGGATCTGGGCTGAAGCATCTAAGTTACTCAGGAAACCCAGACTTTGGCTCCTAAGTCGCCTTGAGGCTTTATTTGTATTTAACTTTGACCAAGTCCGTGGCCTGCCTACAGGTTCTCCTCCACGTGAGAATCCTCAGCAGCATCAACATTTATTTTTTAAATCCAATCCTTGGACTAGGCACAAACCCAGAATCCTGAACGCTACAAATATTAAAGTTCCTCTAACACTTTCCATGGAGGAGAGGTGTTAACCCCAGGACCCTGGTCGGGTTCCAACTCAAGCAATTGCATTCAGCCTCTAACACTCCAAACTCCCTCTCCAGTTTCTGTTTCATTGTGTTTTGTCCCTCTTTGCTTTGCCTAAGCCCTGTGATTTTATTAAAGCTCTTCTATTCACTTACAAACTTATTCCAGCTCCACCAGTGGCAGAAGCAGCAGGACTTGCATTGTTCCTCCCCCAGAAAAATAAAGACAAAAATATAGTTTTTTCCTGTGAATGTAATCTTTTGATTGGCTCAGGTTTTACTTTTTCATTCAAGGTAGAGTTGAGATTAAAATATTATGCAAAACAATACAAGCTCAGAGGAAGAGATCAGCAGAAAAAGAAGTTTGATGCTTGTGAACCAGTCAAAATCATCAACAAAAGGATGCTGATGGTTTCAGACTCTGCTAAGAGCTGTCTACCGAGGCAGCAGGAGATTTCTCACTTCAGTCTTGCCTGATAATTAATAATAATAATAATTGATAATTATAAGGAAAATTGAAATATTCCTGTAGGTAACACTGTTTTTTTAAAAAGGGACATTTCACATCACAATGATCAACTGCCTTTGCAGCACTCGGCAAAACCAAGCATTGGTTTGATTTGCTCTCTGGCTGAAATCACCACGGACCCACATCTGTGCTGCCAGAGCGGCTGTCAGAGCCCAGCCCGTGGCAGGAACATCGCTCGCCTATGGAGGCAGCGCCGGTCGGGTGAGCTCGGGATGGGGAGCAGCGCTCATCCCGTGACACCTCCCGCAACCCTGCAGCGGCAGGAATCCGGCTGCTCTCAGGACAGGTGGGCTGTCCATCACACTGCAGTGCCTGGGCAGTCGGTGAGCGGCTCTGTCCTCGCCGTGCAGTAAATCCGGAGTGACTCGGAAGCTGCGGGACTCCCGTGTCCCCCCGGCTGAGAGCGAGCGCAGGACCCGGCCAGCAGAGCCCGGACCGCCCCGGGTCAGCCGCACCCAGCGCGGCGCTCCGGGCCCCGCGTGTCCTGCCAAGGGCTTTGTTAAACCCTCTCCTCGCAGAGGAGATGAATGCAGGACACACAGCGATCCCTCCCTGCCTCCTTTGAGGGGCAGTGACATTCCCGGGATGCCTGATCGTTGATGGTGTCGAAGGCTTTGAAGTGAAGTACTTGAGCAGTCTATTTTGACTTCCCCGGGTGACTCATGCTCAGCTCCGTATCTAAGATGGCTTTTCAGCTTCCTTTGACTGCTTTCCAACAGTTCCATGTTTGCTCAGCCTGCCCATGGACTGTAACGTTTCTGTTCAACATTGGCCCTTCCTCCTGAGGGTGGATGAGCAGCTTCCTAACTCCGAAGGGGTTCAATGGTTCAGGCAGTGTTTTTCAAGAATAGCGGTGCCTAAAGGCATTTTCCTATCAATGGGACAAACCTTAACCCTTCGTCGAGCCCATGCAGCGCTCAGGGAGGCGGCTTGGAAAGCTCAATGAGAGGCACTTGGCCGTGACACTGCAGCTGATCACATGGCAGACGGCATTTACACAGAAAATCGGGAGCACGAGGGAGGTCTCTACCCTTTTGTTGTGACACTTATCATAAGGATATAATGAGGTGTCAGAAATAACTTACAAAGCGCAGCTGAGAAGAGGATTTGTAGGAGTGATTCTAGACTTGTGTCTTCAACCCAAACACCTGAAACACCCCCACAAATGCTCTATTTTTATACACTCACTCGTTTGTACCTAATCCCATGTGGCTCTGCAGCCTGTCAGGATCCACCCACAGTGCCCCATCCTAAACGAGCAGGGTCCTGACTCTGCCCCAGAGGAGTCGGCTGAGGTCCCAAGATCTAAATCAAGAAGAAACATACACACATTCACAGAGACCTTCATCTGGATGATTTCTCCTGCCATCCTCACACAGCCCATTCTCTAAGAGAAGATCCTTAAAAATGTTTCATGAATTCTACAGCCAAATCCACCAGGCTGTGACAGGTGCCACTGCAACCTTAGGTAACACCTTTTAATGTTTTAATCACTTGAGAACTTTTCATTGCTATGTGACAATGAACTTGCCTCCCTGACGTTTGACCCAGGGATCAGCAGTTTTCCAAATTTTTTTTGACCTTCAGGGTTTCAAACACTTGTTTTGGGGAACCAAGTCACCCTCATCCCTCTTAGTGGTGCACATCCTGCAGAGAGGCACAGGGGATGTTGTGCCTGTTGTGCGACAGGGTGCCCAGGGAAGGATGTTTTAAGGATCAGAGGCCTCATGAGAAATATCAACGTACAAAATCTTATCTTATATTCAGAGTAAGCTGTTTGAGCCAGGCTGCCTTTTACATCAGTTCAAAATACAACCTGGTTTGAGCAGCCTGGGATAGTGGAAGGTGTCCCTGCCCATGGCAGGGGGTTGGAACAATATGATCTTTAAGGTCCTTTCAACCCAAACCATTCCAGGACTCTTCATCATGTGAAGAGCACACCATGGCATCTCCACCTCCCTCTCTCATCCCTCCTGATCTCCCACTCATCTGCTCCAGGCTTACCAAAAGGAACATGCACCTCACACGCAGAAGTTACAGGAAGGAAGGATCGAGCCTGAATCTTATGCCTGCTTTTCCATATTTCCACATTTTGGGCTCTGTGTCGAGGGGGTGAACCCTCCTCCCCATCCTGCTCCTGCCCGTGTCCCTTTGAGGCTGGGGAGATTTGTGGCAGGATAATTCTCAGCGGCCATCTCCCCCCAACAAAGCTGCCCCCTTTGGCTGTGGGCAGATGATATAGCAAATGGGTGGTTCAGGCCGATTTCATGAGGCCTAATAAATCTTCAGTAAATTAAAACTCATCCCCCTTTCCTCCCCTCCCTAGGCCTTTGTCTTGCTAATACACATTAAGCCCTGCCTGGCTACACACTTTGAGGCATTTCGGAGGTGAGGTCTGTACAAAGCTGCAGATGTGGGAGCTTTAAAGGACCTTTGGCCTCGGTGTTACCCATTAACATCAGCCATGCCAACACAAGAATCTCACCATGGTTCTCTCCCCTCAAAAGGGCTCCCAAGTAACAACCTCGCCTTTTGAGGGGGGGACAGAAATAAAAGAACAGAAGGAATGAGCAAGAAAGAATGAGAGAGGGACCTTCCAAAAGAGGTGTTCCCTGTAAGGCTAATTTTGTCCCTAAATCATTGTCTGGAGCTGGTTGCTATTTAGAAATTGCTTAAGAAATTGGTGCACCTCTTTCAAGCTAGGCAATGCTGACACTCACACAGCACTCACTGATATTTGATTCATTTCTCTCATCTCCACTGACCGTTTCCACTCTGACCTTCCTACTTTCAGATCTTGAAATAAAGAGCACTAATGCAGTCCCATATTCAAAGAGCCACTTTTGTCCTATATTCAGGTTTTTATTCCTGTTCAGATTTTTTCTATGCTTTCCACCCCTCTTTAGAAATCAAAATCAAGCTGCCCCCAGAGCTGGACACAAAGTGACAGGCCGAAAATGTCTCTGAACGTGATGGCCCTTCTGGAGTCTCCCCTCTTGCCCTGGTGGCTTCCGTTGTCCTTCCCCTCGGAGCAGGTTGGTGCCCGCGTTCTTTCACTCCCTACCCAGCACAAGGGAAAATGCTACCAGGAAAGCCATGCTGTAAATGAACCTGCCCATTTCCAGTGGGCAAGGATTTGAATTAAAGCTTCAAGGGTGTGAACAATCCGCTTCTCTGTTCAGCGCCTTCACCGAGGTGCATTCAGCTGTGATTTAAACAAGAAGTAACAGCTCCTCTCCCCGGGTTTCTCAGCAGAGGCTTTTCCTTCCATCCCTTCAAGCACTTTGGCTAAAATGTAAAGAGAAACTTTGTGGCCCTATGTGGGTGCTTTAGAAGTTGTAAGGTGTGATGAATGAGCTCTAAAAAACACAGATCAAGAGGAAGATAGCAGGGATGAAAGGACAGGCAGTTAGATCAGGCTAGACATCCTGGGATGAAAGGAAAGGTGAATGGGTAGCTAGATTAGACAGTTAGGGTAAGTGGAAGGCAGGAAATCCAAACTTGTAGGTGTTTATCCTAAACTCCAGATCTGCACCTGTAAAGGCGCTCCCTGACTTCATTTTCATTCAGCCCTTTCATAAGCAAATTTCCCAGCTTGATCAGGAGGTGCTCCTGGCACGGGGGCCGTCATCATCAAAGAGAAATGAAACAAACTGACCAACCAACCTCAGTTACAGCCTTTTTTATTTTTTAAACCTCAAAGGAAAGCTTAGATCTCCACTCCTTTTAATTTTGGGGCAAAGGCACGGCTCAGTTCTCATTCTATCAGGCTGGCTTTGTCCATCCCAGCGAGAAGGGATGGTGCACTTTGAACAAGCGACGGTGTCGGGGGCTCGGGAGGATTAGGACGGGGTTTATCTCTGGAGCGTGGACTGGCCTGTGTAACTCTGGCCTGTGGTGGGGGGCAGAGGCTGGGAGCCCTCCCTGCCCACACCACGATCACCTCTCGCCCTGGTACGAGAGCCTCAAACCTGGTGGTGTCACACTGAACAATGGTGCATTCCCTCGCCAAATCCAACCCCAGCAACACCCAAACCAGTTCAGATGTTTATCTGGGGCTGCTCATCTACCCCAAAAGCACAATGAGACTTATCGTGTTTCTCTGCCTTCCTGGTGAGACTCTTCTACAACAAAGCAATTGTCCCTTGGCGATCACAGGACTATTTCCATATCCATTTCTCAGTGCCATCATTTCCCATCCCATCACGGGGAGGCAGCCGCCGGCGCCTCTCCCTGGGCAGTCCTCAGCAATTTGGGCTGGGAAGCAGCGTGGGGCTCAGAAATCAGTGAGGAGGGACACTTGGGTATTCGCTGCTTCCTTTTACAGGACAAAACTGCAGAGCAGCAGAGAAGTGGATCAGCAGTGATGTGAAATCCACCCCACTCACGTGGGGGCAATGCCACACTGACAGCTTCAGTCGTCTCATGGTTTTATGGTGGACCTGACATTGCTGGGTCAATTGTTGGACTCGGTGATCTCAGAAGTCTTCTCTAACCTTAATGATTCTGTGATTCTCAGGTAAATTTGTGCATTAATTTCAATGCTAAATCTTGAATGAAAGCTAAAGTTTTGTTTCCTCCTGCGTGAGGGACACACGAAAATTAGCAGAACAGCACTTTTTTCACATGAAGGCCTTAGTAAGAGTATTTTTCAATAGGTAGCTGAAGCAAAACAAAATATGTAATATGTTCCATTTTTGCCAGTAATTGGGTTGTGTGTCATCCCCCTACGGCTCCATCTACACATCAAAGATTCCTGCATTTATTTCTATGACATCGATTAGTTTTATTCCAAAATCACTACAAAGCCCAAAGTTGCTCAATACGCCTGTTGAGGCATAATAAAAAGTCATAATGTGAAGCAAAGCTGCTTTCCTCTGAAGCTTAATCATTTTAGCCTCGATCAATTAAGGCTTCTGCACAGTAAAAGAAAAGATTGTCCTAAGTCTAAACACCTCCTGGAGATGCCTCTGCTTGTCACCAACAATGAAGGTGGTGAAAATCAATTAGATTTTCTTCATACTTCAGTTACGTGCCAGGTTTAGGTAAAGAAAATCACCTTTTGGCTGTCTGGAATCAGTTACCACCCTGAGAGTGAGCAAACTCTTCAGAATTTGGCTCTTCATCTCTGACCTGAAGAGGAAAAACAGTCTTGTTGCCAGTCGATTGTGGTTTTCACTCCATTAAATCAAACCAGAAAAGGATGATCCAAATGACATTTTAAGGACATACATAAAAACTCTGAGAGTAAAAAAAAACCAAAGAGGGAAAATATGTGTTTCACTGTAAACTCTGTAAATCTTATCTTGAAGTGCCTATGGAGCATTACCTCTCCTATGAAGGAGATGCTGAATTTACTCTGAAAACAGGTGCACTCCATCCCCTAACACCCACCCGGCCTGTCCAGCAGAGATCCCCCAGACCCACGGCCTCATCCTGCTGAAATCTCCCCCCTGATTTGGAGCAGGACTCAGTTCCTTGGCACAAAAAGCAAACAGCCTTTGAACATCCTGGCAAAGCCTTTGGCTGCGAGGGACGTGCTCCAACCTGCTCCGCTTGAAGGGAAGCACAAAACTATTATTGACTTCAAAGGCACTGGGACTCAGCCCCAGGGTGGAAATTAGCTTCAACATTAATTGAATTAAAAGAGGGGGATTCCCTTCAAAGAACTGCCACTTCCTGGGCCATGGGATGAGATTTGTATTGAGCACAATCACAACTAGGCCAAAACACTGGAAAACAGGTGCTGAATTCAGTGGCTGGGCACCCCAAGATGCAGTGGAGGAGGACAAGCGAGTGTAAGGACTCAGGGCAGAGTTTGATTTGCCTGGACACAACCCTGCTGAAGGACAGAACTGGGCAGAGACTCCTGAAAAGCACCACAGCTCCTGGGGCTGGGAGTGGAGGCAGGACCTCAGCTCCAGGAGGCAAAGGATGTGTGTGAGCATTTCTGAACCTTCATCATCTTCAGATAAGGTGAAAAGGGAAAATAAACATGAATTCAGTACAACTGACAGAAGTAGCTGGCAAGCTGCAGTGCCCAGGGCTGGAAATGCCACTGGCCTCAAGGCTTGAAATGCCCCTCTATGAGGTGTCCAAAAGCCTCAAAAACCTGAACTCTGCCTTGTCTCCATGTGCTTGCCACCTCCAGGAATGTGCTGGGGCAGGCAGATTTTGGGTAGGATACTTTCCCTGTTGAACCTTACCCCTCCAGGACTGAAGTCCCTGATATCTCTGAGACATCTCTGCATTTTTGGATGTGGTCTCCAGATCTTTGTCACTTTAATCCCCCATTTATACATACCAGTATTTGTGGGTTGGAACATCCTTTCCCAGTCCTGATAAAGCAGCAAAATTGATTTACTTCCACTTCCAACGTTCACTCAAAAACTACTTAAGAAAAAATTGTTCAAATCAATAAACTGGATTCCTCTCAACACCAAATAAGCCCCCAAATCCTCAGCATCCTCTGGCTTTGGGAAGGATGGAATTCCTGCAAGAACAACCCTCTCAAAACTACCAGTGGCCTCCCCTTCTGACTCATAGAAAGAAATGGATGGCATTTATGCTCTGCAGGAGCAGAGTTTTGCCATTTGCTTCCTCCTGCAGCACATCAGGTGCTTACAGAGACAAAGCATCGCTCTCCTGTCTCTATTTGAAACCTTCTCTATTTCCTCTCCTCCTGGAGGAGAAAAAGGGTCTGAATCAGTGATTTGTGGCTCAGGGCAATGCTCAGAGCTGTCTTTCCCAGGAATTTCAGTAGTCCGTGAGGTGAAGGTGTCAGCATCAGATAAAGAGGAATTCACCCAGCTGACATATCTGATCTCAGCTTAGGTTACCTGCTGAGCAAAGACCAGCAAGATGCCCCAGAGCAGCCAAACCTCCGAAAAAGGTAAAGTTTAATGTGGTGAAATGTGTTCTTTGTTAGGTCAGAAAGGGAAGTGGTGAAGGCTTCAGAGAGCTGGGCAAAGCCTCTCCAGGCCACAGGCCTGCTTGCTCTGGTGAAGGAGAGCCAGCCCAGGGGAACAACAAATCGGGCCACAGATTTTCAGACACGCGTTTGTGATATTGTTCTGCTTTAATTTGTTCAGAGAATGGAGCCAAGACTTGATTTCCCAAAGAGGGGAAGGCAGTTTCATTCAGGTTCTTGGGAGGATTTGTTACATCTCACTGCTATATCCCCTCCAGGCCGAGGGCTGGCAGTGCCTCAAGCCTGCCCTTATCCCCACACACCTGTGGTGGCATCTGGGTCTCTTCTCCTTCTGCCTTACACCTTGCTGTAGCTCACAGTACTGAGAAAATTGTTCTTTAACTGTTGCCCAGCCACTGTAGAAAGCTCCTTTCAGCAGCAGGCGCCACACAGCTCTGCCACAAAGAGCGAGGTCCCTATTGCCTCCATCTGTGAGGAATGCAAAGCAGACAGACTTGGCAGAGGGCATTCACCAGCCCAGGGGCCAGGAGAGAACAGCTCCCCCAGGTTTCTGTCCTGTGCTTTTACAGCAGACTTCTGCCAGCCTTCCCCTCACAGTAAAATGAAACAAGTGCTTTTCTGCGATTGAAAGAGTGTTGCACATGAATAGCCATCAGTCGAAAAGGATGTGCTGTGAGGATGGCCCAAATGCCCAGCTTGGAGAAGAAAAGAACAGTGCTGTGACCCCAGCAAAGGGCAGGACCCCTGAGCCCCACCAGTGCCCTGTGCTGCCAGTGCCTTCACCTCTGACACCCCACCCTGCCCTTTCTCCAGGGTCTTTCTACAGCCAAGGCCACCAAATTCACAGCAGCTCTTGGGGAAAAGCCACGAGTTCATCTGAACCATCCTGGCCTGCAAACAGGCCCAAAACACAGACAGGGATCTCCATGACCCAGACTGGCAGCTCTGGACCTTTGTGGTTCTGGTTGAATATCAGAGGTGAATTTTACCATATGAAGTAGGTCATGGTCTCAGGATCTGCATGGCTCTCCTTGCAAGATCTGCATGGCTCTCCTTGCAAGATCTGCATGGCTCTCCTTGTAAGATCTGCATGGCTGCCCGCTGGGTGCTGGTGCTGTGACACCTGAGCGTCGCTCACGTGCACAGGAGCATTTCCATTTCCTCCACCTCCCCCGAGCTCCCTGCCCAGGTCTCTGCAGGGTTTGTGACACAGGGCACGTCAGTGTCCTGCCTGTCTCCTCTGGGGTTTCCTCTCCTTGTGCCTCCCAACCTCCTCTGCTGCCCCAACACCCCTCTGCCCCTCTGTGGAGGAGGGACCCCACCCACAAGGGTGTTGGGCTGACCTCAGAGGCTGTTCTACCAGACAAGATTTCTGTGCTTTTCCAAGAGAATAGAGCCAGGCAGAGGCAAAACTTTAGAAATACCCCATGACTTAAGAGTGAGTGAAACACAAGCTCTGTGTTATTTCCATCATTTATCCTGCAGCTTTTAACTAACAGCAGTACCAGGGCACCTCCAGGGGAAAACCTCTCCCTTCCTCCTCCCTCCCTTCCAGCACCATAAATAGAGGAAGCACCCAAGTGAGTGAACCAGCACAGAAGCTCCCTGAGCCAACATGAGAGAAGAAATCAGGCCTTAAAACTGACACAGGCAGAGACAACTCCTGTTCATTTGCTGCTGTGCTCCTGTATCCCACTTATGCACATCCAGATGTGCAGGGTTCCAGCTCTCCCACAGCAGCAGCCCAGCTTCCTGCATGTTTAACTGAGCTCAGACTGACCCAAGCTGTTCAGTCGCTCCCAGGAGTATTACAAAATTTCACCTTTTTCCAGATATGGGATCATTTTGGAGCACACAGCCCACACCCCATCCCCTGCATCCTTCCCAGGATCCTGAGAGATGAAAAGTGAGAGAGGTACCCATGGATCCACTGGCACTAAATCCCCTCTCAGGATGGTCTTTTAAACAGGAGAGATTATAAATAAATAAAGCAAAAAGGATCTCCAACCATCCTGCATGAGCTGGCTCCTTCTCTCTTTCTTCCCCTGGACCCTGCCCTCCCCTTTCCCAGACATCCTCTGCATCACCGAGCGGGACCAGAAGGCAGCAAACTTCCACCTCCCCGCTCATGCGGAAAGAAATCGCACTCAGTTTCCAGAGTCCACATGGCCTGGCTTTATTTCAGCTCTGCACATTGTTCTGGCTGGGGAAGAGGGGGAGGAGGCAGAGATGGGGCATTGTTTTCAATTCAAATGGCTGGACCTCTGGAAAAACCAATAAATTTAAGTCACTAGAGAATTTCAACAAGCAGGGCCACTTTCTCAAATAGGAAGCCTCCTCCCTATCAGTGGGGGCTGTTGAGGAGCCACTAGACAAGAGAATAACTGAGCACTTGTGGGGCTGAGAGCTTTTCACTCAATGAAGTCCAAACCAAACAAATTCCCCCTTTAGGAGATGCCTTTATCCAAACAGTCTGAGCACACACAGAGAGGGGCTCGGTGCCTCCGGCTCTCCGTGTTTGCTAAATCAGGCCTGTTTTCTTCTCCCCGTTCCCTGCCCAAGGCAGCTGTGGGCTGTGGGCTGTGGGCTGGAGGAGGTTTGGAAGTGCACCCTTGGCACGGTGCAGCTTGGGAAGCCCCGCGGGTGATGCTGGTGGAAAGGAGATGTGCAAATTCACTGGCCGTAAATCCCCATGCATGCACCAAATGTAGTGCAGGAAAAAATTTCACCAGGACTGGATTTATAGGTGAGGTGGCTTGTACCAGCTTAGTGTTTAATTTTCAGTTCAGCTTTAACTGCTCTTTCTTAGGAGGATTTAGGGATTCCCATAACTCATTCCAGCTGGTGCCCCATGGTGCAAATCCTGTGCCTCTCCTCCCTCACAGGGGTTCCCTGGAGCTGGGGCAGGTCTCCGTGGGGTGAGGAAGAGGAAGGCTCCTGCTGCAGAACATCCTGTGGGACATTATCTAGAGGATAAGGAAGTCACTCATGTCTGGCCAGGAGTGCTCTCTGTCCCCATGCACTCTGCCTGCCCCACACAACCCGTGGCACAACTGGAGCAGAGATAAACGCAGGCAAAGGCTGTGAACCAAAAGACCTTTTGATACCACCCAAGCACTGGTGCTGAGGCATCTGATGAACCAGAGAAGTGTGGGAGTGGCTGTCAATGGCCCAGTCTGTGGTAGAGCACTGCTGAGACTAGGGAGAAGGAAATAAGGAGGTTATGGCTCTCCCTGTCCCATCAGCCCATTTTGGAGATCCCTAGTTTGATGCTGACTCAGTAACCCCGGCAGACTGGGAGAGCTGACGTGACCAGCCTGAGCCAGGAAAGTCCAGAGGAGTCAGTGCAGCTGAAGTGATGCAGCTCCGTAAGAGCAGCCAAACCCCGCAGCACCCCAAGGACTCCTATGACCACTGACAGGGGGAAATGGCCTGAGGTTGAGTTGGGGGAGGTTTGGGCTGGAGCTCAGGGAAAGGTTCTTCCCCCAGAGGGTGCTGGGCACTGCCCAGGCTCCCCAGGGAACGGGCACGGCCCCGAGGCTGCCAGAGCTCCAGGAGCATTTGGGCAGCGCTGCCAGGGATGCCCAGGGTGGGGTTTGGGGTGTCTGTGCAGGGCCAGGGGCTGGGCTGGGTGGTCCTGGTGGGTCCTTTCCAACCAGCACATCCTGTGACTCCATGGCTTGCTCCCCTCACTTCTTCTGCTCCCCTCAATGTTTCCTGCCCTGGCAGCCTTCAGGTCCAATTCAGATGCTCTTTTTTACCTCTTCCTCTGGTATCTCCATTCATGGCAGACGATGAAAAGCTGCCAATGACTTTATGGTCAGTAGTAAAATAGATTTATAGGAGGAATTCAATCTATAGTCATGGAGATGTTTGGTATGCAGCAGCCACTTAACACCAAATGCTTAATTCCCTAAGGGTTTATGTATAAAGACAAAAGTTCTTCTGAATTAACTGCAGAAGAACATTTAAAGCAAAGACGGTAAACTGAAATCAACTCCTGAGCAGATGCTTTTGTCTGGAAGTTAAATCCGTAAAATGGCTATAAGTTAATACAGTTTATTCTGCATCAGAAAGAATCAACCCTGAACAAAAAGCACTTCAGTGATCCTGAAATAATCCATAAAATAGATCTATATTATATGAAATTTATTATGTATGTTATATGAAATATAGCACAGGTGTGTGCATACATAATTTTTCCTTCATATTAACATTTTTACATGGCTGGGGCACTCTGAGCTGCAAAGAGAAAGGCTCTCTCTGAGCAGCACTTCCTTTCACACCAGGCAAGCTGGGCTTATCACCACCCAGCCGTCTCCAGGACTATTCTGCTCCTGTTTCCTTCATTTTGCTGTTCCTGGACCTTATTAATGTAGGTGTGAGGGGGTGGGGGACGACAACTCAGCCCCCATTGTTTATGTCTTGCTGGTAGGATGGAGGACTGAGAAAAATAAAAGCCAACAATAAAGCAAAGCGTTAGCCCAAAGAATGCTTTTATTGCCACCAGGAGTAATTCAAACCTTTTGTGGTGGTTTGGAGACAAACTTTATGGTGGTCAAGTCATACATTGCTGTTTGGATTTAAAAAACAGGCAGGATATTTTATGACCATTAATAAATGTTTGTAGCCTGCCTACGAACACGGGAGAGGGAGTCACACCTCTGGAGCTGATCACCTGCAGTGGTCAGAGAAGTGACTTCTACTCCCAGGCACCCTCCCCACAGGAATTGCTGCTGGATGCATTAAGGAAAGAGCTGCTTTTACTCTTTTTATCCCTTCTCTGAAGGGTCCGTGTTTGCTGGTTCAGCACCCAAGCTACCAGACTCCAACGGGCCAGTTTAGGCCAGGTTGTGAATCTTGCAGAGCTGCTCAGAATTACTCTGGCTCAAACCTGCCCTCGCCCTGGGACTGTACTTAAATGCATGGAAATTACCTTGTCACCCAGTTAAGGCCCCTCACCAGATTGCTATAAAATGGGGGCACTGAATCCTAAAGAATTGCATTTATTCATAGATTTTAGGGCCTTTGTGATACTTTAACTTGACCTGCTCACAGCCCAGGTCAGGGGACCACCCCACACTGATTCCTGCCTCAAGAGCAAGAGCTGTGGAAGAGCGAGAGCAGAGTAAAACCTCTTGTCCTGAGTCAACAATTCACAGCAATGAGGAAAAAATATAATATATGTAAGACATATCATAAATATGTATCTTTTTATCTAACTCCCAGTGCTGAGGCAGCAGTGCTTCACAAGTGCCACCGCTACCAAAACCACGGTTCTGACTCCCCACTCTTCCCGGGATCGTCCATTCCTTTGCTGTGTTTGCAGTGGTGAGCTTTGCACCATTCGCATCCCAGAGCATGAATACCCCGTCTGATTTTCCCGAACACAAACTGACTGGATGCCTCTGGTTTCTGTGTATCACCACCCCAAAGACAAAGATGTCAAAACCACTGGTAATTTTATATTTTTGATTTAAATACTGATGGAAATCACTCCCTTTTTGGCACCACTAGCTGCGAATTTACTCCTCTATACTCTTGCTGCCTTCATCAATTTTCCTGTGATTTTCAATTTCTAATTTATCCAGATTGATAAATGCTTCCCACTCCCTCTTCTTCATATTTCACTCACTGGGAATGGTCTGCACTCTTCATTCCCCTATCTCCAACTTTCATCATGGCAAGCACATGGATTTTAATGGGATTTAATGCTCTCACAAAGCACTCCTGACTGCTCCACACTCCTGCCTGATGTCTCCAGAATGAGCAAGCCCTTATGTCTTTTTCCAGATCATTGAAGGAAATATTGCGCAGCATCAGGCCTACCCAGATCCCTCGGGATGCCAGCAGAAACACTCGGGGCTAGTGACAAACCTCCAGCCTGGTGTCTGTCGATGCCTAATCAGTGAAATGCCATATGGAAAACCAAGGGGGAGAGTCACCCTCTTTGATTTCAGCTCTGTGAAGGTGGCTTTGGTCTAATGCAGTTCAGGCACCCCTTTTGTGAGCCACCAGCCACACCCTGAGTAGCAGAAGGAGATTTTCCCACCCCAAAATAGGAGGTTAAATCGGGAGGAGCTGGCAGTTCTGTTTCCCAGCAGGAATGCGAAGGAGGCAACACCTGACCCAGAGGTGGCTGCACTGAGGAGCTCCAGCGTCCGTCCCACACACGCACAGTCCCCAACCAGCCTGGGAATCTGCTTTCTGCTCTCAAAAATCCTGGCAAACAGAGGAAGCCCCCAGCAGCCAGGCTGTGTCCCAGTGCCTGACACTGCTCCTCTGCTGGGTGTCACCTCTCCACCCTTCGTGCTGGGTGTGCTCCCCGACCCGGCAGCCCCCAGCAGCCTGGTGCAGGGGGAACAGAGAGCAGAGTGAGGAATTAGGATCACGGGCTCCCTTCACCCCCAAGGAACAGCGAACACCCGGCAGGGCAAAACAGCCATTGCTGAGACAGGATGGGCTGCTTTTATCGTCTCTCACTTCTTTACTTCCTGAAGGCTGTTGTCAATGATCGAGAAGGATCTCGGGTCAATAGCATCTTTAATTACTTCTCACTTTGCTTTCTGAAGGCTGCTGTCCATGTTCTAGATGGATCTCAGGTCAATAGCATCTCCTAGGCCCTCATTAGCCTATCAATTAGGTCTCTGTCTTAAAGTTGCCAGTGTGTAAGAACAGATACTGCTATTCCCAGCCCATCCCTTTCACCCACTTTCTATTTCTAAAACAAAGACTAATGAGTGATTTTAACATTTGGGGCTTGTAACTCTCCCCATGCCATGTTGGTGTTTCTAACAAAATTCTGTTTCCCCCCATCTTCTTTTCCAGACCCCTAACACTGGGTCAGGAACAAATCAATCGTGCCTCTTCTTCAATACTTAGTGCTTTGATTAGTAACAGTGGTGTTGTTGTAGCTGTGATGGTTTAAGGATGCATTCATTAATTAACCTTGCGTCCTGATTAACTTCGTTCTTGACATCTTGATTTTGTGCTAAATTAATTCTCATTTATTTCCCCCTTCCGCCCTCCCCTTTCACAGATTGTGTTCCTCACTTCTAATCAGGTTCTCCTTGGATTATCTCCCCCCTCTGCTGAGGGAGAAATCCCCCAGGCTGTGCAGCCACTCCATCCCCTCACGGATGGATTTATCTCCCACAACACCCACCCCTCACTCCCCTGGGACCTGCCCACTCCTGCTCCCATCTTCTTTCACCTGGAGCATGAGAGGACCCTCAGAACAGATCTCATGGATCTCCCCGGGCCCAGGAATCTTCCCTCCAGCGCAGACCAGGAACCTTTTGCCTGTCTTCTCCTTCCACATTGCACACAGTCCCTGCCTGAAAACAGGGCCACCCCTCCTGCACAAGGTCCCTAGATGCCACCACAGGGCTGCCACCAACCCTGCCAGCTTTAGCTGGGCAATGAAGGCTGACCCAAAGCCCTTCTGGTTTTAAAGCACATAGCCCCATCTCATGGAGTCAAGAGACACGAGTCAAACTTCCTGAGGTTAAGCACAACCAGCTCCCAGATGCCTTCACGGAATCCCAGAACATGTCAGGTTGGAGGGGACCTCAGTGGGCCACCTGGTGCCACCTCCCTGCTCCAGCAGGGCCATCCCAGAGCACAGGGCCCAGGACTGTGCCCAGATGGCTCTGGAATATCCCCAGTGAGGAGACTCCACTGCCTCTCTGGACAATCTGTTCAGGGCTTGGGCACTGCACAGGAAAGAAGTTTTTCCACATGTTCAGGTGGAACTCCTGGGCTCAGTCCCTGCCCGTTCCTCCGGTGCCATTCCTGAGCCCTGCTCAGAGCCCTCCCTGCAGCTGGGGACACCCAGGGCTCGCAGGGCTGAGCAGAGGGGCAGGATCACTCCTGTGACCTGCTGGGATGCACTCCAGGATCCCACTGGCCTCCTTGGCCCCAGGACACTCTGCTGGCTCAGGGACAGCTCAGTGTCCCCTGGACTCCCAGGTCCCTGTCCACGGAGCTGCTCCAGCAGGTCCAGCTAAGGGAGGCTGAGGGCAGTGGCTCTTTCACAGCCAAGCACAGTGAGAGTTCTGGTGGGAGTTTCTGACCAAGTTGTGGGGATTTGGGGTGCACTCAGACAGGAGGTGCTCGGTTTAACCAAAGCTTCCAAACCCTTTCCAGGGACTTTTTCTAGATTCTGTCAACAGCTCTCATCCTCCTACCCTGCCCCCCCAAAAAATAAGTTAATCGAATGGTGTTTGCTGCTTGGAGACTGAAGGAGTGGAAATGTATCCCCCGGTCCTGCCAATGAGTGGAAATAGCCCGGTGTAAACTTAATTCCTATGCGTTGTGAATAGCAACGCATCCCGGTTATTACAATCACTGTTCATCAGTTCACCGTCCACCCAATGCCATGGATGGTGAATTCCATTTTATGATGCAAATGTAGCCAATCAATACAGGGATTTTGTTTGATCAGAGCCTCTTTTTCCTTTTTTTTCGGAGAAAAAAACCCTTATTTTGCATGTCCAGCCCCTCAGCTGAATAGATCCGCAAACCTCCACCCACACAAGTCAGCTTTTGCTCATTTACTCTAGGTGAAAGACTAGCTAAAATAAAAAGGGGAGCTATAAACTCGGTGTGCAGTCAGAGCAGGACACTTTCCCCAAGTCAAGTGGCTGAAGGAGAACTGGGCATACACCCTACGGGAAGACAGTGAAGAATTTGGGGTTTGTGTACGCACATGGGTAGGAATGAGACAGAAAAGTCTATACATTTTTAGACACAAAAGATTTCATTGGACAACATGGTCTCGCAGGAGCTTTAAAGGGGAAAAGCAGTTCACAGACTCTTCTGAATGCATCTCCAGTAGCCGGGTTGTTAAGACATTCAGGGCTGTTAATGTGCACTGTCAGCCCATTGTAACCAAACCTTTAATCCTGGGCCTGTCAGACTTGAAGGAAAACTAAGGGCTGACAGTGCTGCAGCAAATGGATTTTCCTTCTCTGCCCTCATCGCCTCCCCCCTCCTTCCATTTAAAGTTAGAATAACACCGAGTCTATTCCTTTCAGGCCTTGCAAAACAACTAGGAAAAAAAAGGGGGGGGAGGTGGAGGGATGGAGGGATTTGTCCCAGCCTACATGGACAATCTTCCCTTTCCAAATGCCAGTCTCCAACCTGGGAGCACTTTGCACAGGCTGATCAGACCCAGCTGTCTGAGACCTCTTCTTCCTTCCCCTGGTTACAAAGTTCTCATGAGTTTATTTTTCTTTTCAGAATCTCTCTATGAGGAGAAACACGAGGAGCTGCAGAGAAAGCACAAGGCAGAACTGCAAAGTCTTGCACGTCAGCTTTGTCTTTGGTGCCAGACCTTGCCCACAAGAGAGCTGACAATATGACACGTCCACAGACACTTTTCCTGCCCGTCTAACAGGCTCTTCATCACCCCCGCAGCCCTTACAGCCTTAATTCATGACATCTTGGGCTGGGATTTTAGCTTTTAAAGCATCCCAGGTGTATTCTGTGGTAGAGCCTGGCTCTGGTAGAGCCGGTGTTCCCAAATCTCCCAGCCCTCCACTTCCACATTTATCTCCCTTGTTTGGTCTGTTCTGGGTGATTAAGAATGGCGAAGGCAACAGGCAAACGGGATAATTTGCCACCTGTTCCCGGCACTACTCCAAGGAAGTGATGGCATCCTGGATTTGCCATAGGCACTCCAGAAATTTTGAGAACACCTCTTTGCTCTGACAGGCAGGGTTACAACCCACCCTGCAAGGTGGGGTGACTGGATGGTGCATCAGAGGATGAAAGATGGACACCAGGAACTGAGGTCCCATTTGGAATGGGAAGCTCCCCAGTTTGGAACAGTGCTGAACACAGAACCTTTCCTACAAACTGGGCAGGCAAGGTGTCCAGTCACCTGGGACACTCTGGACGCAGACTGGGATGGGTTCGTGTGGCTGCAGACTGGGTTCTGCTGCTGGAGCATCATCATCTGCTGACTGTGACATGAGAAGCACTTAATTAGCTGCAGGTCTATGAAAACACTGTTCAGATCCTGACATCTCTGTATATTGGGGCACCAACAGGAGTAGGGTCAGTGCTAGACAACCAAAACAGAGCTGGACCTCAAGGGTGGTCAAAACTGATATTAACTAACCTTTGCTCGAAATCCCTCTCAGTTTCTGTCTAAACAAACCAGCATATTTCCTAGGGTGCTGCTGAGTGGGTTCGCTTTCTCCGTGTTTTTATCCTCGCTGCCTTGTGATTGCTGGGAACTTCTGACCTTCCCTTTGATTCTTTAAAATGTACTAAATAACCTCACAGCTAAAATCCTGTCCACCTGCTGTAAATACTTCCAGAAATTCCATTGCATGGCTGGTCAGGCACTCTAGACTTCCAACTCCAGATCACAACACAAACATAAAAGTGAATGGACAGAATGTACCATAAAAAGGGAACTTTAAAGTTTTCACATTGATCCGGTGGGTATTCTCTGAACTTGGGGTTAATCAGAGACCCCGAGGATTTCAGGCCAGTGCTCAACAGAGGGTGAAAAGAAACAGATAACAGTATCTTTAGGTGTGGATGCCCCTGTGAGCACAGGATCTGTCTCTGGACAGGAGGTCTGGAAGGGAGGAGCAAATCCGTCTCCCCTCCTGCTCTCCTCACCGCGGATGCACCAGCCACGGTCTAACTGCGAGGAGGGAGCATTTCTGCTCCAGGACTGAGGGCATCTCTAGGAAGGGATTAAACCAGGATGTTGCTGGGTCAGTAAAGGGCTGGTTCCTCCCCTCGCTCACCCACGGAGATGTTACACGAAGCAGAGGGCAGTGGGGCTGTGCCCTGTACGACATTCCAGGGCTGCTGCCTGGTACCTGTCCTGCAGGTGAGCCTGGGCTCATCACTGCCTGGGAATGGATCCAAGAGGGTGAGACATAACACTGAGAATATCATTGAATTGAAATGAGCAAAAGTAGCAAAATCAATTTGAGAAGATAGTTCACGTTCCAAGGGGAAGAAACACTTCCAGAGTTGGGTTAAGCAAAGCCCTATTGAGTCACTTATTGATTTCTTAATGAGCCTGGGGGGAGAAAAGGAAAAGAAAAGAGCGCAGGAAAAAAAAAAGAGATAAAACACCAGATCCCAGACAGAAATAGTCATGCAGCTTCCTTGTTGGTGTAAAGAACAAGTCAGCAAGACTCCGGAGAGCAGTGCAGCATCAGAAACGTGTTCGTTTGCACAGCAATGTGGCAGCAGAGGGGGGCTCACAGGTCAGGGGAGGGCAGAGGGGTGGCAAAGGCCCAGAAGAAGGAGAAAGTTTCACAAAGCAGCACCTTGGGAAGCTGCTCCGAAGTGCCCATCCTGCTGCTGCAAGAGCTCAGGGCGTGCATCTCCCCTGCCCGCCTGCCCCGCTGTGGGTTGGTTTGTGTTTGCAGGCACCGCCATGGTGCCTCTGCAACCGGGCTTCCAAATCTCTCCGGCAGGGCCTGGTGTGAGCAAAATGCTCGTGGGGACAGGCACCCCCCTCTTCTTCTTAACTCAGGTAAGAGATTTCTGCTGGTGTGGCTGTGTGTAAGCCCACAGCCGTGGCCCGGGCTGGGCTGCAGCTCCAGACAAGCCTCTGGTCAGCACTGGGACATTGTGGCACGGACAGAAGCTTCCAGCACGGAGCTGACCTCAGCCAGAGCCCTTTGGCAGTCGCGGGGACGGGCCCACCTTGGCCCTGCAGCGGCCGCAGTCACAGGTCAGGGCCGAAGGGAAGGGCTGCCCACAGTACAGAACAGCTCCTGGCCTCACCTGAGCTCTGCCCCTCCCAGCAGGCTCCTGATGCACAGCCAGAGCCCTGCTGGGAGGCAGGCACAGCCGTGCCCCCTTCACAGCTGGCAGGACCAGGCCCAGACTGGTTGAAGACCGGGTGATGCTCAGGTGGAGCTACGTCAGAGGGGACAGAAGGGTAAAAAGGGACTGCCCGACCCTGCTGTCCAGGGCAGAGTCAGGCACAGGGAATAAAAGTGCTTTATACATGCACAGGGAAAGCAAAATATGAGGCAGCTCCACCACGTATTTAACTAAATCCACGTGAGGCACTGCAATTGTGCAGCTTTTCCAGGAAAAATAGGGGGGAAAAGAGAAATCATGCTCCACTGTAAATAGCTGAGGTGGTAAAACATCTCTAGGTTAAGTGGGAGAGCAGAGGGGGTCAAAGAGTGAGCCTGAATCCCACCAGAGCTGTGAGAGGGGCTGAGACCTTGGTGCAAGGAGTCAGGAATCCTCTGCCACAGGGCCATTATCCAGCAGGCACAGAGGATCCTGCACTGACTTTAGTGGTGCAGTCAAATAGAGCCAAAGAGGGGAAACAGCAGGGCCCTGACTGGCAGACCAACACCTCAATATCATGGAATAACCTGGAATTCTGCTAAAGCTGCATGATGCTGCCTCTGAGATAGCCCAAGTTTGGGATGAGAAAAGAGAGGAGTGGGGAGCACATCTCCAACTCCAGGGGAAAACCTTTACAATTATTCAGTGGCCAGACAATGTTCCAACCAAAACTAACACTTTAGAAAGGAAGTTCAGTGGACATACAAATGCACCTTGCATCACATCCAACAAGAACTTGCCCCCAAAGCAGCTCTTTCCCTGAGGGCCTGCTGGAACTGAAATGAAGCAGTGCCACCCTTGCTGTTTCCTACATGGAATCACAGCAAATCAACACCAATTTCTCTGTTTGCCCCAAACCACTGACTGTAACAAAGCAGTTGAGGGTGTTTGTCACAACCAGCTGTCCATCCCTGCCACAGCACGCAGTGACCTCCGGGAGAGGAGCCAGGGCCATGGGAAACACTCGCAAGCCGGGAGCAGGTCCCCAGTGCTCCCTGGCTCCAAAACCCGGCAGCAACCAGGCATGGGGGAAGGGGGAGAGAGCATCTATTTCCTTCTTAAGTAGTGCTCTTTCTCTTTTCCTAATCTATGGAAAAATATGGAGGCAAAGGAGAGCAGAGAGGAGCCTTTCTTCGCAGCAGAGGATGCTGCCCGGTGCTGGGACCACGGCTCCGCTGGGATGCTGCGAGCCCCGAGCTTCTCAGGGGGTTTGCAAAAGGGGAGTCAAACCCAGCTGGAGGAGAGGCAGAGAGACCTGGAGGAGCATCTCAAGGTTTAAAATGCAAATTCCTCCACTTTATTTTAGGTGGAGGGGTCAAGGTTTGCCTATTTCTTCCTCTCCCCCACTCCCCCCACCACTCCTTCCCCCTTCCTGCGCGAGTTTTGTTTAGGAAGGGGCTGTAGATGCGACAAGGTCTTTGTGCTGGCCATTCAGCGGAGTGAAAAGGCCGAGGAGTCCCAGCGGAGGGAACAAACTTTTGGGGGTCAGCGCGGTCAGCTCCGAATAAATGTGTCGCATTGTTTGTATTAAGGACATGATCTCAGCGGGGTGCCCGGAGCCACCGCATACAACACCAAGGACTATTTATTCAACACTGCACTACGCAGGGCACAGGACTCCTCTCCCAGGCAAAATAGGAACCGCCACTGCAAACGTGCCTGCCTATTCCTAGCGCTGAGCTTTGCTGGAGGGGGCAAATAAAACCCTTTTTTTTTAATGTGCATCATAAATAAGGATGGATGCCAAGTGAGCTCGGCAAAAAATAATCCTTGGTAGAGAGTGGTGGCAGTGATAGCACAGAAAGTGCCTTTTTATTGTTGCTTTTCTCCAAGAGATGGACGGTCCAGGTCATTAAAGGCCTAAGATAGAAACAGTTTCTCTTTGCGCTGTTTGAAAACAGGCTTTTGTTTCCACGGAAGTGGCCCAGTCCTTTCTTGGGTTGCCTCCACTGCAGAAGTGGCCCTCGGCCACAGGGAGCTGTGGGGTGAGGGGAGCCCTGCGGCCCCCAACAAACCCATGTGAAATCCAGCTGGAAAAGCAACACAAAGGGGCTGGGGAGAGGCTTCAGAGCCTGCAGTGCCCCTGGGAGGGCTCCACAAGGCCCCCAAAGGAGGCGGCCAGCTGGGGAGGGGAGCCCATCCTCCCCAGCGCTTCAGAACCAAAACCCTCACAAAGGGACTTCAGAGGTGCCCCTGGCTGTTAAATGATCCCCCCTCCATCTTCCTCGGTGTTTTCTACAGAGCATGTGTGCCCCCAAAAAGTGTCCTTCCTCCCCACTGAGCTCACTCCCTTGTTCGCAGGGGAAAGGGGCCTCTGGTTGGGTTGTTCATCCAGACACTGCAAACCAGGGTTTCATTAAACTGAAGGATTAACCCAGAGGAACAGAACCCTGGGACAATCTCCAGCAAACATGGTTTAATCATGGCCAGCCCACCATAGTGCATGTCATCTAGAAAGATCAGATACCTAGAGATCCCAAAACGATGCAGGATAATTTAACATATCCATGTGAACTCCAGTCTCGATTACAAATGGCAGCTTCAGCCCAACCTCACTGGGAAAATAAAGTGAAAATAAAAATGAGATTGTGAGAGTGGTGAGGTTCTGGCACAGGCTGGACAGGGGTGTGGAGAGACAGGACAAGGGAGAATGGCCTGAAGATGAAGGAAGGTAGATTTAGATTGGATATTGGGAAGGAACTCTTGGGAGGGTGGGAAGGCCCTGGCACAGGGTGCCCAGAGCAGCTGTGGCTGCCCCTGGATCCCTGGCAGTGTCCAAGGCCAGGCTGGACGGGGCTGGGAGCACCCTGGGGATAGAGGAAGGTGTTCCTGCCCACAGCAGGGGGGTGGAATGAGATGAACTTTAAGGTCTCTTCCAACACAAAGCATTCCATGGTTCTCTGATAAGAAGAAAGGAAAGGTTTTTATCCTGCAAGGAGACCAGCAGAGAAGTGAGAGCACAGGTGTTTGGGCAGGAAAGGTTTGATGTTGAATCTTCCAGGACTAAACTTAGCTGTAGACATCAACAGCTTCATGGTGGGGTCCTGACTAGAGAGCTGAGGGCTCTTACTCTGTCCCTGTAAACCTGACCCCCCAAAAAATGTAACTATCCCTTAAAAAACACAACCAGCACCATCGGGTGAAAATCTGAAATCTGAGAATGGCTGGAAACACCCCTGGGTTTTCACAGAGCTGCGGTGAATCCTTGCTCGTGAGCCTGGCACAGCTCTCTTGGAAGTCCCCCAGCGTGGGACACCTTGACTTCCACCCCCATTGTGCTGGACGCCCCTTTCCTTTTTGTGTCCGCCCTATCGCCTTTTGTGCCCAAGTGACACAGACTGATGAGGATTATTTCCACGGCTTCCTCAGGGACAGCCGGGTTTCCCTGCTGCCCTTGTTCAGGGACAATAGGCCCATTAAGCGTCTTCCCAAGGCGAGGGGAGCGGGGCATACCTGGCCCCCATGTGGGAATGGCCACTGCCCCTGACAGCCATTAGCATCTGAATGAGAGTGATGCCTGCAGAACAACAGGCAATTATCCCACTGAAAAGCTTTTAAGTGGCATTAATTGCTGGCCACAGACTCAGGGCTCTCTCAGAGTAAACCGTGTTGACAAACAGGATAAAATACATTCGATTTCCTGCAGGGGAAAAATTTGTAGGATTGTGCCTCGCTGAGGGCAAGCTCCACTTTGATCCTGTGCAGCCGCACAGCAACCCCGCACCTAGCGGCAGCGCGGCCTGGGGTGTCCCAGGGAACCCGGACTCGGCTCTGGTGGCTTTGCAGTGCCTGTCTGGAGAAGGCTCCCGGGGAAGGGGAACACCTGCTCCACGCTCTGCTGGCCTGGCTTAGCAGCCCCCTTGTCCCAGGTGGCTCTCGAGGCCAGGTGTGCCCTTTGTACTATTGCTCAGAGGTGCAAAGCGGTGGCACAGCCCTGAAACACAATCTCCTCTCAGTAGCAGGCAGTGCCCGTGTGTGCCGCTGCTCTTTGAACGGGGTAAATATCCCTCCACGGCCCAGGTATGGGAACGGTGTGGGAACATTTTACAGCTGAGAGAGGAAATATATTTTGTTAATGTATGTTAATCTTTAAAAATCAACAATGCTGCTAATAAATAAATGCTGTCCTGCCCATTAGGTACTTGCAAGAAGTGATATGAAGGTCAGAGCTAACACCTAACTGACTCCCTGGGAAATCACACTCAAATGTTCTTTAACTTGTAACAAATGAAATTATTTCAAAGCTGATTTTGCACATGTGCAAGGCACTTTGTTCCACTGCTTCTTCCTGGAAAGTGCAAGGCAATAACCTTAAAAAAGTCCTGCAGCACTATTCTTTCCCCAGGAGCATCACACGGACACCTGGATTGCTCTGAGCTTCCTGTGGGTATCCAGACACAGGGGCTGTCAGCCCAGACGGAGTTGGACAGAATCACAGGATCATGGAATGCTTTGTGTGGGAAGGGACCTTAATCCCATCCCCCCCCTGCCATGGGCAGGGACACCTCCCACTGTCCCAGGGTGCTCCCAGCCCCGTCCAGCCTGGCCTTGGGCACTGCCAGGGATCCAGGGGCAGCCACAGCTGCTCTGGGCACCCTGTGCCAGGGCCTCCCCACCCTCCCAGGGAAGAAATTTTCCTAATGTCCAATCTGACCCTTCCCTCTGCTAGTTCGAAGCCATTCCCTTGTCCTGGCACTCCATATCCTTGAAAATTGTCCCTCTCCATTTCCTTGCAGGCTCTGCTGGCACTGGAAGGCTGCAGTTAGGTCACCCCAAAGCCTCCTCCTTTCCAAGCTTTCCCAACCCAGTGCACCCAGGAATCCTCTTGGGTCTTTGATTATGAACAACCCCTCTTATTAAAAAAGAAGAAAGAATCAAAAAACCCTCCCTGAAGCATTTATTTGTATTTATTTCTAATTCCAAAAGCTTTTAGCAATTGAACCATTACTCATTCACTTCATCCAAGAGAAGATGAAACTTTGCCTGATCTTCTGCATCACAAACCTGAACATGCTCCCTCTGCACAAGGGCTCAAGCACTTCTAGAGGATTTCCAATAAATATGGGTCATTTTATGGCTCAGAGTGAAAACCATGGGAAAAACTCTGGGTTTTGCTAATTCAGACCTCCAGCTCAGCACACACATGTGGGTGGCCTTTTGAAGTTTGAGCAGCAGATCTTCTGCTGGAGCAGAATGGCTTCGTTCCCCCGCAGTCAGTGGCGCAAGGCCAGCCTGCACCATCTGAGGACAAGCCCTCTCACATTTATCCCAGCACAAAACTCTGACAGGAACTCAAGGATCGTTAAGGCATCTGTGGAGAAAGCTTTGAAAAAGCCTGTACAAAGTCCAGTCAACTGAGACTGCAAAGCTTTGCCTCCAGTGTGTGGTGCAGAATGGGCTGCACAGTCAGAAAGCCAAAATATTAATGCAACCCCCCACAACATGCCTGTCCAAGAAAGACAGTGCTAAAAAAACCCAGCGTGGGCCCCAGCAAACAAAAGATGGACCTCATGTGCTGCTAATAATGCCCAATCATCAGGACTAGGCTAATTTCCTCTCATAGTGCCAGATTCAGACCACAAATAATTAACTTAAGTGCAGAAAAGATGCACTCTTTGTGTTGGTTTGGTTGTTGCTGTTGTTGTTTCAGTAAAAGGAAAGAATCCAGCTCACAGAGTTGGACTCCAGTGGAGAGTCAGGGCTGGTCTCGTTTGTTGCTGCTGAACATTTGGTCCGTGGTATTTGCTGATATTGGCAGGATGATGACAGGTAAGAAATGCCGTGGGTTACGTTATGGAAAAGCAAACAACTGAAGGAAAACCTGGGAAATAGAAATGCTGTCGGAGGAAGAACCATTAAGCAGGACTGTGCGAAGCAGCATTTCCTGAACCACCAGGTGCACACTGATTCTGGGGAATCAGTACCAACCCCTTGTCCCACCCCCAATCATTTCTCTACTGAGCAGTTGAGTCATATTTCAAACCTGTTTAAATCTGACACCTGAAACAGCTAAATAAAGTTTCACTACTTCCCACTGCTGCCCCAAGAGCTCGTGCCCCAGCTGCTCTGTGCATGATGAAGTGATCAAAACACCTTCATGAAGACCAACTCTGGTCCTCACCCTCCAGTCTGCTGGGAAAGCCAAGGGAGCAGCGCCTGGACAAACCCATGGAAAGACAAGTCCTGACAGAAGTAGGACCTGCTCCCGTCACGCCCCACCCCAGCACAGCCACTCAGAAATGCACACAGCTGCCTGCAGAGCTGTGGCTGCAGGGCGCAGGCTCTCACAAACCCCACACTTCACACCTCCAGGCAGGGTGCACGAACATCCCTTGGGACACAGGGAGAGTTTGCAGTGTTGGTTTGGAGTGTCTGCCCAGGAACTCCCCAGGACCCTTTCCCATGCTCCACTCCTGCCCAAGGAGGGCCTGAGGATCTGCCCCCGTCCAGGCCACGAACCCCCTGCTCATGGCTGTGATTCACAAGCAGAGGGACCCCAGGGACTGGGGGCACCCTCACGTGCACAGACCCAGTTTCTAGAGGGTTAAGGACTGATGCCAGGTTGATTGATACCCCAGAGCTGGGTCTGGCTGTGCAGGGGTAGGCACACACCCACCAGGAGTCTCCTTCTGGGCACCAGGGGCTGGTACTTGCTGGTCTCCATAACAACCCTTTACCAAGCCCCTGGGTGCTGGCCCTCCCAAAGGGGCTTTGGTGCAAGCCACGACTCCAGGAGGCATTGCCTCCCGCTCCAGGTAGGTGAATGTTTCCTCTCCTGGGGAAGATGGCACGGGGCACGTGCAGAGCTGCCAGCCGGAGGGGAACGGACCCTTCAGTGGGGTTCAGCACGCAACCCCACACAGCTGCCAAACCGCCCTGATCCCGCCAGCTGCTCTTGTTTAATGGGGCAACAGGGGACCTGCAAGTGGCAGGAAGACCAAGAGGGAAGTAGTTAAGTTGGAATTAATTTGTCACTCCATATTTAACTGACCTCAAAACTATTAAACAAATCTAATAGGAAATATCCCCCAGATTCCAAATACCTCCGTGCTGCCTGCTGGGGACCAGCCACTGCGCAGGGCTTCAGCGGCCCAGAAGCGTGGTGTAGGGGAAGGGGGGCTTCCCTCCTCCCCATCCCAAAAGCCTGGTTTAATTCCTGGCTTTTACCCTAAGCCTGCAGGACAGTTGATGGAAGGAGCATAGAGAGTATCCAGCATCCCAGGCTAAGGTGCTGGAGGAAGCTGAGGGATCCTGATGCAGGTACAGGGCTGTGGGCTTTCCTGGCTCCTGCTGGAAGGAAGCACAGGGATGTTCAGGAGGTAGGAGCAGGGACTGGCAGCTCAGGAGTCATCAGGGATTTTTCCACCCCTCAAGCAGAAAAAAAATCCCAACTCCTCACACGTTAGTTGCAACGGCTCCCCTCTCTGCATTTAGAATAAAGAGGGACTCGGGAGATTTAAAGCTGCAGACAGAGTGGAACTGGATTTTACTGCCAAAAATTCACAGACTCAGCAGCTATAACATGGAGAGCAGCTAGGGGCAGAAAGCTGGCATAAAAACAAACAAAAAGCAGCTTTTTTCTAGCAAATAGGTGAATCCAAGCCAACCCCCCTGCATGGCTTAAAGCACTTGGTGACAGCACATTTCTGACTGCGGTGCGCTGTCAGCTCCCGCCTCAGGTCTGTGCTCGGCTGTCGAGGGCACGGAATCGCACATTCGGGGACTCTCCTCGGGATGCAGCGAGCCAGGAGGCAGCAAATATCACCGAGGGCTGAGCTGCGGCTGATCGCGGAGCGGGGGTGTGGGATGTGAGCACGAACACGGCTGCGGGATGCCCGCTCGCCGGGCCGGGGCTGGCCGCGCTCCGAGTGCCCTCTGCCGGCCCCCGCCGCCCCTCCGCAGTCCCGGGACTGCCCCAGCTTCCAGCCCTCCGCAGTCCCGGGACTGCCCTCCCAGCTTCCAGCCCTCCGCAGTCCCGGGACTGCCCTCCCAGCTTCCAGCCCTCCGCAGTCCCGGGACTGCCCTCCCAGCTTCCAGCCCTCCGCAGTCCCGGGACTGCCCTCCCAGCTTCCAGCCCTCCTCGCCGGCTGCTCCCGGCACGGGGCCGCTCCCTGCAGCGGCTGCGCCTCTCGGGACAGGCTGCTCGCAGAACCAGTGGCTCAGGTCGGCGTCTGGAACAACCGCCCCGCTCAGGGATTCAGGATGTGTCCATCCAGCCTTCGAATGTCCCCAGGGAGGAGACTC
>VZRQ01000389.1:0-95895 GCA_013397975.1 Machaerirhynchus nigripectus
GGGTGGAGGTGTCCTGAGGGAGAACCAGCCCTGGGGCGGGGCCTTGCCGTGAGGTGGACCCAGCCCTGAGGTGGGGTCGTGTCGCGTGAGGGACGCGCAGCCCCAGGAGCGAAGTGTTACCACTCTGACGAGGGTGACGCATTCCAGAAAGGCCGCCGTGGACCCGAGGGGTATGGCTTGGGGCGGTAGCTGCCCAGGCCGAGGGGTTCCTCAGGAGCTGGGCTGTTGCGGCAGGTTCAGCCGTGCAGGGTGGCCTCTGTCTGAGGGCATGGTAGGTCGATGATACAGCTGTATCAAGATAACATCTTCCCCTTGATAGTGTGCATTTTGGAGCATCTCCGAGTCAGCTTTTGTGTCTCCCAGAGAGTTTCTGCTTTGCTGAGGGAGCTCCCAGCGTATTCCTGGGGCCGGGGACCTTCTTAGCCCGAAGCCAGGGTGGCTCAGGAGGTCCCTCCAGAGACGTGAGCTGCACTGAGCTCACAGCTCACGGAGCTGGAGAGGGGGCAGCCAGGGCATCGTGTTTTGGCTCTGCCTTCAGGGAGGGTCTTCTACGTGGTGCAGTGGACGGCCTGGCCCTTTTCCAGTGTGGGCTGCATTCAAAATTTATGCATGCTTTTACCATGGGTGTTAAAGCGGGTCTTTTCTCTTGCCTCTCACAGTGAAGTGGGCTCTGAGCCCCTTTTCTCGTTATGGGGAGATGCTACTGTCTTTCTGAAAAGGTTTGGAGGTTCATCAGGGAGAAGTAGTATGCAAGAACTGCTTTAATTGTTGATTTAAGTCAGATTTATTATATAACCAACTGGGACATGCAGTAATTTTGGTGCTCTGTGCCTGCGGCTAGTTAAACCTATTTAGGCTCCATAGGAGAGGAGCTGATTGACACTACAAATGTGGTAAGCTTCTTCACACCTTACCTTTAATGAGGAGCAGGTGTAGTGAGGAGATGTGAAGGCTTCTTCTCAGGGGAGGTGGTAAGTTCTAATATTTTGTTAATTCAGGTCAATGCTTATGTGCATGTACTTTCCTGAACCTCAAAATAAATGTACCATGTTAAAAAATATCTAGGTCTAGAAGTGAGTAATTAGCTGGTGAATAATAATATTAGGGATAATAAAGGAAGCTCTGGTAGTCAGAAAGTTACTCCTAGTTGCAAGTCTCAAACCACATAGCAATTTGTGTGTATTCTAGCATAGGATGCATAGAATTTGCTAGAATGCAATTAAGGCCATCCACGGTTTTGTATCAGGAAGTGAATGAGTCTGAGTGTTCTTCACAGTGCTTGCTTCAATCAGGCTGTCTAGAGAGCTGATGTGGTCTTAGTTTCTTCTCTCAAGTTTGTTCAGAGAAATTAAAGCAGCTGAAGTCAACTGAGTGTAGTTACTGTAAAAACAAGCTCGTTTGCAGTATGGTCCTAAAAACTCAAATCGCTGCATTTGAGATAGTGTGGATGCGTCATTTTGTTCTGCTCTGAATCTTGCAGAATGCTGTGCATGTGTTAAACCTCCACGACAGCAGAAATTATAGGCTCCTGTGACTTCTTTTCTCACTGCAGTGTCAGATGAGCTCTGCTGTGTGCCAGAGCCCACCTGACATCCGCAGATTCCATTTTCTCAAGTTGACTGTGCCTTCTTCCCTTCCCCTCCCCTCAGCGTTCCTTCCCACAGCACAGACGTGGGAGAAAACTCCCCTGTAATTGAGTGCCCACTGAGACACACAGGGGATTAGGCAGTTTACATTTAATCATGCAAGGCAGTACCCTAAAGATTCTTCCTAAAAGGGTTGTGTCCTGTGTCTTCCTCCAGGGAGTCTGAGCAGGCGAGAATACTAAGACGCCCCACAATACTGCAAGTGCTTCCGAGATACTGAATCAATGCAGTTGGAGACTGCACAGACTTAGCTCCCCTTCATCCTCCCACCAGGGAAGAGTATGTCCTTGACACAAGGAGGCTGGCAGGACTTTCAGAAGTTACTCAGGTAACTTAAACAGATAGAATTAAAGCTTACATGAAGGTATTGTGAAGGGTTTTGTCTCTGAACCTTATGCCAAAATATGTCCTGATGCCTGCGCAGCCCTGGGAGAAAAGACACATCAAAAAAAGGGGGGAAAAACTGCTCTTTAAAAAACCCAAAAAACCAAAAAAAAAACTAAGGAAAGATGCTCCTATGGTTTCTCCACTCTCAGAAATTCCCAGGCATAGTGAGAGACAGACTTCCCAGGGCAGTATCCACTGCAGTTCTTTCTGCATTGGCCATGCATATAAAGAGCCCTTAAGAAAGGAGCAAAATTTATAGTGGTTCATTTGCATCTGATGGAACCGGGGTTCAGAGCTACTGGTAACTTGATCAGGACTATTCAAATGCTCATCTCATGTGTGTTAGAGACTGAAGCTCAGCAATCCACCTCTGTTAGCACAACGTGCCTGTGTGATGTTCTGGCTGGTGCGAAGGGTCGAGGTACCCCCTGCAGACACCCAGCACATGCTGCATAGCATCAGGGTGGATGTGGACAGGGAATGGGAGTTCGGTGGAGGAGCCAATGAAATGAGCCAACATGGGAAGAGGAGCCAGAGTTCTTTTTGGAAAAATGCTGGAGAGGGGGGAAGGGATTGTGGCCAACGGAATGGTTTGTCGGCTTCAAGCTTGACTAATTCTTTAACCTTATGAAAAATATTGTGCCAGTACTGTTTGGCGTTAAGATGTGGCAGTTTTGCTTGTTCCATATAACAAGGACTAAAACCTGCTGGGCAGCATGTGGCATGCTCAAAGACAGTATGCACAAGGATCCTTTCTAAATAAAGGCTCTGTGATAGAACCTTGTTACTGACACGTGCAAAGGATGGAAAGGATCCCTGCCTCACACTGTTAACTACAGTATGTGGGTTGGTTTGTTTGTGGTTTTTTGGTGCCTCATCTGTTTCAGTAAGGATTTTGCATTTGGGAGGGCAGAGGGGTTACAATCCCGAAGATGCAAGATTTGTTAAGGTGACACAGTGTAATTATTGGATAAGCTACTTAGCTGGCAGGAGCAGATGAACTCTGCTAACATGCAGCCCTGGCACCGGCTGGTTTAGTAACTAGCCCGGCCTCCCCAGAGGGAGTGGGTGTCTGCTGGGCCCTTGCCACTGCAGCAGCCCTGTGACTAGAGCTTTGTAGTTATAGGTGACGCCTTTGTGTTTACTTCTGGTACAGTATCAGTGGCCTAATAGCAGTGATAGCATTGCTGTGAGCCATGTTACTCTAACATGTCCCTCTCCAGGGTCAGCACAGCCAACGGGAGCCTCACTGCTTACTGTGGCAGTGAAAAACTATGACCATGCTTGTGTTAAGTTTTATGAACGTTACACGTGGCTCTGCTGCCGGACAGGGGTGACACAGTGACACAGATAAGTAATCACAGTAATCACGCAGGCAAACAACAATGGCTGGCAGTTCACTGAAGGGAGAGGTTACCTACCTGACTGCATTCAGGTATTTCTTCCCAAGGAAAGCATGGCAGCCAAATGGGGAAAGGAACTGGAAGTTACTATTATAACCACCCACACAAAGACTGCTACATACCGTGACACTCCACATATATCTTTTGGAATTAAAAGCCCTTAATGGACAACAGACAGAGCTAGGACTGTGTCTTGGTCTGTTCTTAAGCAAGTAGTCCCAGCTTTGCAGTGACAAGCCTGACAAAATAAATTGTGCTTTGCTGTCGGAGAGGGAAAAAATCTGAATTGTAGAGAATCTAGGAGACAGTTCTAGCTGCATGTATTGAGTAGGAGTAAACATGTGGAGTGGTAACTTTGATCCAGATATAAGAAGGGAAAAGTCATGGAATTCCATCCTTGTAGTGGTATAGGAGCAATACCTCATAGAGGAATATAACTCTGGATAACAAAAATGAAAGAGATAAAATCATACATTACTCTCATGTAGTTCTCTTCCCCAGTGCAAGTTACATTTTGACTGCCACATCTCAACTTATTTTAAGATGCTTGCTGTTAGCACACAGGTGAAGACTGTATGTGTGCATCTTGGCATGCACCCCTGCAAACCATTCCCTTGCTGAGAACTTCACAGGACTGTGGAGCACAGACCTAACAGCTTTGCAGTACCCGACCTCACTGCACAGAGAATTCTGCACATACTGCAAAGTTTTTTCTTGTGCAGGACAGTGCCCATGCCTGTGTAGCTGATTGGACTTGAGTGAGTGATCTAATAAGGATACTCATGGGTGTTGTGCTTAAAATAACTTCATTGAAAGAACTGTATTAACCTAGGTAAGTAAAAATCACATTATGTTCTGGAAGAAGAAACTTCAGTCTTGGTGTCAGGTCTGGCTGTCTGCACCAGCTTGAACAGAAAATGGTAAGGGTAGGGTAAGGATTTTTGGAGCTGTGAGGATAATGGAGTGACTAAAGAACTTTGCCTGGTATTATTGGTTGTAAGCTAACAGAACCTTCTAGAATATCTGATCTCTTACCACCTAGATAGAAACTGTTTCTGTGCAGTTTTCAGAGGCCTGCTGACCCCCAAAGGGATTCCTGGCTCCACATCTTGGCCTAGTCAGCTTTCGTATTTTCCTTTGGAGATGGGAGTTACCCATCACTTAGATGAGGTGGGCTGGGTGGAAGTGAAGAGTAAAGCTGCCTCCCATGGCTGCAAAGGAAGAATCCCAGTAGTGCCAGTGCAAGGGGCACGTGCTGCTTTTTCTGCCTCAGATCCCAGATAAGAAGAACTGGGCAAGAGCTTTGTGAGGTGTGGGAGGTGAGCTGAGGCAGAGTTGTCCCAGAAAACAGACCTGAAAATCAGTTGTCTCTGCAGCCCTCGTGGGTAGCGGTGCTTTGCAAACCTTTAGAGCGCGGGTAGTCAGACGCAGATGCTGAGCTCCGGGCTCGGCTCTAGGGAGGGCCTCTGAGCGGCACGTGAAGTTGAATGGCGCTGACCGCTGTCCGTCCTTAACCGAGATCCCGCTCATGCTCCCGGCCTCGTTCCCCGCAGGCTCGCAGGTCTGTGGGCTGGGCGGCAGAGGGCACTCCAAAACAAGCCACCGTGCCTGGGACACAGGACAGAGCAGGCACAAATCTACCTTTCCTGTAAGGCGGGCAAGTCTGGCAGGGAAAACCTTGCCGTGACCTTTAGTTGTGACATATCTGTCACGGCACGCAGTGAGGGGTAGAGCTAGCGAGTACCTGAATATCAGATATGAAATTGCTCAAGAGCCTGGCTGTTTGTATTCCAGTATATTCTGCCGGGGAGGTTTTTTGACCTTCCAAGGGACAAAAAGGAAATGCGTTTTGCTGGCTCTGCATTGTTGTCTCAGGTGAAGCCTTTAAATATATGGGTGTCCTCTGGTATAGCAAGCGTGCAGAAATCCATGGTGCGTTTACCAAAACCCGTGAGGTTTATTGAGGTAGCTCTCCTTGTTGTTATCACACTGATTTGGATGAGCAGCAGCTGTAATCAGCTCCAGAGGTGGCTACATTTCTGTGGCTGTGTGCATGTAAGTTTTTTGAAAGCTTCTTTGGGGTGAAAGGCACTCTATATGCAGGCTCTGATGTAAATTATGTGCTATTTTTAGGTTTGTGTACTTACTAAAAATTAAAACCTGCTCCACATAACAGTAGTTGAGCATTCTCTCTTACCTTTGAGCAACTTGCCTTGGGCTTCACCTTTGTGGTAGACCTCGTGGGTAGATGGTACAATGAAGTCTTTAAGCTTCATAAGTAAGTGGAACACAGGTGATACAACGGGGGAAGAAAATAGATCCAAGGGAAGAAAGTACTTTGGTGCAGCTATAAAGAGTTCATTGATTTTGGATAATTCCTGTGGTCATTTTGAGTCCAGGCAAGCAGTAGTTAAAAGTCTTCCCTATGCTGTCTGTGACCAAGGTGGAATGGGTGTGTGGAATCCTCTGCCATGAAGATAGCCCTGGTCTGTGCTGTTACCAGGCTTAAAATTCAGTGTCTCAGGATAGATCCCAAAAGAAACCAGGGTTCTGAAAAGTGCTTTCTGCCTCTTACTCCACATGTAAACTGGGGTTTGAATTTCACTGTTTTGAGCATCAAGCCTGGCCTTTAGGCTGCAACTCTAGAAAATAAAGAAAGAAGCAAGTCCAGCTGTAGCTGTGGTTTGTCACAGATCAGAGCTCAGAGGGACACATAAATATACAATAATTTCAAGCTCATTAGCTTGCAGACAGAAAGACTAGATCAGAGGGAAGGATTAAGCTCTAGGTTAGAAGACAAACCTGCCAAGGAAACACCTGAGCTGGATCCGTGATGAAACCTCAGATAGACCTCAGGAACCTGAAAACCCGCTTCATTTCCAGGACAGTGCTGAAATCGGCAATTTTTTCTTGCCTCTCTGCTGACACTGTGATCCTTCTTCCAATTTGAACAGAGTTTTCTTTCCTTTGAGATGCAGCTCTTATCAGCTTGCGGGACAAGTGACTCAGTGCAGTGCCTGAGGTTATGGGAACAGGGCTCATGGTGACTCTGTTCCTCCCCATCAGCTGAGCCTGGAAAACCAATCATGTTTGTGTTCCTGCTTTGTCTTAGCTGAAAGGTAAGGCTTAATTTCATTGAATTAAAACAAGAGTAGGTTTAAGAGCAAGTACATCGGTTTCCAGCTTCACCAAGGAGAAGGAATTCATGTTGCCAGAACTCTATCACACAGAATATATGGTGGGTCAAATCCCTTTAGAAATGCTTGAAGTGAGACCTAAGGCACTTGATCTCTTGCAAAAGATGTGCCGTGACTTTGGGAGCTGCTTCAGCTGCACTGTTCTTGAACTTGCCCCCAGTAGGACATAAATTGGGAATCCAAAAATCAGCTGGCCTTTCTTGAGAACTGGGCATGTGTGCCTGTGCAAGAGAATTGAAATTGGAGTCCTTTTTCCTCTTGTATCTATTACTATGATTTTTGAGCATTATTAGAGTATAGGTGAAAGGGACATTTCAAGAGATGCAACTTCTATACTGAGAATGACTTTTAAATATAAAATATGTTCACAACTGAGCCTGCTGCTGACTGCTGTCCCTCAAAGTTAGTGTGGCTTGCCCTTTCCCCAGGAAACTGTCTACTAGTTGTATAGAAGTGATAGAGGATGCAAAGCTTGCCCTTCACTTTATTTGGAAGCCTTTGCAAAAAGCTCTCCTCGAAGTGCGAATGGCTTTTACTGAAATGGTGGAACTGTTCTGCCTTTGAAAAAGGTGGTGTACTTTGGAAGACATTTACCGGACCTGCAATTGCACTATGCTCTATGGGGATGTTTGTGAGGTGGAGGTGGGTACTGTGTGTGTGCCCATACAAGCTGTCACCACTAGATGACACCATGACTCTGACGACAAGGTCCAGATGAAGCCTAAAGCCCAGGCCATTTTGCCTGTTTTGGAGGGTTTGTTACAAACCCTGAACATGGGCTGGATTTGCGAACCTTTCAGTGAACTGGAGTCAAGTTTCCCCCAAATGCAAGCTGAGGTTTGAGCAGAATGGGCTCAGTTCCAGGTGACAGGGTGGGATTTATGATTTGAGGTGGAAACCATCTGAATATTTGACTTGCAACCTGGCTGATCTTGGCCATGGTTATGCTTGAAGGACCTGTGTGTATTTGGAACAAAATCTCAGAGCAAGGTTTGGGCAATAGGAGCCTCCTTGAGCCAAAGCCAGAAGGGGTTTGCATGACCCTGCTGAGAACTGCTGTAAGAAGTTTTCACATGACTTCACTACTTACCCCAAGTGGATCTGGGCATGAACTCAAGAGCAGTATCCAGACCTGGTCAGCAGTAGCCCCACTTCTTTTTTAACCCATTTTTTCTGTGGCTGGCAGGTAACTAACGAGCTGCCAAGGAGTCAGCCAGCACACATTGCCATGGGTCTGCCACACCTGGCTTCACAGTCAGCGCAGTGTAATGGTGGCTCAGCCACTACTTGGGCAACCTTTTCTCCAAGAGCACGTGGCTTTCTGATCATCTGACTGACTTGTTACCCACCAGCAGGGACCTGTTTGTCCCTGGGATGTCTTTTGGGGCTCTTACCCTAAATTGCACAGGGTCCAGCATGTAAACCTCTGTAACTGATCACTGAGCTGTGGCTCTTGCTTGCTACTTCATTCTCTATTTTGGCAGAAGAAGTGCTTCGTTATTTCACAGCCTGAAGAAACTTCATTCTGCTGTAATTACTTTCTGTGTTCACCTACTCAAGTTATCCTTCCATTGCTCTTTTTATCCCTTTCAATGAGACTCAGAGGATGTTCACATGAAGCATTTTAATAAACCAACCTGCTTGTCTTCTGCTTTTGCAAAGGATATTTCTGCACACTGAAATTTGGCAGCTATCATGTATTATGTGGCTCCAATGATAGATTGGGGGAATTGATAATCTAAGAGATGTCTGTACAATGCTTTGTCACCTCCTTTGAAATTCCTATCTTTCCACTGCCACTTCAGGACAGTCCTCACATGCAAATTTGTTAAATATCTTGCAGCAAGGAGTCAGCATAGAGTCAGGGCATTTACCTAATGAGCACATTGTGTTCGAGCTACCCCTAAATGCCAGTTGTCATTGTGTCCCTCACTAGACCTGGCCTAGAGGGGTCCCAGCAGTTTGAGAGATGGGTGGTCTTGTTATCACTGTGGCTCCCAATAGCACTTGCTGATTTGGATTCTGTTTTAGTAAACTTGTGGTGCATAGAAGTTTCCTTATTAGCATCATACAATGGTTTTCTCATAGGATGCTACATAGCTAGCTCAAACTAGCTGTTTTAATAAGGTTGTCTTATGCTAATTAATTATGTATGTAGAAAACATTTTCAAAATATCATTCATTAAAGCTTTGTTACTATTGTTAGGTTAAGCATCACAGAAAATTCTACTCCAAATGTTTTGGGTTACTGTTTGTTTTTATAGACAGAATAGTGGAGTGTTAACCTTGAATCATCCCAAACCTGTGCTTTGATTGGGATATATTTTTTTATGGTTATCAGTTTTTATGGAAGGCTGGAATTAATATTTTTGGTGCTTGATGATACCATGTTTTGCTATATTCACTGATGCAGACAGAGAATTCTAAAGATTCTGCCAAGCCTTGACATTTCATCTGAAGGACTCTCAGGCCCCTAGCATTGCTTCTGTTTGCTGGGCCTGCTGGGATGCCAGTGGGGAAGGATTTTCATCTTCTCTTCTATAGCTGGGAAAACAGAGGCCTAAAAAGACTTGAGTCAATGATGCAGAGACTCCTACAGCCCAGCTGTAGCCCAAGAGCTGCTGGTCCCCATCTTGAAAGGTTTCAGTGCTGAAGAGCATAAGCAAGGCACTGAAGCTCTTCCTAAACTTTAATCAAAAGGCTGTGTGGTCACTCAGTGAGGCCCCAACCAGTGAGTTGTCAGTAGGTCATGGCAGTGTCAGTTGGACAAACTTCCTTGCTTCTTTATGGGCTGAGAGTGTAACCACAGGGAATGAAGAAGTAGGCACAGCTCGAAGTCCTGCCTGTAGAAAAGGAGCTCCAGCAAAAGCTGTCACTTTCCCATTTGGTTTTTCTTTCTGTCTCTCATTCTTCTATCTCCGTGTCTGGCCATTTGTGCTGCCTGCCTGTTTGTTTGTTGGCTGAGTGCTTGCTGAATTATTTACCAGCCTGACTGAATTAAGCAGCCGCAAAAGCAGGCGAGTGAATCCCACCTGAGACTGTTCCAACAAGAGGGGGGGTTGAAGAAGTGGGGTATGCCTATGTGGGTGTTGATACATAGTGCCTAATTAAATGTACCAGGAAAAACCTTGTGGGAGGAGAAACTCCTCTATTGCCCTGAGACAGGGCTGAAGAGAGCTGAGCACATGGCTGATGCACCAGCTCAGGTGGCAGTGTGCCCCATCTCTGAGCTGGTGGGGGTTGTGCCTCTGGGAGTTGGCTTCAGCCCTTGCCAGTGTCAGCTCATCGTGCTGGGATGTGGCAGGGCTGTCAAGCATCCATTCCCCGTCACCACATCAGTTGCCTTGTTTGTGATGGTTGTTGTGCTGTGTGGGGTTAATTGGGTTAATGAGCGCATTGTACATTATTAGAGGCTGAATTGACAATTATGCTAATTATTGTGTCTTCCAAAGTGCCACATTACTGAGGATGTTTAGAAGGACGGGGGTTCTTATACCATACACACTAAATCAGACCCAAGTACCTGGACTCCAAAGGACCTCACTTTACGAAATGGAGGTGTACTGGGTGTTTGATGTCAGGAAATGCCTCCTGGTTGGCATATCCCTTCCAGCAAGAATGTGCAAGCTTAACACGCAATCCTTAGCTCATGCAGTTCCTTGCCTATGTGTCTCAGCTGCTTAGTCTTACAGATGGGGAAAATGAGACATAGATATTTCTGTGACATATCAGGTCTGGGTATTCTCTCACCAAATCGTGCATGCTCCAGTGTGGTAGCTTGCTCCAAGCCAGTGCTCCTTACCCCATGATGGACACAGCCTTTTGACTCTGAAACAGGCTCTCATGACAGTTCTTCAGACCACAGCTGTTGGTTCACATGCCAGAGATCTTTCCACGACTCTGTTCTTCCCATCAACTTCTGTCTGTGCTGAAAAGCAGCAATCTTCCCACAGGTCACTATTTGCCAAGGTGCAGAAGCAGATTCCGATTTGTAGATATGCTGGTTTGGGCTGCTTTCTAGGTTGCATCACTTTGTCATGCAACTGTTACTGTCATGCCACTGTAGTAATGCCATCCTGACTATTCCTGCTGTGTAGCTGTCCCAGTAAAAATAACCCAAGGATGCCTTTATGCCCTAAAACTAGCTATGGAATATTATTTCTGGATACTGGCCCATTGCAAACTATAAAGCAATATGGGCCGTGAGTAGAGTTATTGTCCCTGCTTCCATGGGCTCACATGCAATGTTCACCAGGATTGTTGCTGGCTTCAGTGGGAGCAGATCTAAGGCTGAGAATGGGGGAATGCCCCAGTGGGCTCCAAATCATCTTTAACGCTGATCCAAAAGGTGCCTATTCAAAGCAGTACAGTACCAGTATGTGGGCTGCACAGCCTTTCCAAAAGTCTGGTTGGTATCTGGTGGCTAACCTGTGCAGGACTCCATGGCTGCAATGCCTCTGGTTACTCCTTAGGTGTAGCCGTGCTTATGCAGAGTAATTATAAATTGGGAGTGAGTGTAGACTAAAGAATTTATGACATCTGAGGTTTAAACAAGAGCTGATACACCTTTTAAATCTACAGACTGTTTCTCTCTTTCTTGAAAGAGTTCATCTCACACAGTTTAGCAGGGAAAGTCATCTGTCCACTAAGTGCCTTGTGAAGCTGGGAGTGCTTTTGTGCATGTACAGTACAGAGCACCTTTGACTAAAGCCAGCTGACTGAAAACTGGTCCCCATCAGCTCTTTATTCCTCATATGAATGTACATGCTTGAGTATGCTAAGAGAGACTTAACCCCTCCAAGCAGCCTGCTTGCATTTCTATCTCCTAGACTTCTGACTTCTTAAAGTATCTCTTCCCTTCCAGGATGTGGCATGTCAGCAGAGGCAACCAATGCAGACTAGTCCCTATTGTCTATAGCACCAGTTTACCACATGAGGTAGAATAATGTCTCCAGAAGGTGGATAAAGACGGAGCTGAAAATGGCAAGACATGAGAAGAGCACTGCACGATCAAAAGCACATGCCTCATGAATTTATCATGAACTAACTCTGTGGGACTTGCTACATAAATCAACTGATAACTCACCATGTAAAAGATCATATACAACAATTCAGCACTTCCCTCCCATTTCTGCTATAACCCTCTTTCTGAAATTCACTGTACAATTGGTGTGAGCGTGCTCACACATTCTGCTCTGTTGCAGAGATGTGTATGTGGCACATCAAGGTAATGGATTTTTCTTGAATACCCTAGCAAGTACTGTCATGTTTCGCATCAACAAAAAGTGATTTCATATAGCATAAAGCAAGGAGTTTAAAAGAGGCGATGACCCCTTTTGGCCTTGTTCCAGATGGGAGTCATGTCTGGGTTACTGCCCAACCTTTTCCAGTAAGTTAATTCCCACTCCTAGAATTGTAATGGCTGAATTGAGTTGTGCTCCTCTCCGTAATGATTGCTTACAGAAAAGAAAAAGTGCTTTTTCATTGAACTCCAGCATTCCTCCTCATGCCTTGACAGAATTTTGTGTAGGTGCCTACACTTTACGCTTGCTGTGAAAACTGAGGCATCATGTCCAAAACTGCTGCTGGCGTGAGCATACACGTTGTGTTCTAAGGCTCTGCAGCAACATTTGAGTCCACCAGTTCTATACTGTTGTCATGTCTACAATTAATTTAGTGTATTGCTTTAATAAGAAAGCTTAACTGTCTTGATTCATCAGCAGACATCATATAGCTAGATTTCAGCAAAGCACTTTGTAAGGTATCTCATAGGAATAGTGTACTCAGAGAAAACAGGGATTAGCACATGGCTTGTACAGTAGAAGAGAGGCTGCACAGGAAGGAAAGTCATAAGAGTGGAATTCTTCCAGTATAACGTTGATATATTTACAAATGTTAATTCTACTGCTGAAGTACAGATTCAGTGGACAATATTAGGATTCTGCAGAAGCATCTGTACATACAAGCATATCAGAGGAGCTGGGGGCCCCTTTTCCTTTGCCTTTATACCCACTGAACAGCACTTGTCTGCTCTAGTCTCTGCAAGAGGAAATGACCCTTTCTGGTGCTGCCATCCCCTGCTGTGTTTCACAGAGATTTACTGCTCTCTGCTTACTGACTGTACTCAGGAGCTGGTATAAAAGCAAATACCTAAGGGATGCATACGTCAGCAAAACTTGTTCTTCCTGATTACTCCGGTTAGGCCATGGATGGCCTTTCTGTTAAAGGAAGGTTTGTAAGTCTGGATCTGCTTACTCAGATGAGGTCAGAATTGTCCCCTAGGTCTGCTCCTGTCCACATGTCTGAGCGTGGAAGGAGAAGGGGATAGTCCTAACCAGCATGTCAAAGGAGGGACAAAGTTCCTGACTGATGCCAATGTGGAATGGAAAGCTTCTTTCTGTGACATGTATGATTTCTGTGTGAGAGCATCAGAGTCAGCCTGACTCAGACTTACAATAACCAGTGCAGCTGCCGCTGCTGTACAATGGCAAAGTGAGCCATTTCCCTGTGTGGCAGACTTGGCAGGGAGGTGATGGAAGAGACGCACCTGGGGAAGCAGGTACTCGGGCAGAATAACTGATGGAGTCCTAGATAATACAAGAGGGAGAGATTCAGAGATGACAAGGAAGAAAATACCATGTGGGACTGGAAGAGAGGAAGGAATGTATCTAGAATAAAATGAAAACAAGGGGTGGAGTATTGTTGGAGGACGGAGAAAGGGACTTACCTTGGCAGCAATCTGGAGAGGATGTTTTTTCTCTTTGTCTTTCTCAACCTCTACCCCTTCTCATCTTTCCCACATGTATCTTAACCAGCTTTCACCATGGCCAGTCAGTCCAGCACACATTCTGTACTGCTCAGCTCTCAGTGACTGGTCGATCTGTGCTGGCTGTTTTTGTTGAGATGTTCTTCTCCCTTTTCCTATTTTCCTGTGTTGGAATTTGAAACCACAATGAACCTTTCAGATCTGTCTCGCTGACAGGAGGTGATGTGTTAACAGGGAGAAGTGAAGGGAGGCATCCATGCCTAGCATTTTGGAGCCTTTCCTGTCCCACTTACAGATGTTTGCTAAATAGGTGTTTTGGTTTAACTGTAGCTTATTGGATTATGTGATTATGGCATTTGAATTCTTTATTAGATCTTTTCTGTCTTGGTCCCTGAGGCTGAGAGGGACTTGTTTTCTGGCCTTTGATGTGTTTGAAAAAATCAGGCTATTTGTATCACTGCTTCTTTGCTTTGATTCTTTGACTGCTTCTCTGGGGAGCATTCTGATGTGCAGAGCTCAGCTTTGTGCATCTGCTGCATGGGATGTCTTTGTGGTTTATTTTTGTACTGGGCAGAAATCACCCCTCCTGCTCCTTTCTTTGCAAGTTGTCATGAAATCAGGTTACTGCTGACCAGTTCATTTGGAAAACTTGTGCTTGCTGACAGCTGTACAGAAAATTCAGTGTTTTAATGAGAGACACGCTACCTTTGCTTGGAGGGATGGATGGCATTGCAACAATTGTCCATTCTCCCCTCAGGCCCTTCCTCCTAGAAAAAAAATCTTATCATTGTAATGAATTTATAAAAATAATATTCTTCACATTCTGCTGTATCTGCTTTCTTGATTTTAACTGAGGTGCTAGGAGAGGACTCCAAGGGAAGTGAGTGGCTTCAACTCTGGTTCTTTGCCACAAAGCAGCACCCTGTGAGCAGAATTTCAGAGAAGGGAAATCTGCTTAGCCTGCAAGAAAAGGTCAGGCCCAGCTGGGTAAACCCTGCCAAGAAGGGTCAGTGTGGTGAACCAACTTACGCTTCATTTGTCACCTGTCAGTGCTGAGCACGATACACTTAATAGCATGGTAGTGGAAAGGACAAAGGGGATTTCTGAGGGGAGAAGTGAGGTAAGCCATAATTAACTAGAATACTGAAGGAAAAGCTCCATCTTGGAGCTGCTGAGTTTCTGTTGTGAGCTTAGGTGTTTTCACACACACTCCTGACACACAGCACAGCCCCTCCTGGAGTCCCTAACACCTGTGCATGGTTGTGTTCTCCACAGTGTGTCATGTCAGGAAATGGGACAGAATGAAAGGAAGACAGAGTCTTCGTGGACACAGGCAATGAATGCAGTACTAAGAACTGCAGTACAGTGCAGAGCTCAGGCTCAGTCTGACATGTTGACCAAGGGAGCAGAGAGGACTCTCCCACACCTGTGTTAATTCTGGGATTAATGTTCCCACCCAGCATGGGTAAAAATGGAGCTTATTGACCCCGAGGAGAACAGTGTTGTTAATGGTCACTCCAGCAACAGGAAACAAGGGCTTCTCCCACACTCTTTCTTTCCCTATAGGATGAGCTATTGCCTGTACCTGTAGTACCTGGTTTACGTATCACCTCTCTTGCATGAGAAGTTACTACCACATTCTTGCTTTTCCCAATAGAAAACAGGCATATTTTCTTCTTTTGTTCCTGAGTAGTTTCCAGCCAGTGTTATGTCCCTGTAGAATGTACCCTCATGTACCCCACAGCACAGGCTGCTTCAATGTTGAAGCATAAGCTGGTTGGAAACAAGTGATTTGGTGGCCTCTATTTCTCCCCAGACATAGCTTGGAAATATCTTTGCAAGGGCTGCCAGTGCCCAAGCAGTGATTTGGTTCCCACATCCTGCTCATCCTATGTGAGAGCTGCACTTGTTTTTCATGGCAACAACTGGCAGAGCAGGCTGGGAACACTGAGCCTGCCTTCTGCCTCACCCCCAGAGCTGGAGCGTAAGTGGGCCCAAAGTATTTTTAAAAGAAACCATTCAAGTGTCATTAACAACAAAGTCATAATGGTAGCTTCTGACACAGCTGGAAAACATCTGCAAACACTTGGAACAGGTAACAGTTTGATGGGGGCAAAGTTGTATCAGACTACACACAGCTCGTGAGGATTAAAAGCCTTAGCTAGTGGGGTCAGCATGACCTCTGGTTTGGCTTGGAAGCCCCTTTTGTTCAGGAAGTATTGGTAAAACATGGCAGCTCCTTGCTTCTGGAGAGTGTCAGGATTTATGAAACCAAACAGAAAGATAATTTACCTGACAAATGCAGCTCTACTCCATGTAAATTTCTTGCATTTGCTCATTTTTCAAAAGTTGGATTTCTGTACCATTTTGAAGGGTAGGGAATGAGTTTTTTGTTTTGTCATAGGTTGACTTTTAAACAGCTGCCTACACTTGGTAACTGCGGTCACTGTGGTTAAATGACTAATGTTTTACATTCCCTAACAATGAAAATAGTTGTGGTGCAGATTTTGCTGGGATTAGTTTTGTTGTTCTGTTTCTGTAAAAATCTTAGGCAAGTGGCTTTTTGCTGATGCAGACGATCGTGGAAAGCATGAAGCTTCATTATTCACAGAAATTATGGCAAGAGCACAGCAATGACAAAAAGAGCCAAATAAATATTCGTGATGTTTCTTTTGCTGCATTTGCTCGGAACAGTGTGTGTATGGCCAGGATGTCATAATTTTTATGTTTCTGCTCTTTTGGCTTGAGGTCTGTGTGGTGCTAAACTGTAAATGAGGACCACACTATGTTGTGAATCTAGCAAAAACCCAGGGGTTTATTTTGTATCCTCTCCACCTGCCACCTTAGGATTACCTTTGTCTCAACAACATCTTTTTTAAAATCATTTTATTTGAGATGCCAGGTGAAGTAGATTTGGAAATCTAGGTATTTTTCTGATTGTTATGGAGCCAGTAAACACAACTGCAATTGCCCCATACATGATGCTACTATTTTTGATGTCAAGAACACCGCAGATAATCTTTTTTCTTGTCTTCCCACTTTTCTCTCCTGCTTCTCCCCTGAAGCAGGCACAGTCTGAGCATGGAGCACCTCCTAATTACAAAAAAAAAGAAAAAAAAGACAGCAGTGCTTCAGTACGCCAGCTACTGCTCACAGGGTCCTTTGGCCTGTGTGGAACTGTTTGGTAGAGCACTCCAAACTGCTAATAGGTAAGATGTCCTTTAGAAAGACTCTCATTTTATGGTCCTCACATTTTCATTTTTCTCAAACATGCTTTACTCAGATTAAATAATGTCAAAAGACCTTGTTGGAAAGACCACGGTAAAAGTTCTGTAACTGCACAGTAACCTCTGTGCTGGAGATGCTATTACTGAGTCAGGACTTTGCAGGGAGTCAGTCAGATGTTAATTCATTAACATTATTCTCTTCCCCTAAAGAAAATGCATCACAGTTAGATTGGAGGAAAACATTGTCCTCCAAACTTAGCTGTGCTAGTAAAAGATGTTACCTCACCAACTGATGTTACTCTCTGCACTGGTCACTGGAAGAGCCCCAGGCTAAGCTGGGTGTCTGTTTAAGCAGTTTCAGTTGTTGGCCACAGCAAAATTGTTGGCTTTGGAGAAAATTAGGGAGTGCTTGCAAGAAGTGTTCGTTTTGCAAACTGGTGGAAACACAGCCTCTATAAGGACAGAAGAGATGGGAGGAGTAAGTGAGCAGCTGTGGGAGGTAAGTGCTGGTTCTGGGTGATGATGGCTGGCTGTGTCCTTGAACACGTTTGTACCACTGCAGGATAGCAGAAAATTGTCTGCATGTAGACACCTCTTTTGTTACAGCTAATAAAGGAAAGTTTCAGCAAATCCTAGATTACTTCTTTACCTCTGATAAAGAAGCAAGGTTGCCTAGGTACTATTTTTTCTATAACTTTTAAAGTACCTACCCAAGGTTATGGAAAGTCAGTGACAGTGACAGACCTAGAAACAGAACGTAGGAGTCCTGGCTCTTCAGCTGTCTTCACTAAGCATTAGATGATACTTCCTCCAGATGTTTCAATAAGGGGTGCTATAAAAAGTTCTTCGCGTTGCTGTTGCAATTCCTTATTTCCAAAGGGCTGCCTGCCTTTATGTTTTTAATATCATTGCTTTGAAGCACCATAGCTAGAAGTGACAGCGCCAGAAATAATAATAACAATAATAATCTGCATAGCACAATGGGCATTTTACCAGCATGCAGGAAGACAAAGGTCTCTGTGTGTTTTATATTAGCACAGTGAAAAAGTCTTATTGAGTCTATCTGGAATGCATAGGTGGGAACTTTAACCCCTCGTATGCTGAGAAGAAAATTGTATGCAGACCTGAGAGCTGAAGTAAATTAATAAAAGGGCACGAGCTTCATTCCTTTGGCAGTGGGAGGTCTTTCTGGACCATATGCCTTGACAGCTTTGTGCAACCTTATGTATTTAATATCCATGTGACACCAGTGTAGTTAATTTACAAGTATTTTTTCCATTTTCTTCGGTTGTATATAATTGTTCTTTACCATAGACCAGAAAAGACAGAGAAAAGGCAGAAACACCATTTTTTTTTTCTTTGCAAATTCCATTCTTATTTCTGCCATGGCCCATGTTCAAAACCCAAACAATAAAACATACAGCTGTGACATAGGGGAATTGTCCAAAAAGGACGATGTCTGAAGGTTTATGATTAGGTTTTATATTCCCTCTGTCTACAGAGCAGCACTTCCTGAATGTTTCTGTGGTGGGAAAAGCATCCCAGCCATTTCCCCTTGTGGATGATGGTGTAATTAGAGCTGTAAAGAAAGAACCCATGACACTAAAAGGCTATAAGTGCTGCAGATTTAGGACAACAGGTTTCTATGGAAACTGAAGTGAAAATAGGACCTTAAATGGGCGAATAACAATAATACAGAGTTCTCAGTTTGGATCAGTCTGTAAGTTGCAGTAAAATACAGCCTGCCTTTCCAACAGTTATTTGCATAATCTTTTCCATGGTGCTTTCAATAAAACATTGCCCCTCCAACTCTTAATTTCTATACAGAAACATTCTTTCCTTTAAAAAAGAAAGAAGAGGATTTCCCAGTGGATGGTATTCACCCATTTATAGATGTTATCAAAATAATTTGAGCTTAATATAGCCAAATAAGCAACATAAATTATGGCATCTATTCTCATCACTAGTACTACTCATTGGAGTCCTTGGTAGTAGCTGAAAATTTTCCTGCACCAGATGGAATATGAAGTCTTTGTATATTCTGGTTTAGTGATGGTGCACTGGAAACATGAGGTGATGCCAGTGGTACTTTTGCACATGATAGCTTTGTGTCATCCACTGCATGCTGTAGTTGCCAGTTCTTGGTAACCAACTGTCTCCTGAAATTCTGTCAGGGACTTTCAGTCTAAGGCTAGGTTTCATGTTTGCAGTGGGAGATCCTTCCCTCAGCTCTTCAGTTTCTGAGGAAATTCTAAACAGTCTCTTACTGGCAGGAAGTCTTCCCAGGATTTTTGGTAGAATATGGTGTCTTGCACTCGCTGTGCCATGCTTTAAGCAACACCTGAAAATGCCACAGCTAGAAATGCTCCAGGAAAGAACAAAAGGGACTTGGCATTCTTTGCACTGTTATTTTTTTCTTGTTGAGCATTTAACCACAGTGGAAGAAATTAAACTGCAGTGAGGGAAAGATTGAACTGCTAGTGACAGAAATACCCATATGGTCTTGTTTGTTTCTGTAGAAACAGCCATGCAAACTTTGTATAATAAATATACAAACTTGGGAATATTTGGGTTGTAGATTACAGCTTTCTCTGCAACAAATCTGTATAGGCTAAATATATAGAAATATATGTGTAGCATTATTACTAAAATGAGAGGCAGCCAAACTGGGGCACATCTGTGCAGTAATTGACCTAAGAGCTTATCATCCCCATAGCACTGAGTGGTTCATGGTTCTCTACAGCCTGAAACATGAATTAATTTTGCAGTCAGTGGCTAAAAGTCACATAAGCTGCAGTTTAACTCTTTGCAAACAGTCCCAGAAGAAAAGTCAGCCTCATAACGTGCTGGGTCTCTTTTCCTGCCTGCACTGGTACAAAACTGTTTCAAATGGGAACCACTTCAAGCAGTCTGTTGCCAGTCATTGAGCCCGAGCCAAGGTCCTAGTTTGTGGGAGTGTCATCTACAGCAACACCAATGATTTGTGGTCTGAAATTTGTGTTCTACCATTTGAGTTTTAATTAAATAATACAGTCTTCCCTGACTCTCCAGCTTTATGTTGCCCTAAATGAGAGAGTGTAAGAATGGGGTTGGATGGTTGGGACGGAGACGAGAGATCTCTGGAGTCAAGGCTGGTCTTGGAGCATGCGGTTTATTGCTTAGGGCGTGGGTATAGGGTCTCTGCTAAGAGCTGCCAGCCGCAGCTCTGAGCAGGCCCGAGAGAGGGAGAGATGGAGAGAGGGAGAGAGAGCACGCAAAGTTCCCGATACTTTAACTCTTCTTCTACTGAATATTCTAATTTACACCAACCAATCTAGTACAAGATACAAATCCTATAGCATTTACATACAGCCTGTAAGAATCATTACATTATCATACTGTGTGACCCTTGGACTCTTGGTGAGGAGAGGGGCACTTTTTAATCTAAAGGGGATTGCCTTTAGCTGGCCATACTATTGTTTTCCAGTTGTTCAGTAACCGAGGCTTGGCATTTTAGACATCGAACTTTGCTCTTAATTCTGTTTCACTTATAGGTTTCATATTCTCAAAATCTAGGCAGTCATATTTATAAGGCTTTCCTGTTTCATCTTCCCCAACAAGAGAGAAACTGTTTCTCTGTGCATGTGTCCAGAATCTCTCACTGCATGGCAAGCCAGGCAGATCCATGATTCTGGCTGCTCTGCTTGTGCAGGCTCAGGGCATCATCCAGATGCTGACACACTGGCTCCAGACAGGCTCCCCACAGAATAAATGGTGTTAAATTCTTGATCTGATTGGCAGCCCTGGGAATTCAATTCAAGTCCCTGGGGAGAGGCAAGAGAGCATTTCTTTTCTCTATGGCTATTGTCATGAAAATGAATAAATCCTTCTCCCTCCCCCCCCCATCCTCAGGTTGTCACTGGCCTGGATTAATTTTGTGTACATTTTTCATATTCCTTCCCTAGCTGCTTCTTGAGGAGGGGATTGCCTAATTCTCTGTTCAAGTTTAAAGCAAAGCTGAGCAGCCTGGTACGTGTTAATCCAGGAAGGGGAGATGAGCGACCTGACTGAAGCCTCTGCAGCCTGATGGCTCTGTGGCTGCCTGGTGCCCCAGCTGTGGTGCCCCCATAAAGACAGAGGCTCATCGGGGCCGATGGGAGCAAGGCTGGTCACACTCTCTGCTTCCTTTAGCACGTCTGTCTCATCGTCATTCTCTTCTTGTTAAGATATTACTTGATGATTTGCCCATGGATTTACCCATCCTTTTAGGCAAATATAAGTTATCTGCAGCTGGGCTGGGGCCTGGTGTGCCCCCCGTGCCTGCCTCCGTTATCCGTGCGATATCAAGCACGGGGCAGTGGCTCCCGGCACGCCCCGGTGAAGGGAGCGAGCCCCGCGCCGCAGCGCGGGTTAGGTCAGGCACAAATGAATTGGAGGGGAACAGCAGCTGGGACCCCGCGCAGGGTCTGGGCTGCGGCTCTCGGCAATTCCCGAGTGCCTTGGGGATGCTGTGCTGCAGACCGGGAGCCAGCCTGCAGTGTCAGAGCTGAGACCGCGGGGACCAGCCCGGACACGCCGATCTGAGGAAATCCATCCATCCTTTGTTTCAGCAGAGCATTTAAGCATAGTTAAGCTTCACGTTTACTGCAGAGCTTGCAGCGGAAAAGTAGAAAAAATGGAATTTTGTGCTGAATTTTTATTCGCTGAAACTTTCTGATCTGCCCTTTGGAAGGCAAAAATGAAAAAAAAAATTGGGGGGGGGAATTTTATCGTTTTGAAAATGCTTTGTTTAAACATCTGATTTATAATTAGTGAAATAAAGTATTTTAATGGAAATTAAAAACTCACCCAAAATTTTCTTTAGAAAAGGAACCAGTATTCCTCAGTTTTATTTATATGTTTAAAATTACTTACATGCTCAAGTGTCTTGCTGAATCAGAACTTTAAAAGATAAATCTTTTCTTAGCTACAATACCCATTTTAACTTATGTAGGACGTTTAAGTATAATAGTTATATGCTCTCTCTTTTATCTCATAATTATAGGTCTTTAAAAACCTTTTTAAAAAGTGTATGTAATTATTATATAGAGCAGAGTTTTTACCTTTAAATGTCATGTATTTGCATAAAAATTTACATATATTAATACTAATCAGGGACATAAGAAGAGAAACAGAATTTCACTACACTTCTTGCTTTGAATTAGGACACCAGTGTCAGAGGTTGGGCTGGAAAATACAGATGCTGACACCAGCTGTTTTGTTCAAATCCTTGCACAATGGCAAAATTATCTAATGTCTCTGTTGGTCATCATTCTGTCAGGCTGCTTGGGAGTGCTGACACCTGTGTTGCTGTTGCTGCACAGTACTGTTAACACCTTGTTGAGCTGAATGAGAAATTTGCACCTCTTTTTAATGCAATTGATTTAATGATTTATAATCTGCAGTCTGGAGGCTCCCAGAGGTTCTTCTGAAAGCACCAAAGGAAAGTGAGCCTGTTGACAGTGTGCTTAGATTTGCTATAAAAAGCCTAGGACAGCCAATGGGAAATTTTTTGCATCTGCAACCTGGAAAAGGTTGATAACCGTTGATTTAGACTGTCAGCAGTTTCAGCAGCCAGAGCTGCTCGTGGTTAAGATCTGGACGTTTCCTCTCCAGCCTTCACATAGGTTTCTGGGTCTCTTCTCAGGCATTCTGTGTTCACAAGAGCATTATAACAATAAAAAGTGTTCAGAGAGAAGTGATTATTCTTAGAAACATGAGGCATCTTACACGGATAAAGATTATTTAAGTTGGAGAGGGGGGCAATAACGGAGAATTATTTCAATTCCAGAGAATTTAAAAAAAATTCCAGAAGCATGTGAAATGAGGACTAGTATGATGATGGTAAGGTACTCTCCTCTCTGCATTTTACAGAAAAGGACGAAGGAGATAGATTAGATAGATTATAGATAATTAGATTAGATAGATAGATTAGATAGACAGAAAATAAATGTTGTCTTTGATAGGTAACTTATTATAAAACAGCTAAAGAAAATGTTCTAGAGTCACATGCTGCAGAACAGCTTGACAAAATGTAGCACTTGGCAAGGCATTCAGCAGGATCCAAAGAAGTAAAGAGAATTTTCTAAGACAGAAAAAACAAGGTGGGCATCAAATTCCCTGTGGAAATCAATTGAATGTTGAAGCTGCATTCATGATCTTGAGACCTGTTCATTGTCTTTAAATGCTGAGAATATCAACAGCTGGATAAAAAAAGGATGAAGTGAAATAGAATGATAAAGCTACAAGAACCCTGTATGTCAAGGCATAAACCTCTGACTTGTGCCCGCTAGGAAGGAGCTTTCCCTCTGAGCAGACTGGTCTGTAATTTGCCTGCTGTGAAGCTCCACATGTTTGCATCTTTGCAAGGGTTTGTTTAACAAAAAAGGAAAACAAGCAAAGAAAAAAAAAATCCAGTTTATGAAGCACTGAAGTCCCAGAGTGAATGAAATCCTGAGCTGCTGAACAGAATTTCAGTCATTCAGAAGCACGGCAAAGGCACCGCTGTGCACGCGGGTGGAGCTGTGCTGCACTGTCTGTGGCCCTCCCACCTGGCACTCCAACTTGGATTTGGAATGGGAAGGAAAGCTGAGCACACTTGTAGAGGAAATAGTTTTTCTGAACTTGTTTGAATGCTGATGTTAAATTTTCATGTTTTGTTATAAATACTTGAGTATCTGAAAGCTTTTCTTCTCCAATAGTTAGTGAAACACATCTGCACTGACCCAGAGCAGCCTTTCCCAGTACCTAAATCTCTTAGAGAAGGATTTCTTTCAAAGCACAATCCTCTTGTGCACAAGCTAAATGAACATACTCACATTTAAGAAATAATTTATGATGAGTAAGAGCCGAAAAGGCAACAGTTACAATGGAGGCACTGCAGCCAAGTAATAACACTATTTAGGTACAGCATTTGTATCTGTAGATAAATGCCAAGGCTATATATATAAGTTCGATCCCTCTGTGTAACATGAGAATGGCATATACATAGCTGACTGCAGGAAAGGAAATGGTGCCTTGATTTTCTTTGAGATCTGCCTTTGTGCTATTTTAAGATGGCATCATTTTTGAATAGTGATAGTGGCAAGCTTGCTGTGGTTTATAAACCTTTAACTCAGCAGAGGTCCAGGATGAAAAAGGAGCCCACCTATCTGCATAAAAGTCATCCCCCTGCATCTTGCCTGCAGATTGAATACTAGAAAAGCAGGGGGTTTTAGCCAAATTAATATGTAAAAGCTTAGCTATATCCAGTTGCGAGACATCTGAGGCAATTTTAGCGTCAGTCTTTGGGATTTTGATTTACACCATGTATTCCTTTTTACTGTGGCACAGAATAGCTTTAAAGTATGTTCTGATTGAACACGTGCTGCTGCCATCTTTGTATTTGTATGGGCACAGTCTGAAGCCATAGGCATCTAGTAGAGCTTAGTGTCTTTATTAGAATGTACTTTTTTTTCTTTATGGCTTTGATTTATAAATTTTTCTCTCTTGAGTTACAGTGAAAAGACCAGAATTTTTGATAATTTGTTTTTTAGAAGAAGGCAAGGAAGTGATGTCTTTCAAAATCTATAGTCATTGTAAAAAAGAAGTTTTGGTACAGATAAAGCCTATGTACATTCAAGAAACACTTCAGAAAGTTTGGTAAATGACATCACTAGAAAGGGGTTCAAAAGGTAGATGAATGCATTTCACAATTGCCATTTGTGTGCATGATTCTGCAGCCATGGGTACCAGTGTGTTCCAGGACAACCCTGACTGTCCAACCAGAGAGAAGTGAGCATATCATCATGCTCATAGCTTAGATGACACAGGCAGAATCAGGCCCAGTGAATGCTGAGAGGCAGAGTAAAGCCGGTGGTATTGCACAGACAGGACCTTGCTTCTGATGCTTCTGTTGATATGTACAGCTGGTTTGTGCAATGTACTGCAGAGGTTCTGTGCATGTTATATGTGCATGCTTTGTCTGTAAGCATTAATTGTTGTTACTGCTCACTGTTAGATCATTATACTAATTTGCTAGATGCAGAGCAGTTGCTACAGATTACATTGATGGCATCTGAACAAATTACTAGGACCTGCAGTTTGCTGCGGGGCAGCAACCCATGTCAGAGAGATTAAGGGTCAAATTCTGCTCCCCAGTATACCACTGTAAACATCAATAATCCAATTGATTTTATCAAAGTAACTCTGTATTTAAACTGGTGTAATTAAGGGCGTCCGACCTCGTTGTTTTGTTATGTTTGTTAATACACACGATAGTTTACAGCAGCAGTCTTTGTAGTGGGCAGGACAGGAATCTGTAAAAGATTCCAGTACATTGCTAAGATTTTTGAAGGAGTCCAAATAACTAACATGAGTCTTTCATTCACTTTAGTTATCCCATGTTTAAGTGTCTGAACATCTCAGCCATACAGTGTAAAGTGGAAATGATGTTATAATGCAGTTTTATCCAACAACTGAAAGAGAATGCCCCCATTTCTGACTGAGCTGTGAGCATGCTGCAGGACTGCAGAGACAGAATGATGCACCAGATATATTATGATGATTATACAAGATGAATAGGCCATAGTGAATGCAAGTAACATTAGTGGTTGTTCATGGATTTAGTACTTGATCTTACTAGCACCAGCGCCTATAACAAATCTTCCCCTGGCTCTAGTGGGAGGAAAATCAGACCTGCTGTTATACTGGGAGAGCACAGCCGGCTCGTGTGTGCTGCAGAGAGAATAGTGCATCGTAATGCAGATTACACTGGTTTGCTGCAGCGTCAGGGAATCTCCCGGTGGTGTGTGCTCTGTAATAGAAATGTCACTCAGCCTGCCTGCTTTTATAAATAAATGAGGTTATTTTAATACTACTCTTGTTAAATTCACAGCTGCTAAAGCAGCTCTGAGTGGCAGGGGTAAGCCAGCTTCACCTGCAGCCACCCTGGATGGCTGCAGGATTTTCATGCTTGTTCATTCAAGGAGGAATGGCAATTTCCTTCTCACACCTTCCACCTGACCTTGCAGTTCTCTTGCATGGCAAATGTTGCAGGGAGGCTCATGGTAAGGGTGTGGAACAGACAGCTTTATCCTTGCAAGGGGAAGCAGTCTTTGCCCTGTTGTCCTGCAGCTCTGCTAAGTGCTTTGCCTCCCTGAGTGGAAGGAGCCAGGAACAAGTGCCTCTCTTAGCACCCACTGGCAATGTGGGTGGCTCTGTGGGAGGCTGGGGCTCACAGACGAACAAGCAAAGGCCCTGCTAAACCTGAGTCCAGGGTCTTGTCACCTGCCCAGAAGCACTTCTGCACATGGGTTTTGTGCCTCTGGCTGCATCCTGCTTTGGGGCTGTTTGCTCTGTGGTAGGCCGTGGTGGCCAACAGCCACTGACATACTAATGATTGATAAATAATGAATGTGCCAGAATTTAATTGGATGGCTACCAGGTCCTGTATCTGACCCCTTCAGGAGAGGGTCTTTCTTTGAGCCTTGTGATCTTTTGGTCTTTGAATTTCAGGATTGTATAGGCTGCTGATTCTTCCTGGGGACTTGGTCCTCCCATAGGTGACCAGCTATCGAAACAACAGTCTCAAACCTGGTAATTGATACTTTATGTTCCCTGGTACTTCATACAGGAGAGGACTTGCCTCCGTTTCCATTTGCTAGAGGCACTCAATGCCAAAACACAGGCTGGACTGGTTAGAGAAAACAGTGCAGGCAAGCACAGTATGATCTTACTCTTGCGTGGTATCTTGGCAAAACCCTGAGCTAGAACACAAGAGGCTTGAGCTCTTTCCTAGATGCATTTCATCTGTTCTGTTGCCTTAACTTCTCAACTGTATGCCTTGTTCCCTACCTGTCCGGTGAAATTTTAAGATTTCAGAGCCAAAGACAGTAACAGGGTAGTGTGACATCTAATGGGGTAGGTAGGGCTTTAGTCTTTGGAGTTTTTAGGTCAGGTGCAAGTGGGATCAGTGTTTGCTGCCCTATCTGGTTTGTTTTAAAGCCCCATATCCTGTCTGGGTGTGAGTCCATATCTCTTGCAGTGCCAAGTGTTGCAGCAAGCAGTTCTCTAACATGTCTGCAGGTGTTGTCATACAAATGATGAACAAGTCCCACAGAGGAGCACTGCAGAAAGGGTGCCTTAACTCTTGAGATGTAGAAAAATGTGCTTAGAATGCAAAATGTTTTTATTTTATTCATTTCTCATCTCCTTCTGTTCCACCCACCTGTTGTGCCTGTCATTAACTGAGAGTATGATCACTTCAGAGCAGTTGTTTTAAAAGCAGACATAAATGTTCATAGAATTTCTGGCATAAAAGCACATTACTACTTTCATTGACAATACTAGTAAAAGAAGCAACAAAAGTTTTTACTCTCTCTTCTCCTCCCTGCATTATCTATGAATTTGGGCTGTGCTCTGCTTAAAAATTATCAGGAGATAGATTATAGGGTCTGTCCTCTCTGGCCTGAGTCCCACTGAGAGTGATGGTCACAGTCTTGTGGTACCTTAGACTGAAGGATCTTTTATTAATGGAATTGAAGCACCAGTCAGAGTCAGACATGACCATGTGGCTGACTTTGCCTCACTGACTTTTGATCTAAAAACTAATTGTGTTCACACTCTGGTTCTGGAAGACAACTATGTGGAGCCCTATGCTATTGATTTTAACTGAATAGAAGGAGCCTCCCAAGGCAGTATTGAGGCTTTAACATCATAGGGAGGAAAGCTGTTGTGCAATGACATTGATGAAGGTACCAAGGCTGACTTAGCTTGCAGGTGTGAGGAATTTCTGTTACCAGTTCCTCCATTCATGAAAAGAAAATCCCATTCATCTTTCTCATACTCAATTCTGCACTCTGCAGGCTACAGGAATTTAACCCACAACATTCAGAGTTGGGATTTTGAAGTGGATTCGTTCACTTCCTTGACTGACCCATTGTATTACTCTGACTAGCAGCTGTGTACTAGGACTGCTAACCTTCAGTGCATTAGTTTATCTCCCAATTTTCTGCTCTCAAGAGCTAGGCTCTATAATAGGCCAGGGAGGTTAGAATATATGTGTGAGCGTTAAATGGATTTATGCAGCTTTGACACAGCCAGAATCACTGCTGCTCAGCTCTGTAATTGTTACTATAATAACTTAATTATTAGATTTCCAGTTGCTACTGTGTTGTTGTAGGCACTGTATAAACATACAAAAACTGATGATGGCCTCTGCCCTGAAGCTCTTGCAGTCTTGCATACATGAGACAGCAGACTGTTGCAATGAATGAATATTGCCAGACAATTAAAAGTATAAAGCAACAGGTGGATTTTAGCCTCAGGTTCTCATAGCTCTCAAGTGCCAGTCTTGTGGTTATGTTCAGGGTTGCCTTCTCCAGGATGCAGTGGGGCAGACCTGCTTGTGTATCATTTATGCAAGTGTATATATGTTGTTTTGTGTTTAAATGGTGTAAAACATTGTTTTAGTGCAGAGCTTGAATGAGACAAGAAGCCCAAGATAACTGGTGGGGCACTGTCCTGTGCCAGACAGCTTGAATGGCTGCTGACAAAAGCCACTGATGGATAGTTGATGGTTTTCTACGCCCTGACCCAGTTTCATTACATAATCTAGTATGAATTATCACAGTATCACCCCCATGATATCTCTGATTTCCTCTGCTGGCTTCCCCTGGTTACTCTGACCAACAGTTTAGTTCATAGAGATGCTGGGAAAAGGAGACTATTTCAGATGCTTCCATGAGTTATGGACATACAGAAGTATTCACACTGAATTGGTCAATAGCTACTATGAAGACTGATTTTGGTTCTGGGAGGTGTCTAGTTAAGCAGCAACTCCAGGAACATGGTGTACAAATTAGTCACACTGGGCAGATAATAAACTCAACAAAAAACACTCAAAATCAATAGCTGTGTCAAGTTGTTGGCAAATATTCTAGATAAGTAAGGTATTCCAGGAAGTATTGCAAGTATTCTAGTGTGTAGTGTGTTTGCATAAACCATCAGATAAGGCTATGTTACACTGTTAAAATGATGATTGGAAGTATCTGTTTCTGGTTATTTGTTGGGGTTTTTAAAATGGTTTTTACTTGAAGGGCTTGAAACTTTAATGAATTAACTAATTGTGGTTAGGCAATATGATTTTTAGTTGGTACAGTTGCAGTGGTAAGAAGTCATAGCACAAAGGCAGGCATAATGATATTGGTTATTAGTAGGCTGTATTCCAAGCCAGGCAGGAGGCTGTGAGGATCCTGCCTGAGCTCAAGAAGAGCCAGGGAGGATGGCCCTGCAGGGAGGCAAGATTCTGCCACCAGCTGCTTCCAAGGAGCAGCTGCTCAGCTGCTCAGCTCCTGCCTCTGGGCTCTGACTTCCTGCAGCTGATGGGTGGTGCTTTGCTTCTGTGTGAAACTGCAGCCCCTGTGAGGTCCTTCCAGGCATTTCGTGTGCAGCTGTTTGACTAAAAAGAGGGGAGGGATGGCATAGCAGTGTTGCAAAGGGGGAAAAAAGAAGGAGAACATGCCTCTGCATATCACTGTGCTTTAGGCAGAGCTGCAAGAGGTTACTGTCCCATTTTCCCTAAAGGAATAGGGAAATCTGCATAGAATGCCTTTAAGACAAGGTCTGCTTGGCTGGGGAGGTTTGTAGGTATCTTGGTATAACAAAGACGTGCAGCTTTGCAGAGGAGACTGAGCCCCAGGCAAAGCTCCAGACAGGAGCTGTCGTGTTCCTGTTTGACGTTGTGTGACTTGCTTTTAGAGATGTGGGGAACCACAAGCTGTACAGGCACTTGCTTCCTTCACGAAACTTCATGTGCTCTGTGTGACACCAGTAAACAGGGTGAATCATTTCTGTGTACGTCAGTACCTCAAGGCACTAAAATCCGATGAGAAGTTGCTCTGAGACTTGTCTGTTAGTACCAGTGCTGGAGTCTGACATGTCATGGTTTTATAAAACTGGCCTCTCTTATTTTCATGACTTATTGAAAAAATCTTTTTTTTCTTCCATTGCTTGCTTTGTTTCATTGCTGATCAAAGCATGGTCTCTTCAAATGCATCATCCTACACTGGCATCTGGCGGTTTTGGCTGTTCTTGATTTCAACAGACTTTGCAGAAGACATTCTTTATATCCCTGAAGTTTGCAGGATCTGACTTGTCTTCATCCATATGTACCTAGTAACTCTTTGATAAATAAAGTTCTACGCAAGTAAGCGTGTAGAATCCCATCATCTTCGGAGTATGTGTTCCTGCTCCCTGGTTTTGAGATATCAGCAGGAAACAGGGGTTTTTTGGTACTTTATTTAACAGACAAAGGAAACAAGCCATAGCACCAATCTCTGATTTAATTTAGCCATAAAAGTCAGTGTTTGTGGGTTTTGTGTTTGTTGTGTGGAGTTGGAAACAATCACAAATGTAGTTTTTTCCAACATTAGAGATCTTTCCTGAAACACCAGCCTTTTTGTCTTAACAGACTTTCTTTTGTGGTCTTTCTGCTTTCATGTTATTTTCATAAGCCCTCTTTGCTGACCCTAAACTTTTTGATATATTCAGCTCTTGAAGTACTAGTTATTATTTCCCATTTTGTTTTGGCTTCGCTGCTGTTGTTTTCTTATTGATGGTCTTGCAGACTTCTATCCTCTGGCTTTTTATGAAACTTCTCCCTTTCTGATGTTCATTCAGAAATGATGCATTATATGTTGTGAGATTACATGTAATGAAGGATCTTTTCCTGTCCAGAGGTTTCTATCTCCGTGAGATGCATTTGTAGCTGGGGTTTTTAGGAACGTCCTGGATAAGGAGATGGTCAAGAATCTTGGATGTTTGTGCTGCAGTTGCAGGCTTTGGTGGGGCAAACGTGAAAGGTGAGTACCATGGCAAAGGAGTGTGTGTGTAAAAGGCAGTAAGCCTTTTCTTGTCTTGAGTTGCATGTAACAGTATTTTTAGTTGAAATGAGTGCAGTAGGAAGTGAATTTATACATGGCATGGGAAAGATGGCAGAACTGGGACCATAATTTTTACAGTAATGGGCTTGAAAAAACCAGCACTGAGCCAAACAACCCCTAATGGCCGCTTCAGGTGGGCCTGTGCAGGAGAGACCATGCTTCTCAGCAAACTTAATTGGTCCAGGCAGAATGCCATCCTAACACAGGTGTATTGCTTCTAGTTCTTCACTAGTGCTGAGCAAGCTTAGCTGGAATTATCTGCCTGGCTCTATATGGCAGAGGTTCATCCTCCTAGCTTCCCACTGCTTTGGTTACTTCTCCTTTCAGGAGGAGATGAAATGAGTGTGGCTTTGTGCCAGCACAGTTTGCTGGGACATCCATACTGCCCTGTATTGCTGAGCCACCCCTCTTTGTGAGCCTGATGACAATGATGGTTGTCAGCAGAGCCTTGGGACTGCAGCATGTCTTTGAGAAAAGTGCTGCTAATATTGAGCACATACCTCATCAGTTTGCTAGGACGGTGAGACTTGGGCTCTGAAAACTTGAGTGGGGTCTCAAGAAACACCCTAGCAAATAAATGGTTAACCGATAAGGCAGAGCATAGAAACAGGATGGAGGAGTGTAATTATCATGGGATAAGCAAATTATTAGAGTGTTATGATGCTCAAAGTATAGCCCTAGAGTCAGGTGCTTAATTATTAATATTATTATTCATGGATGGGTCTTTATGATGTGGGAAATGAATATTTCTGGCACTGGAAGGAGATGTAAGACACCAGTTTAATATGCCAAGCAGGGCTTACGAGAGAGCGGTGTGCTTCATATAAATTAAATCTACCCGTTAGCCACGTGTTTTCCACTGGGGATGGATTCTTCATCTCCTTGCCTCCTAAAGCTACTTATAAAATGTGGAATAAAAAAAAGTCTCCTTTTAATACTTTTGTAGGTAAATCAAAATGTTCCAAATGGAGGAGAAATGTGAGGGAAGACATGGGTGGCAGCTTTGGTCTCAGAAGAGGCAGGGCTGAGAGACAGGTCTTGGTGGAGTCCAGGACTGTTTGTGAGGTAGCACTGGCTGTATTCTCCTTTTGTCTAGGTACCTATAACCTCACAAATCTATGGCATGCATGTGGCTAGGAGCAAATGTTGGAACAGACACTAAATAGCACTGCTACAGCGTTTGTGCTGACAAAAGCATCAGCTGCAGCATCCCCAAGGCCAGGCACACTAATCTTTGTTTTGGGACTCTTGTCAAATTGGATGTTTTGGTGTCTTTTTGTTACATTCCTGTGCTGAACTCTTTCATAGCCCAGGCTTGTTTGTCTGAGACTCAGCTGTTCATGGCAGTGATTTGGCTGCTCAGTCTGTGGACCACTTTGGAGGCCACTGTGTAAAAGTCTGGATTAGTAGTTATTTGTACAACAGAATAGACTGGATTCAAATGGGCATCTCAAACACATCCAGGAAAAGTAGCAAATGAGATTGCTGTAGTCAAATAAAGGGAAAAGGTTGTTCAGCTTGGCCTCCAGTCACCGAGGGCCAGTGTCAGCCTTTGCAAACTCTAGGTTCAGGCATTAGCTGTCATTAGAGCAAGGAGCTGTGTCACTATTTGTAGGTAAATAATACAGAATTTAGCAGAGAGAGAAGAAGTGGTATATAAAGTGTCATAGGGGATGGAGGCTGTGTGCATGCTGAGCATGCTGCCACCCTTCTAAATGGCTTCTTCCCTGTGGGTATCTGGCTTTTTGGCCGTGCGGCTGTTGAAACTGTATTTGTCGTTCACTCCAGTCCTAAAATGATGGGCTCTTGCAAAGTGCCTGTGTGTGGTAGGGCAGAAGAGTGGGAAAGATACCTTCTTCTTCTTTCCCTCTCTTCTTCTTTTTTTTTTTTTTTTGCTTTAATACAATCCTGCCTTTTTGATCTTGCTTCCTGCAATATTATGAGGACTGCAATGGATTGCTATGGCAACTGGCCAACCAGGCCTGCATACTAAAGGAAGACACCTCCATGAGGGCTCACAGGGGAAGGAGATAAAAGTGTAAATGATGCAAACAAACAGGAGAAACTCCAAACAACAGCAGTAGCACCATGTGGATGTGTTATACTGTGAGATGGGATGGAAGAACACAAGGAATGAAGCACAGTACTGCTAGCCAGCCTCAGAGCCAGAGCTTTTTGTCATGCACCAGCAGGATAGAAAACTCTCATTCTTCTGCTCCCCCATCTCTGCAGCCCTCACCACAAGCAAATATCCAGCAGACACGTGTGTCTGTAAATATAGGTGGATTGCTAATTTGCAGGGACATGGGGAGATGGCTGTGTGAAATTGGGGATGCAAATGTTCAATTATTGCAGCTTGACAGTGATGAATGGAGAGGGGAAGAGGGGCTGCACGGCTGTGTTCATCCTCTGGGTACTTCTGTTCCGGTTGGTCTGAGCTGCATCCCTGTGCTGGTGGCTCTGGGGAGTGCTGGGCAGAAGAGGAGAGCATAACAGAAGAAAAATGCCTGTCTGGCATGGGGCAGGGCCAGCTGGCAATAGGGTAAGTCTTTTCTGTTCAATAAAACAGAGTAGAGATGTTGGTTCCTAAATATCTGGCAGAGGAGGCAAGGAGGTGGGGAGGATATATAAATTTTCCCCAGCATACTTGGCTTTGTCTTCACCTTCATCTCTGCTATACTGGATGTCCCTTCAGTCTCCCAGCCACAAGCCCATATGGCATTTCCCCCTCCCCACAACTGGAAGGAACAGGTCTTTTTGCCAGAGGAGGAGGAGGGGAGTATGTGGGGGAAGGTTGGTGCTGCTGTTAGGGCCAGATGGCCCTTAAGGGCTCACTCTACACTACCCTCTGCCTCAGACCTTTTCAGCTCCTTTATCTCTGCTTTTCTCCTCCCAGCAAACGGGCAATATCTGGTTTATCAAGGACCACTTGAACCTGGCACTGGCGTTAAAAACTCATGGGTACTTTGTCTTGCTGGTCTGTGGGATGAACTGGGTGAGCCCAGACGTGCCAGGTACAGAGGAGTCTCATGGGTGTGTATATCTAGCTGTAGTCCCAGGCTGAGGCCTCTTGGACAGAGTATGACAGCCAGTGACCTTGAAGAACTCCAGGATCCTTTCCTAATTTGCCCATCTTTTCTATCTGTGCTTTGCTGAGCACAGACTCCCATGGGATTGCATTGGTGCACAAGCAATGAGAATTTTGCCCTTCACCCAGAAGAGACACCACTGTGTTAAACCAACACATTTTTATAGGCAGGGCAAAGCACTCAATCACCAGGCAGCATCTTAAAATCAGGTGCAGAAACACAAACCTGATAAAGGAGCAAGTTTCCACAGAGTGGAACAGGTGACAGTGAATGCTGGAGAAAGACGCAGGCCTGCTCTGCCACGAAACACAGCTATCTGTATAAATTAATGAACCCTGCTGGTCCTCCCACCATCATGTAACCAGGTACTCTTGCACGTGGGTATGAGAACACTTGGAATATTTGCAGAAATGCATCAGAGGAGTGGCATGTAGGGGCTAAAGCAGGTGATGGGGTCAGCCTCCTGTCTGTTACAGAGGTGGTATTGGTAACACTATGATAGCAGGAAACATCTCAAATGCACAGATTAGTAACAACTACATAAATTTATAACTAGATTTTCTAACATTTTCTAACATGTGTTGAGGAGGGCAGACCTGTAACAGGTGTTCTGAATTAACCTTACTGCTGCACACAAGCCTCTTTCAGTGTGGTAGCTATGTAAAACACGGGATTAGTCTCAATCTCTGCAGAGGCTGGGGAATGCTGATCCCAAGGTTTGAGTCTGAGGAACTCTGCCAGGAGTCAGTCTTTGATTGCCAACATCATGTTCCCATGAAATTCTGCATCCTTCCAGAAGTGGGCTTCAACTCTACGGCCCTTCTACAAAATATTTTCAGTTGACTTTTCTTTGCTAGTTTCAATATGTTATTCCATTTGTGAGGCTGTACCAGGCTCCCTGTGGTTGGTAATTAAACATGCTGGAAATTCTTATGCTTTCATTTTTGACCAAAGACCCTAGGCTGGCTGGCACAAAGGGATAAGGTTTGCTGACTTTGGTGTAGGAGGCCCTGAGTTCAGATTCACATCCCTTTCTCAGCACTTTTCTCTTTTTAAAGAAAACAATAAAAAGAAGAGAGATGTGATCAGAAAGCACTTGACAAGTACAAAAATACTGGAAATGGGATGTTTGCTGCAAAAAAATGGGATGAAGTTAGAACAGGCTGAGCCTTGAAATGGGCCAAGTTAAATAAGCAGCAAGTCCTGATAACTTGGCCCTTTTTTTCCAAGGTTCATACACCCACATATGGGATCTCAAAAGGGTGAGACAATGTAACCCTAATTGTATCTTATTTATCTTGGCTGTTTAAACAGCTCACCATGCTGTAACTTGGCCCCTTCCACAGTGATTGCATCTTTATACAGTTGACCTTTTCTTCCCCCTCCAGTTTTCTGTATGTGCTACAAGTTTTCATGTCAGATATAATTATCTGAACCCCCGTAGGCTGTGAGGATAAGGTTTCAGCCATTTTTGGCAATGGGGTTCTTTCCCAGGGCTGCAGATGGGTTAGGTGAACCAGATGTACTCAGATAAGTTTGTTGCAATTTCTTTCTGGTTTTTGAGTTGTGCTTCAAAGGATGGCCTCTGCGCTTAGGGGTTAGTTGCCTTATAAATTGTAACTTTTATTTTTGCCTTTGTGATGAGGGTACTTTTCATTTCATTGAAACTTGGCTTAAACTATCGTGTTCTTGTAGATTCGTTTCTAGAACTTGGGATGTGATAGTTGCATGTGTTTGCTGGTATGTATTTGGACTAAGGATGAAAAAAGAAAGTATTAAAATATTTTGGAAATCAGAGGCAGCTCTGCTGCTGCTGTACTTTATTACCTGCGGCAAGCTCTGTGTAAGGGTCTGCTCTGTAATGGGACCTAGTTTACTTGAGAGATAAAGACAGTGCCTGGGTGTCAGAGCTGCGTGTGTACCACTGCACAGCCAGCCTTCTGCCTTCCCCTGGGCCCCCGCTGCCACCCAGCCGCTCTGGCAGCTGCATCTTAGTCTGATTCTTACAGATTACTGGTGGGCTGGAAAGTAGGCAGGTTGGTGAGCTGGTTAATTAATTCTGTTTTAATATTTCTATTTATACTGAGAGTCTACAAAGAGCTGTCAGAGGTCATGCTGCCCCATTCACTAGGCTCTAGAAAAGCACATGGGCAGGACTTTGATTTGTTTTCTATCTTGCTAGACCAGGGTAGGGAAGAAGGGCATGTTGTGACCCTTATATTTGCAGAGAGGGAATGGGAGAGATAGGAAGTTAAGCAATTTGACCAAGGCTGTGCAGAGACTCTGGCTGAGCCAGGAAGTAATACCAGCTTTTCCCTACCCCTGTGCAGGCCATCCTTGGCTCCCATCAAAGCCTTCTCTTTTAAAATTTCTCCATCTTAGTATTTCCATGCCAAGCTGCAACCTCTTTTCTCCACCCACGCTCCCACCTTTCCTGTCTCTCGCTCTCTCACATCGTCTCCTTATACTCAGAGTCACGATACTGATATTTGCTAGGAATAGCATCATTTTGGAAACAGCACAAAGTGCATTTCAAGTGATAGCTCTGTTCAGCTGCACCACTTGTAAGGGGTGGCAGGGAATTGGAAACAGCTCACTGGCCTTTTTGTGTCGGTGAGTTGGTGGGGTTGTTTCTCCTCTCTCTAGATGCTACACAGAAGCACCTCCTGACTTCTGTTAGAGCCTTGTTCCCTGACAGGGCCACGGGCCATGTGCTGAACTGGGCTGAGCCCCAGCTGCTCTGACTAAAGGCAGTCAGAGCCCCATAGTGCTCAGACCCCTCAGGAATTGGCTGCAAATTTTTTTTTTAATTTCATGTTTTTGTCTGTTGGGGAGGTGACCAGTGGCACTTAATGTGGGTCAAGCCTGGCAAACTGATCTCCATGGCAACCCTTAATGAATGCCATTGGCTCAGTGGTTCCATCCCTGCATCTCATTAAATTTCAATGACTTTCATGGGGCTCGGACATGTAATTAATATCAAACACATGGTATTCAGCAGGATAAGGTTTAACAGCAGGCAACTTGTGCAGGAGCAGGAGAGTGACGTGGGGGGAGAATGTTTGGGCTCTGTCCCCAAACATGACAGGAACAGACAGCCCGTGAAAAAGAAGTGAAAGGCAGAGCCTGGCGGTTGCTGCTCCTGGCCCGGCAGAGGCACTGATGGGCTCTTTAGCCTGTCTGCTGTGGTGGAGATTGGGAGGCAGTTCTGTGATCAGAACTCATGCCAGCTCTCACATTTGAGAGTGGCTCTCAGTTGCTTTGTGACCAGTGACCATCTAGCTGAAGGCAACATAGAACCACTGAGAAAATGGGGTCATACGTGAAATATGGGTCATAAGGAAACTCCTCAAAGGCCAGGGAGATCAGAGGAAGCAGCACATGGCAGGAATATAACCGCAGTTGCATTTCTTGGTTTTCTTTTCACTGTGTACTGGTACAACCTTCGTGGCACATTGCACACTCTCCCCATCCCCAGCACAGCAGCCTCACAGAATAGCTTCCAAAGCCATCACAAGGAGCCACCATGAACTGGGAAAAATCTTGTGCTTATCATTAGGGTTGGGTGAATCATAAGACTCTCTTCAAAAGCAAACAAGAAGTTTGGGCTGGAGATGCAGCAGTAGGAGCAGCAACCACAGTGTTTGCACAGAGACCACCTGAGCTTTGCTCCGTCCAACTGCACAGTAGGGCCAGGGGAGGCTTGTTCTCAAGGGGAAGGGACAAATGCCAAAATACAGGGGAGGGTGCTGAGGAGTATTTTTTGTTGTTTGCCAAAATGAATTTGAATTTCTCAGGGTTTGCCTGCCTCTTGTGAAGACCTCGGTCATTTCAGCTGTATTAAAATCTTCCAGCATCTTATCTCACATGGATTAATGTTATCAGACATGAAATGAAACAAAAAAGGTGGGGGAATGGAGGAAATAACCTCTGCTAATTACTAATATGCAAAGTGATATTTTTTAAATTTTTTTAAGTGATGATTATGTCACTCAAAGTGAGTAACAAGATGAAGAAATAATGTGCTATCAGATACAATCCTGGGGTTTTTAAAACAAATTATTTCATCTTCAACTGCATTGCTGCTATTCCCCAGGGAATAATATACAATTCCCACAAGCATATGAGGGTATAATTCAATGGCAGCTCTGGTGAAGTTATATTCAGTTTAATGAACGTCGGTGGGAAGCTAAGATTGAATTATTGCCCAAGTGCTCTGTCAGGTTGCCTCATGTTGTTATGCAGGATATAAAGAAAATTATTATTGACAATACTAAGGAGATTCATTTTGTCTGAGTGAAGGAGGCAAAGGAGGTGTATTGAATATGTGACGTAGTGGGAGAAGGTTAATCATGACTGTAATGTGGGATGGGGAGATCGATCATGCGTGGATTACACGGATGGATATTTAATGTGTATGTGACACGGCAGTGGAAGTTTTACTGGCCAGGATGTGTGGAAGGGACAGAGTTGGAGGCAATAACAATAACTTACTATGTGACAAATAAATAACAGTGGGGGAAGACTGCATGGGATTTCCGGCAGTGTTTGTGTAAATTCAAGGTATCTTTCTGCGTGTGCGAAGAAAAGCCAGGAGAGCCTCTGCCAGCTTGCAAATGGCAGTCAGCAATTTAGGCGGGCGCTGCTCATCGTCTCTGGCCATGAGGTGGCAGCATCTTGATGTGCAAAACGAGCATCTCCAGCTCCCTCGCTCCGGGAGGCCCCAAGGTACCCGCGGAGCGCTGGGACTTCGGACCCACCGACCGTCGCACCAAGAAACACAAGTGCCCCTGTTCCCGGTTACAGCGTGGTTATGGCCTCAAGTTGTGCCAAGGGAGGTTTCCATTGGATATGAAGAAAAATTTCTTCCCTGAAAGGGTGGTCAAGCGTTGGAACAGTCTACCCAGGGCGGTGGTGGAGTCACCATCCCTGGAGGTACTTAAAAGATGTGAAGATGTGGGACTTGGGAACATGGTTTATTGGTGGCAGTGCTGTGATAATGGTTGGACTTAAAGATCTTTTCCAACCTAAATGATTCTGTGCATCTGTGGGGCTGCAAGTGATGTGTAGCAGAAATGCAAACTCAACTGGATGCTCTGGTCACACACTCGGGGGGATTTGCTCACAGCTTGCTGGGAAAACAGCTTGGAGACAGACCCATCCCTAGGTATTTTCATGGAAAATGTGGACTTGAATCAGAAAAGAGAGATGTATGAACAATACAAAGTAATTATGTGCAGAACTATGCAGAATTGGCAAAACCAGTTTTTGCCAAAACCAGATTTAAGTATCTTTGAGGTCTCCATATCTGTTGAATTTAGTTGACATTGGCCAGTGACTTATAACTACTCAACAAAATGTCTTGTATGATCTCGTAATAAATATTAATAAATCACACAATTATTAACGGGGTGATGTGGACAAACATGTACTTAAACATACAGCAAGATTGTGTAAGATTTGTTTTCTCAGGAAACCAGCTGATAAGTAATGGATAGTTGGGAAAGAAGGAACTGAACATTCTCAAACTTCCAAGAAATGTTTGCTTAAAACTAGACATTAGAAATGATTTTTAAAAGAAAAATTATCAAATGTCTTTCTTATCTTGTCCTTCCTACACAGGAAATTCATGATTTATTTTTCAGGATTCCAGGTCACACAATTCTAATCAAGATTTCATTACACCCACTCAGAAGGCAGCAGTCATTGATTTGAAGAATTATTTGATTCCTCAAAATCTCCATATTGAAAAATGTAACTTCTAATTTTGAGTACCATTAGGGTAAAGGGATGTTTGCATCTGGAGCACTGGACAAGGCCCATCTTCAGTATGGATTTGTGTCGGCACCTATTAGAAGGAAATGAATATATTGAAATCTAGTGCAAACTACTATAAGCAAAGCAGCTGGTGGTCTTTTTTCAGCAAATTCCATTAGCCTGCAAAATGGAAGGAGATCCATCCAAAAATCCTTTTCACATTTTTTCTTGTTATCCCCAAAAAACTTCAAAAGCAGATTAAATTCAATCTCTTTGGACCTGTCCACCACATTTCACTTTCATATTTTCTTAGGAAAAATCCTACAACAAAATATGGAGATGATTGTTTCACTTGCTCAACCTGTCACTCACCGCGTTTGATGTGCGCGTTCATAGTGCAGCAGTTGCAGTCAGCATGTTTCCTTTACAGACAGGACAAGTGCCCGGGCCACGCCGTCTACAGCTTCTCCAGTGGTGCCATTCACAGCAACATGGGACACCTGACTGGTTTCCATCTGCTGAGATGACAGGACTGATGGGCAGAGAAATACATAAATAAACCTAAATAGTTTCTTTAATGGCCAAAACAAAGGATAGACTCATAAATCATAGAATACTTTGAGTTAGAGGAAGCCACTGAAGGTGGTTTTGTCCAGTCTTCTCCTCAAATTCCTCATCAGATGTATTTGAATTTTGATATCCTAGACCTCAGTGTCACATTTCTACACTTTTTTTCCCTGAACATTTACCAAAATCCCATGGGTAGCTTTCTTCTTTTCTTCTTTCTAAGTGAAGTACTGCTTAGAGAATCTCACATTCTTGACATTTCTCTTTATTGCATATAGTAAGATATAGTCTTCAAATGCAAAATACCAATCTACGTTCAGAAATCATAATCACAGGACAGGTCTGTGCTAAAATGGAGCTGAAATTCAGAATATATGTCAGTAATTTAAAACTATCATCCCAGAAGTGTGCACTAATGTACCCAGGGAACTCAGAATTGAGATGAAACTTTAAAGGAACCCAAATAAAGAAAGGAACAGAAAACCATCCAGAAATACCTAACTCTACCTTGTGAAGACACAGATTTGCTCCTGTCATAGAGATCTGATCCAAGCTTCCAGCAGAGACTTGGTGTAGAGCCCTGAGTCAAGTGTCTCTGCTATTGCCTTGGGCGTGGCAGTTCCCTTGTTTCCTATTCAGGGGCTCAAAATTGCTAAGGGCTTGGCATGGGGAGGGAATTTTGGTCATTGAAACAACTCAGGAGGTCTGGTTCCCACCCTCTGCCTACAGCTCCCTGCCAGGGACGCCAGCTGAGCTGCTGGTAGTGTGGAATGAAAAGCTGGAAGCCCAAGGTCTCCCAAGGCTCCTGCCCAGTAACTGTTTTGGTAAATGAAACCTTGTCACTGAAATACAGTTGCAGCCTTGTGTCTGGAAAGATGGCAAGGCCCTTTTGCTATGTGTGGATCTCTCTCTCATATTATCCAGTCAGCGTGTTTGGAGGCTCTATGTATTAAACAGATTTATGTGTTTAATAATTATTAGTTTCAAAGATTTACAGTGCCCTGCTGCTGTTTCTGTGACTCTGCCTCTCCAGGAGGTTAAGAAAGTGAAAATCCTTCATCAAGAAAAAGGAAAAAATTAGAAACTTTAAATCTTCCATCATTTGGAAAATAGGTTGTGGAGAGAATAAAGACACATTCTCTGGATGGTGTGGGTTAGGTGAGTGCATGCATATGTCTTGGGGTGGCACATTTCACATGTGTTTAGGGAACATGTAAATATCTGGATATGTTCATCTCCTCCCCCTTTGCTTTAAAAACCATTTAGACAAGTCAGGGGACATAACCAGAGGAAGCTTCTCAGCTGCTCTGCCACTGTTTGGTTGTGCAGTGACAATATGATAGAAAGACGCAGCCTTCATTTATCAAGAAAAAAGGAGTGGGATTTATCAGTTAAGAAGACACAGCTACTTCTAATACAGCCTTGCTTTTTTATGTCATCTTCAAACCTGACTCTTGCTCTGTGCTCACATAATTTCCAAAGCTGGCTCATGCCACAGCAAGTCCCACTGTGTAAACTGGCCATTTTAATCTTCATGTACAGTGAATTATAGTCCCTATAAAAGCTAAAAGGAACACAAAGGGGAATTTAAGAATTGAAATGCTTGTATGTGAAGTTTATTAACATATTCCTATCTGGGTTTGGTGCAAAACCAATGCAGTTCCATTAGATAACAATACTAGAGGCATGAGGAACTTGGAATGCAACTTACAGAAACTGGATTTGAATGACTCATTTTGAAATGAGAGTTAGATTTGGAAAGGAAAAGAAAACCATTCTGGATCACATATTTATAACAGTGAAAGTCTTAGTGAATTTCATATTAATCCTGATTACCTACAAAAATTAGAGATTCACAATAGAACTTGAGGAGAAGTAGAGTGAAACTGGAAAGTGTGTGATGCTTCTGGGAAAAATGCATACTGTGAAAGATGAGAATAACACAGTAAAGAATTATGTTTCTAGAGTTTTCTTAAGTCCTGGGCATTTCCAGCATCCCAGAAGGATGAACAGATGTGTAGAGAACACCTAAGTTCCTGCCATAAAACAAGAACTAAAATCACAGGTGTAATGGGGTTGTGTGGAAAACCTGAGTAAAGTAGAAGAGCATATCCCCCTTCTAGTAAAGGGAGATCCTTGTTGTGCAGAACGCAACAAAGTCCTCTTTAATTTGAAGCCAACATTAGTGAGTGTAGAGGACAAGAACTGCCTGGTCAAATAGCAAAGCTCTGAGAGGCAAGCAAGCTTCCTGCCATCTGAATGTTGGACTCTGGGAATCTACATACCCCAGCTCTGCAGCCTCCACTGAATCACCAGAAGTCTCTGTCTTCTTCCTAGCTCTGAGCAGTTCCAGTGGCCTTGGTAGGAGGAGCTGAGCTGTCTGACCTGGTTTGCACACTACAGTTTTACTACCAAGCTTGTACTGACATTAAGGAGCCCATGGAAAAGAAGTTTATCTTCAAATTTGGCAGCACAGAGAGGTAGATAATACTTGAGTGAAGTTGCCAAAATGCCCTCAGGACTTTAGTAAATTGCAGCTTTTGAAGGACTAAGCTGCATTTTTTGCTTATGATCTAATTTTAAGAATCCTTGTGGAAAAATCCCTTTGTAAGTGGCCTTGCAACCTTGGGTTGCTAATTCAGATCTGATCAGCACAGTAAGGCAGGCTCCCAAATTTTGGTTCATGAACAGCTATCTGAAGGACAGGATAAAAAACAGCCTCCAAAGCAGGCCCTTTATGTGGAGGCCTGTTCCTAAACTTGGAGTAATCTGTACTCCTGAAGTTTGCTTTCCTACTGCAGTTGTAGCAACCACGTCTTTCACTCAGATAACCAACTCAGAGCAAGCTGATGCTACTGTACTGCTAGTACCTGACATAGTCTGCATAATTCCTGAGTGACAAGCCTTCCCACACCACCAGCCTCTTGTGTATAACTGTGGGGCTTTTCAGGACTGCAAAGTCCCTTGATCTCTTACACCACCTTATGCAAGTGTCAGTGCCCTGTTCACAGGTGAGCTGAACCCCTTCTTGCATGTGTTACAGCTTAGCAGCTTTAGGGAGTAGAACATCACACCGCAGAGGGCTGGGCTGGTCTGAAGTGGCCATTTGCTAAGCCGTGTGTGCAATTCCAAGAACAGGAACAGGAAAGGGACATATGGGGAAGAGAAGGATTTCTGTTACTGGGAGGGGTGGTATGTGTACATGTGGCAGTGAAGATGGATGTGTGCACTAACATGCTTGAAGGTGTTCATTGTTTCTGTTTGAATATTTTTATTTATTATGCTGGAGCTAAGCATTTGCTTTCTCCTGCTGCTGTTAGCTCTATTTTTTGTGCATGCTCATGCCAGTGAACATGCTTGTCCAGGTAGATAGTACATAGATATGTTTATGTGCCTACAGCCTTCAAGGGACAAATGAGGACAAAGGACTTTTCAGTATCCTACATACTGTTTGCTGCACTTGTATGTTTTGGTTATTTTTCTTTAAAGAAAAAATAGGTTTGATTTTTTTTTCCACTGTGGTTAGTGCTTATTGGCCAAAGATGTGTCAGCCCTCTGTAATCTGTCCTGCTTACAGCAGATGTGTTCAGGAGAGTGGAGAGGCAGATGCACCATTGCCTTACCATCACTACAGCCAGAGTGCTGCAGTCTGTGTCCTTGCCCAGGCTCCCAAATAAGTAGTGGACAAGTTGATTCTGATTTCCAAAAGCACTCTGTTCCTTCAAATGCTGGGGCAGAGGAGAGGAAATGCTTACTGGCATGGCATTACTTAGGAAAAACAGATTTTTTGAGTCATCTCCTCTGTTTGTATTTTCACACCCTTTTTGACTTCAGTCTGGAGGTGCCGTATCTGTTTCAGGCACTCGGTTCCTTGGTAAGCCAAGGGTGGCTTGGATCAGCCCCTTGCAGTGACAGTCTCCCACTTGGGTGCCTGTTGTCCTGTACCTTTAGAACAGAAAACAGGAGTCATGTATGCTCAGATGTGGCTGGGAAATGACCATGATTGTGTCTCTCTGGCTCAGATGTGTGTGATGTGTACAGGACCCAATCTCAATAAGATCTGGATCAAAATTTGGCTCTGTTGAAATCAGTGGGATTGCTTTATTTGAGTTCATTACTTAAACTCATTTCTGGCACATGCTGAAGATTTGTAGTAGTCTTTCAGCAAACTCTTAATGCATTTGCAACATACTTCTAATAGGACTACTGTTTTATTATTGCCCCTCTATGGTCAGTACAAGTATTCTAATTTTAAGATAACAAAATGCTATGATTCAATACTTTTTAATTTTGAATACTTTTTATTGATTAAATTAAAATAGGAGAGTCACAATATTGGCATTATGTCTAATGCTAGGTATGCTTAAAAGCATGTGGCTGCATTTAAACATTTCTACAGATGAAATGGAACTTCATTCTTTCAAATAGGGACATGTAAGGAATATAACAAACAATAACATCCCCTTGTAAGAATGGAGCTCTGTAGTATGCTTTTCAGCAGGCTATGCTCACTGAGAACCAAGACAGTTGCTGTTTATGCAGCAAGTTCATTCATGGAAACACACAATGAATAGCAAAGGAGAGGACCAGTGATAAACTCTCTGTGCCACTTAGGTGCTGCTGAATGAATTTCTGCATCCTCTGCTGATATGAGAGCCTGGGATCTCTGGCACTTGCCATTTACAGCATCATCTTGTACGGTGACCTGGTGACTCCATGCAGGAAAAGAGCACTCAGAGGATTTTAAAGGTCTTTCTTGGCTTCCCCTACCTTTCTTTGATAGCTTTGCTTAGAAAAATGTAGGTATACCTGAGGAGGATTAGCTGCTATGTATCTGCACGGGTTAGTCTTCCATCACTCTAAAGGGAGAATTCCATGCCAGCAGTTTACTGAATTCTTCTGTCGGGCAGTTGTGACAGTGTTAAAAAGTAGGTCATTTGAATGCATTGCTGATAACAGTAATGGATTCACACATCAGCTGGCTGCTCCATACACATGTAACCCCTGCCCAATGTCACCTCCACAGTGGTTCATTCCCAGGCACTGGAATGTGCCATTTTGCTAATGCACATGTGCAGAGTTTGCATTTCAAACTAAGGAAAGCTGAGAGCTTAGAAAATGCTAGTAATAACTATTACCTGGGAAAAGTCTTTTAGATCTGGGCTCTACAGGGCTGGGTTATGTGAAGTGGCAGCAGGACGAAAACTTGCTTTAAAAGTTACAAGTTGCTGGGAGGATGTTTTATTAAAAACAAACAAACAAAGAAAAAAACCCCACTCCACGAACAAAATAACCCTCTTGCTCTTTCTGCAGTGCACCAGAGGATGCATGTTCAGTAATGGCTGTAGGCTGCTCAGTCTCTGCAGCACCCTTTGCAGCGCCCTTTCTGCTTCCCCGCTGCTGCAGCGTGCGCTGCTGAACTGGGCTGTGCGGCTCCCACAGAGCCAGCCCCGCGCTCCGTGCGCGCACTGACTCGGCTGCTCCGTGCCCAGCGGCTGCAGGCTCTGGAATCGACAGCTCTGCATCGCTTTGCATGAAGAGTTGCTTCTTCCTACTTTCAGGATAGCTTGAAACTAATTTCTGAAGATTGAAATCTTAAATACTGTATGTACTTCACTCTGCTGTCCCCCAAACAGCTTAAAGCAATGGCAACAACCGAAAGCAGCCAGGAGCCGTGTGTTACATTTGCATGTCTTGCTGTAGCTGTTGTTAAGCCCCTGGAAGCAGCAGTAAAGCCTCTGCTGTCCGCAGACCAGCTCCTCAACAAGCAGCAGCGAGTTAGGGAGCAGCTGCAGGCAGGCTCGCAGATCAGAAAGGCAGTGGCAGAGTTTGACAAGAGCTGTGAGCAGAGAGAAAGGGAGACGTTTCTAGCCACTGTAACCATTCTCTGGTGAAGCAGTTTTAGTTCCCATGGAGAAGATAGTTCACTTGTGAAGCAGAATTCATAACCTCTACTTGATCTCACCTAAGACAGCCACGAGAATTTTGTACGTGCCGTCCAAAATGACATTAACTATGGAGACACTGCAGAAACAGTTTGCTTGTAAACTGGAAGATACAAAACAAAGCAAAAGCAAGTCTAATCTCAGAACCCACTCGTTCATGTAAAAGACCAGGGCTGGGGTACATGTACTTTGAAGTGCAATTCAGGAAAATGCAAGAGATGAGCTAAAAACCTACCAAAATAGAATAGAGGCACAAAACACCGAGTTAACTATTTGCTAATTGACTGTGCCATGAAAGGAAGAGAGGATTGCTCAGACTGTAGAGTATCTCTTTCAATAGCAGTGCTTGACGGTACAAAATCTTACTTGATAGGTGAAAGTAGCTTGGTTAAGGTCACACCCAGCTTTTGCCTTCTCCCCTAGATCTGCTACGATCAAGAATCGTATGTGTCTTTTTGCTACTTAAAAGTACTGTATTGTTGAATTTGCTTTTCTTGTCTAAAGATTCAGGAATTGCTGATGAGACCAAAACCTGCAGCTTTAGAGAGAATGTATCTGAAGAGTCAGCAGTGATACGCTACCGCAGGCTGTTTCTGTGCATGCCTGTGGTAGGAGGTTAGCTTTTCCAGCGCAGCATAATGCAGCAAGTTGATGGAAAGCTGAGTGTGATGCAGGCTTGGCTAATTGGAGCACTCCTGGGAGGATGTGAATTGCAGTTTCCATAATGAGTAGAGAGAAAAGATAGTTTACATCTCCCGATGTAACAGCATCAGGACAAGATTAATAGCAGAACCAGAGCAGCGGTGTCTATCAAACACTTCATTATTAAAGGAACTGGGTTTCACTAATGGTATTGTGCTGGTGATAGGTGCTGTGAGTCAGTAGACAAAATCCCTTCCCTGTGTCTCCCCTAACTTTCTTATCACCAAAGCCAAAGATTAAAATGGACACAGAAACACAGAGATTTTTCTGTTAGGCGATGCAATTAAATTGTGGTTCACCTTCCAAGCTACACTGGAGATGGAGTCATCTAAATGCACAATTGTCCATGGATCTTTTAATTCTGCTACTGCTTTATAGAAGGTCATATCAGGAACGTTAATGAAGAGTCATTAATTTGAGGTTAAGGAGTTGGACTGGATTTGTGTAAACATGCCGTTCTTCTTTCATGTTTTGAGCACATTATACACTGGCAAGGTTCTCAGTGATACTAAACTGTACCTCGTTCTAGAAACTTGGGCAGCACAAATTTGGAAAACAGTTACCTTTGCTGGCAATTGTTGACCTGGAATGGGATGGCAGGGAGTGTTACAAATCAGCATGTACACACCAGACTTGATTGGGAGGGGGACACTTTTGCTCTGAGAAGCACTGTAGGTTAGAAACCAAAAGAGGTCACTTTGCTGTCATTTCAGATATTTATTAGAATACAAGCTATGATGTTGCTTACAACCAGAGAGGGAAAAGACCTTTAAGTTCCCACTGCTCTAGGTGAAATATATGCCTTTTTGCTGCTGGTTTTGAGGAAAATCACAATCAGCAACTTTTTATGATCTGTGCTGGCAAAAAGGCTGTGCATCTTTCACATCCCCGGTTTGTGGGAGGTGCCTTTTTCAGACAAATACCGTTTGGGTTAACACTAGATGAATGTCTCTAACCCCAGAGCATGTTCGCTTAAACATGCTAATCCCATACTGGTGAAGGTTTTAGTGCAACATCAGATCAGTTTTGTATGTTAATCTGAATCCCTTTCCCTTTTGTATGTTAATCCTTCCGCTTTGCTGGACAGATTTGTGTGTCTGTTGGCACAGGCCCCTCAGCTCTCACAAGACATGGTGCTGACTGCCCAGACTCAAGACCCTCACTGGTGCCAGAAAAAAATCTACCAACTCCAGTGTTTGATATGGTGATAGTTCCGATAAACTTGGAGGCCCAGTTTGCTCTGTCCTGTCCTGGTGTAGAGGCTTGGCATGCTCCAGCCTTGGCTTGGAATGATGCAGAAGGTGAATCTGAAATGCAGTTACTATTTCGGAACAAATCCCTGTAGTCAATACCCTCATTACCCAGAGAATGCAATGGCAGTTCGATGTTCTGTCTGGTAACTGAGAGGGGAAACTTTTAAAGTCAAAATTACAAAAAGCCCTGAGTCTGCCATAAACAAATATAAGCGCAGTCATCTGAAGAACTCTTCTCTACAGTTACCATGATTTCACACCTATGGAGCAAAGAAACTGAGAGTCTGGGGGTGCTCTGGGCATGAAGACCTCCTTTCTTGTGGCACTCCATGTGTGCATCCAAAGGTGGTCATTTAACCACCTGCTTGGCCTGCTCTTCTGAGCTCATTTGCTTCTTACTGTGATTGCCCAGGTCATCTTGGAGTGCTTGTAAACAGAGCATGTTTCCCTCTTTCTCCCACTCTTTCTCTTTTTTTTCTTTAATGGAGTTAACCACAACTCAATATTTGTATCATTCAAGCTCAATTAAAAGCACACACCAAAAAGTTCATGAATAGTCTGCTTCTAATGGAGAGGCATACTTTCATAACAGCCGCTTTTCAAAGATACTTTTAACAACGAGACCGAGGATTTACGATGTAAGTGTTTTAGTAATTAGAAATTGGAATTGTTTCTTTGGAGAAAACAAACAGGCTCTGGGCTCTTCCTAAGAGCAGTATGAACTCAGCGGCTGGCAGCAAGTTAGCCCCCCTGCAGTATGAATTAATGATAAAACTGCTTTTGTTCAGAAGGGAATTTTATTGGGCAGGATGCCGGGTACCAACACAATGAGGTCTCCAGGCTCCCCTCCCTCTAGGGGTCTTCAATTACACTTCGTAATGAGCACTGTTTCATTAGTGAGGAAAGCAAAAGTCTGCACTAATTAAAATTCAATTAGGACACACTCAAGTTGTGTCACACAGTGTGCTGAGATATTAATAAAAAGGAAGCTGCCTTGAACAAGCATGGACCAAAGGGTCAAGTGATAACAATTAGAATATTGGATGTGATGTCAATTCTGAATTTTAGCACTCCAGTTTTGGCTTTGTGTATGGAAAGACGATGTCTGGATTGGTTTCTGTAAGTTGGAAGAGGCATTGCATCTACATCTGTCAACATAATGTCTCACAGAACATTTTCCTAAAGCTTGCCTACTTGCCAGAGTATTTCACAAGAACACATGCATGTGCACATGTACCTGCAATCTGGTGTTCATGCATGCTGCTGAGCTGACGTGTGAAAATAAGATGTACATTCCACGTGGAAACTCTGCATAAACTCCTGCTGACATGCAAAAGGTGTCTGCTTGAGCACTCGTGTAGCAAAGCAGAGCATCTGCACTGTTACATATGTATACCATGAGATGAACATATATTTTCTTTGTATCTATCTCACATGAAGGTGGTTTCTTCTAAGTGGAACAACTGGGTTCCAGTCCCAGTCCTTGGCTCCCTTCCTGGGAGCACTAATACTTCATTTACCTTAACGTGTGAAGCTCTTGACAGGGATCCTCAGAGATTTTGTACATGAGCTATCCTTAGGTTTAGAGCATTGCTGAGCTTCCTTGCTTGCTCATTTTTAAAAATCTGCAGTTTTTACTTCTTTTGCTGTGCTCTGCCTTTGTGCCTTGTGCTGCTGCTCCTTGTCCCTAGTGTGCAGTTGGGAGTGCAGCACGGGCACCCACACAGGTCTCGCTCAGAGCCGGCGCAGGTCTGGCAGAGCACAGCCACCCCAGCTCCAGTTCTCCAGCTGCATCCGTCTAAGCCTGTAGCTAATTGTTCAGACTAGTTGTTGTAAGCATTTTTGAGGAAAACTTACTGCCCAATTTAACTGTGTTTAATTAAGTTGGTTCCAAAGGCATTTGCCAAAATATTAAAATATATTTGACCTTCAAAATGGATTAAATAGGCATGATGTTCAGCAAGGCAGATTACAGTGAACATCTGTACATTTTATGTTTAAATATACACACATGGAGCTTGCTGAGCTGGTGAATGGATATGGAATATTCAGCACATACAGATTCTAATCTAGAAAAGAATTGTTCTTCTTCTTGAATATATTCTTGTACATGAGTAAAATTGTGGCCAAGGCATTTCACATGGTATGAATCTATTTGCCTTGTAGTAATTATTGGTGCTTGCTATGGTACAGCAATAGATTGTGCATGAGACTTCTTGGGTGGAAAACTGAAGCAGAAATAGCATCCTGGTGTTACCTAAGGTAACACCTATCTTTGGAGATTCAGGCACTTGACCACCAGCCCACCCAAATGTCCATGTCTGTATAACTATATATCAGTGGAGCAGGCCTCCTCACTGGAGCATCCATCTTTTTCTGCTTTAAGTCCTCTTTCCTAAGTGTTAAGAGAGTTGGTTCCTTTAAACTTGCTGCTTGCTTAAATACTTGCTGGGTGTTTTCCTTTCTGAGTGTTTCCCATTGTGACAACTACAAAGAAAGCCCTCCATCCTGTGAGACTGTCCCTGTGTATCCAAGGTAAAACTCACAAACTGTTCGAGTCCCGGCTCCAAAAACTGACTACTTACATTTCCTTAATATGAATTTACAAGAGAGATCATGAAGCCTGTAAATATGTGTTATAATAAAAACATCCCTAATGTGTAACTGAATCCTCTGCCATAACCATTCCACATGGGCTGTTAGTCGCTGTGAGGGCAGTAACCTGCATTGTAATAATTTCTTGATGTCTGCCTTAATAAGGACCATGACTTCTCTAGGTCATTTATTTACAATTCTGTAGATGCTCTACCTTTTTAATACAGTCAAAACATGCAGCGGTGTATGTTATTGGAGTTTGTTTCTTTTCTTGTTGTGTTTAATTATAATGACATATATTTATACTGTATTTTTCATGCAGGGGACAGAGATACAGCTCAGATAAAAATGTATGTGACTTCACCACCAACACAGAAGTGGAGCAGAGCATCTGATGAATACTGCACACATACCAGTTTAAAGAGTTCTAAGAGATGTTTTAAATCCATGCCCTGCACAGAAAATCTGAGCTAACAATCGAGGGTTGTTGAAATTGAATATTAAGTCTGCTAGGCAGAGGCCTGATGATCTAGGGAAAGATGGCAAAGAGAAAAAGTAATCAAATTACCAAAAAGCATTCCTTAGCACCTCAGCTTTCCTAGATGCCTTCCATCCTATGAGACATAATTCTGATTAGCTTTGAGGCAGGACAGTCTGTGGCTAATGGATTTGCTCAGTGCTTCGAACTATTATATAGCTCTTCTAAAAATCTGTATATGCTCAGACTCAAGTACCAGCCCCAGTGCTACTCTGCTGAGTCCTGGGATGCAGTCAGCATCCTGGGAGGGGAGTGCACTCTTCCGGAATATGTTTCCAGTCAGTGCTATTCCTTGTCCTTTCAATCTGCACTCGGGAAAGGTACAAGCAGGCACACTGTGGATGAGTGAGCAGGCAGTACACCAACATGCACATGCAGCACTATTACAGTGGCACGCCTCGTGCAGGCATTTTCTTGCTAGTTCCTCTTGCCTTTCACTTAACTTGCTGGGGATTGCAAAGGAACACACTTCTGTGTTTGCCTATATTGAATCACTGGATGATATAGATCTTTGTTACCTAAGCCTGCCTGGTCCCATTCAGGAGCAGAGACGTTTCTTTTTGTTGTATAGAGGTACTTGCTTTTGCCTGCTGCAGCCCTTTCTTAATGGTGAATGGAGAGCGAGTGAGTGTGGGTGTGCGTGTGTGAGCAAGCTTTACAAATCCCCTCATAGACACCCCTTTGGCAACCTCTTTTATGAAATTTTTATTAGTATGTTCAGCAATGTGCATGTCCTCAGGAATAACAAACAGCACAGAGAGAATATATAGCCGCTCAGATGGTCCAGGGGCTTCAGAAGGGAGGTGAACAATGCTACTTTAAATATTGCAGGATGGTTTACAACCCTGAGGGAGGAGGTGTGGGGGAGGAGAGGGGAAGAGCAGATGGGCACAGTGTCCATTTAAGGTGGTCTGGCACAGTTGGTCAGCAACAATGTGATTTATATTTGGAGGCTCCTTCCAGACCCTGTTTTTCTCTTGAGTTTGCATATGTGTCTGTCTCTGAAAACATTACCATGGATTTCAAGGGGTTCTGCAGCTGAGCTGTGCCACAGTGAGTACGTTTAAAAGACTGACAGAACGTTTCAGTGACCATTTTCTTTAGACCAGATGGGTGTCTGACATGGCTGATGTGCCCTGTGTTAGGGGGCTGAGATGGCAGGTACTGCTGCCTGCCTTAGCTGCAGTAAGGCAGTCTCAAGTCACAAGAAGATGTCACGGGGATCTGCTGAGCTCAAAACCTCTGGCAGGACTCGAAAAACATTCAGAAACATTACTGGCCATTATCCCAGACACCAGACTGGCTCCAGGCTGTGCATCATGGGGAATGAAAAAACTATTATTTTGGGCTTTTGGCTCCAGGAACTTTGAAACTGCACGAGATCCTTGAATTGATTGAAGGTCCTGGTGTTAGAGTAATCCTTAACATACCCATACTCCTATGCCTCATACTGCAGAACTCTTAGTATGTGCAGTTTTCCCTCCGGGCAGTGGGAGCTGAGGGTGCTCTTTCATCAGGATTTGAGCTGGGAAGGTTATGTGGATTCTGGCAGACTTGGCTGTAAAAGAAATCACCAGACTGTGCTGCTTTTATATCCCCAAATAATATTTGTGTGTTCCTTGCTCCTTTTTGAGTGCAGGATCTCTGAGGCTTGTGAGCACTGAGCTGTTAGTTTCCTTGGGAGAAAAGGCACCTGGGATCTATAGCAGTGTAGCTATCTGTCTACAATTAGGGCCTAGTTCATCTGCTAAATTTCTTTGAATAGGATTGTTTTTATGTTTGCCAATTCTCCTCCCCAAGTGACCCATTAAATCACGTTAATCCCTCCACTTCAGTCTGTTATTCTACTAAAATCCATGTCGTCCTGTAATTTGCTTCTCATAATCAGCCCATACACCTGTGAGGTGGAAAACATTTAGCCTGGTGGTCAGTAAATGGAGTTTACAGACTCGCAACAGGTAGGTGTTCATGCCTTCATTTTCACTCACAGTGTGATCCCCTGGCAGACATAGAGCTTTTTGCCCCAGTTTCCCCATCTGAAAAATTGTTTATTGCATTGCAAGGCTTAATGCAGTAAGGCCATCAAGAGAGCTGATACAGAACGGCTAAGGAAGAGCATTTATACTCACATGAACCCCAATATTGCCAACAAAATTAGTCTCACTCCCCTGGTTTGCTACCAACAGTAGTAACAGACTCCATAATAAACTAAAACTGTCTGTGTAAGAGTTCTGTTTTATCTGTTTGCACTGGGATTATTCTGCTAATCATCACGGCAGCATGGTGCAGTATCACCTAGGAGCACTAGAGGTGAACTGTTTTCTTCTCTTTGGGGTCTTCAGGCATGTGTTTTGTGTATGGAGAGACAGGCAATGATATTTTAGTGGCCTATGGAAGGAACAGTATTTGTATTTCCTTGAGTGAAAGATAATAATGCATTGTAATACATTCAGCTCTTCATGATGCCACAGGAATAATATGGAAGAAACAGGGCATCATGCTGAACAGGGACTGAACTCTTTGGGGCAGGAACCATCACCCTTTAATTGTAGGCACTGTCTCCAGCATGATAAGTGATGTGTCCCTGAGATTATTAAGCATTCCATCAGAAAAATGTAATTATTGTCACCGAGGCCTATGTGATGAGATTTGCAAAGAAAAGCCTGATTTTTTTAGCGTTATATATGCAAAATATTCAACAGTTGGCTGTCTGCTCCTTGGAAACCCATTTTGGTCCTTGTGCACTGACTTGCTTCAGGTTTTCAGGGTCCTGAGGTCCATGATAGGAAGGGCTTTATGACAACCTTACTCATTTTTCTGATGTGTGGAGTACACAGACACAATTAAGCCAATGGAGTTTAAGGATACAGCCAGGCATGTACAGTATCCATCCACTAGAGTAGTCAAAATGGGTGTGACCCAACAGGAGGCTGGAAAACCACCTGACACACTTGGCAAGTGATGTAATTCTCCATTCTCAGGAGGAAATTCTTTATTGAACCCCTCTAGCAATGAACTTCTGGCCTGAAGCTGGAGTTACGATTGCACAAGTTCAATAAATGTATAATTATAAATACCAGAGACACACCAAGNACCTGTTTTAGAAGTTAGGAAGGAGCAAACATCCAGCCAGTAAACCCACTGCAGGAGCCAGCTGCTCTGACGGAGAGCAGCCTCTGCTCAGGGTGTGGGCCCTGCAGGAGATGGCTCTTGCCCAAGAAAGTGTCATCAGTCATCTTGGGCACTGTGGCAGCCAATCAAGCCAGCAAAGCCATCAAACATTCAGCCTCCTCCTCAGGTCTTGCTGCTTTGAATTGGCTGCTTGACAAATGTGTGGTAATTCTGCTTTTACCTGAAGTCACTGCCTAATTTAGAGTTTGTTTGCAGCTTTGCCATTTAGGAGCCAGAGCTGGATGGAAAGCCCACGGCTATTAGGCTTCCTCTGATGTGGGAGATGGTATCATGCAGAGGGGGAGAATCTCAGCTTTCATAAAACATCAGTCTCCAATCATGGGTTTTTTTTCCTCCTCTCTTCTTAATTTAGAATGACTGCAGTGTAATTCAGAGATAGAGGATCCACTTTGATGGTAGAAATCTACCTGCAACAGCTTGAAGCTCAGCACTGGTAGACCCTACCCTGGTCCTCCCACTCCGAAGGAAGGATGCAGAGCTCATGGTCCAGTGACACTTCCACACCTGTAATACAGTGCTTTGAGTGGCAGTGGAAAAGAATGGCAGGGTCACTTACAGGGTGATTTCAGAGCAAACTGTGCTTATGATATTCCAGGCTAAGTGTATATGTGCCTCCAGTTCCAAAATGAACACCCCGAATTTCAGTCTTACAACTTGAGCCATTGGTGTTTCGCATACACCTGTGCTGAATGGGGTGAGGATGGCATGGATGAAAATTGTTTACATCTTCATTTCAACTATGACAGTGTGGGGTGATAGAAGAAGAGTCATAGCTCTTGTTGTGAAGTTGGAGATGTTGGTTTTGTGGGGTTACCCCAAGCCATGTTAACTGTAGCTCTGCCTTCATGTAAGGCTTTTTTGGAAACCTCTGCTGGTTTGCATGATGGCTTGCTAAGCCTTTTATGTATAGGGTGGATCCAGCACTGAAATAAGCAAATGAAAAGGCTGTTGGAAGGAAGGGTTAGGAGTGGAACCCAGAGACGGCATATTCAGTCTTTTCTGAAGTCCAGGAAGACCTGTCCAGCCTGCTCACTGCAATTATTAAATAACTAGAAGAACTCAGCACCATTTTGAAAAGTCTGAATCACATATAACTGCAAATATTAGAACTGACAGTCATTGAACAAAATCAGGCAGGAGCGAAATATTGTTAATCTTAGACTGGGGAGTGGACAAAACAATCCTTGTCCTAAAGCATTCAGAGCAGTTACCCCTGAGCTGTGATGCACTGTGCAGCAAGGCTGTGTTTGGAAAGCATTATGGTAAAGTGTGGGGGGGTGTACAAGTGTGTTTGTGCACACGGAAATGTTTTCATTTCTACCTGAATACGAATTTATCTTCCTGCTTTAACACGCCTACCACCTGACTGTTTAAAAACTACACAACTCGTGAGGGTTATGAAGTACTGCTAGTAATGACTGTTAACCAGGGCACCTGAGTGATGATCTAGGTGTGAACAGCTTTGTCATGGCTTTGTGAGTTTTCTCACCATTCCTTAAAGCTCCAAAGGGCATTAGAGGAGGGTGTGGAATAGCCAGAATGTTCCTCTGCAGGACACAGCAGATCGTAGCACAGCTACAATGCTTCTTGCTATTACAGCAGGGACAGCAGCTGGTTTCCTCTCAGAGGTTTACCTAGTTAGAGTTTTCTTCAGGTGTATGTGTATTAAACAAAAGTGACCAAATAACTTGTCACTGCACGTGTGCAGTGTGCTGAGTTTGTTAATCCTATACAGGAAGGGTAATTCAAACATTCTTGTGACCATTTCAAACACATTGTTTTATAACACTTCCAACATTGTTTTCCTTCAGCTTCTGCAAGGTGATTCCCTTTGCTCATCTTTTCTCTTTTTCTCTTTCTTTCTCTCTTTTTTTTTCTCTTTTTCTCTTTCAGCACTGCTGGTTTTATAACCTGCTGGTTCCTTTTGTTATGCCTATGGATTTCAAATTGTTTGGGCACTTTCTGCAATTGTGAAACCTGAAATTAAGCTACAATTTTTATATGTATTAAATTAGTTACATTAGCTCAGCAAAATATTTGTTTTAGCTGTTATCACAGTACAGTATTATAATATCACGGTAGGTTATAGTTTATTATGGTGTATTATTGCAGTTAGTAAACAACATTGTCTGGTGTAATTACTATATCAATACAACCATTTCAAGGATCTACCCATGTTTGTACTAGAAAACTAGATTTCAAGGGTTTATAATTCATCCATTATATATTGCCTGAAGGTGGAATATAACACAGTATGTACCAGTATTGGGGAAATCCCTGTTCCCTTTGTACTATCCACTGGATTGAGGCTTGTCAGGCTTGGAGGAAGATCTAACCTCCTAGAACCACAGCTGTGGAGGCTTATCTTTATGGGTAGGAATCCATGCCAATCCCCACAACTGAAGGTAGATATCCACTCTCTCCAGCTTCTAATGAATGTTTCTTCTTTTTTTTTCTTGATTCGCTGCCCAATTGACTCATTTTACACTTTCAGAGGAAGGGAGTGATAGAGAAAGCAAGCAAGAAATGTTTAAGAGGGAAATTTGTTTCTTTGTCAGCAAAGAGATGAGAGAAAGAAATTCCTGGATGAAGTCTCAGTCCCAAGCTGCCAGCTGCTCCCTGACAGTCAGTGTTTATTCTTTATTTTCTAGAGGTATGGAGGTATGGTGGACTAGAATTAGTCATACTTCCATTTCCCTAATCTAGGGGGGTGTTCTGAGCAGCCTTCTCTCTCTATAACCCCAGGAATCCTAAATGGGATGTCTGGAGGGGAATTTTGAGATTTCTTTTCAAATATTGTCTCTTAGAATCTATGTAGGGGATCTTTCTCTTCTTCTCCTCACCTGTTCCCGTTTTAGTTAAGGATGACACATTATCTATATCAACATCAATCTTCCCCTCTTCAAGGGGCCCCAAACCCACTGTTCTTTCCTTGATCCCTGTTGGCACGATGGTATCGGATACAGGTTTGGGTATTTGCCTATGGATGCATACATATATTTATTTATTCCTAATGAAATGCTTGCAAAGAGCCAGATGTGAATGTGAGAAGAGACGGTGAGTCACAGAGGACAGGACAGAGCAATGAGATGCAAGGTGCTGATGTTGGAGCTGTGGATGCCCTGGTCCAAAGGCAGTGTGCTGCATGCACCGAGGAGCTCCTGCTGGAAGGTCCTGTTGGTCTAGGGAGGTGCTGTGTCTGAGTGGCTGCTAAAGGGAACTACGGTCCATTTGTGCAGGGGCACCAGAGCTGAGGGCTGAGATCCACTGGATCCGTGAGTTAGCAGTGGTGTGTCCTGCAAACCTGTTAAGGTAGTTGTAGTAATAATAATAACAATGGTGATGATACCTGACAGAGTTCAAAGTGAGAGAATTTCAGGGAGATCTGCTATGAATCTCTTACTCTTGCTATATATTGTGTATATGTGTTGACATAAAGGTGTGGATAAGTCTGGAGTGTAAATCCAGGCACAAAAAATAGAGCCATACGTTTTCCCCACTCCAAAGTAGAACACAACAAGGATGAAATTCCAGAATGGAAGCCAAATGAAGGGGCTTTCTGGCCTGCAAGTGGACCTGGATTGACTTCAACTCTTTGAGTGCAGGAGTAGTGAGTAGTATGAGTAGGGTGAGCTGAAACCAGCTCTTCCCAGGCTGATTCACAGGAATCTTCTCATGACTCTCCTTTCACCCATCCTTCCTTCCCACAGGTTCCATGTGCTTTGCAATCAGAACATGTCAAGTCAGTGGTAACTGGCGATGCTAGAAATGCTCTGCAATAAAGGGAACAGGTGCCAGGGGGCGCAGGAGAGCCGCTGGTAAGATACCCATCCTCAGTCGGGAGGTGCTTTGCTGCCGTGGTAGGAGCAGTCCTTCAATCTATAGAATGTTGAACCAAATGCATTTTAAACAGACATGAATGTGTTTTAAAGCTTCCTAGGTGACTGACCGTATCTCCTAGAATTCCACCTAATGAGTTGCACTTACCTTCAATTATATGAGGCTACGTTCTTGTGTAGCATTGCTCTCTGTAGGAAGCCATACAGTGTAACGGATTAACTCAGTTATTCACTCTCTAGACTAATGCAGCTGCCTCGGGGGTGAAATGCAAAAGTTAGTTAACCAACAAGGCTTCACAGCAGAGTTTGAGAGGGACATGAAATGCTGAGATTTTATATAAGCTGTCCTAGTGAAATCTGAAATAATACTGTCAGCTGTCAATTGAATTGTTTGGTTTATACCCGTGTACAAAATCCATCCTTTAAAATGTCTCCAGCAGAAACTGCATCAAAATGTTAGCAATAATTCGGCCAGAAAATGGAATCTAAGGCGATTTCTGCTGGGAATACAGGTCACAGATGTATTTAAATCAGCTGCATACTTGCTTAAATGCATCACATATCACGTATACATCTCTGGGTTGCACTCACAGGAGAGAGGATAGTATGCATACAAGCTATATTACTACACTAGAAAGCATTATGGAACACAAAACCAGACAGGACAAAGCATTCCTATCTCATCCCAACATCATGTGAGACTGGCATGTACTCACCCAAGAGGCATTTGCCTTTGCTGCTCTGGCTGGTTTTACCAAAAAAGGGTTGTGATACCAGCAATTTGATTATGGTGCAAGTGGGGGATTAAGGGTTTATGTTTCCTGTGGTAAAATTCTATGATTCCAACTGTGAAATTACTCTGCTATTACTAGAACTGTCTACAGAAAATACATTGAAATGTAAAAAATTTGGCAACCCTTGTTTTTTCCTCTTCTTTAGAAGTTTATCAATTTGTTGCCTAAGGGCTTGCTGAAGAGCAATACTCAGTCTCTCCATTTCTCTGGAAGTTAATTCTTCATTCTGCCAAGTGCCTTTTCTTTTCTCTTTCAAACAACAGTAGTTGAGTCAGTACCATCCACCTTATTCTTCTCTTGCCATCTGTGTGCTAATATCCACCCCTTGCTTCGATACTTACTACCATGTTGATAGTACTTTGTAGATTTGTCTTCATGTGAGTATTTATTCAGTTGCAAAGCACTCTGCATAGCAATAGAGGATTCATTGCTTTCATGAATCTGTAAGTTACCTCTTCAGCAATGTGCTAAAAAGACAATGCTGATCTGAAAACAAAGCTGCCTCATTCAAGCACTGAAGCTGGACAAATACAGACCAATGTGTAGCAAAAGCAAATGTAAAATCCATTGGATAAATCTGCCCTCAATAAAACTTTAATCTGGTGAAGGCTGAGAGAAATTCTATAAATACACAGAACAGGAGAAAAAGGAGAGGTAAATGCCAGGGAGAACAATTGCTTAGACTAAAGGCAATACTGGCACATGAACAGATGGGCATTATCAAGCCAGTAGTAGCTTTAGCTGGTAATTAGAAGGTTCCTAACCATCAGAAGGGAGAGATTCTGGGGCAGAATTTGCTGTTAGTGCTTTTTTTCCCTACTTCTTTCTGTGAGACAGAAGTCAGTAAGCTGGCATGAGGAGTTATATTATCTGATGTACTGGGTCTGTTTGCACGTGTTCTTCCTCCTGTACCCCTACAGCTCTCAGTGAGCAGAAGGGACAAGGGAGAGAACAGCCTGGAAGTAAGTATCAGCATCTACGTAGTGTGAATTTATCTGGAATGTTTTCATCCTTCCCATCCTTGGACTGTGGGAGAAGAAATAGCCAAGAGGTCTCTTTTTTGTCACTGTGCCACAATCAATCAGTCTCAGAACAGGGATTCCTGTTGTAAAGGCCTGAAGATCTGAGGTGGCAGGAAAATTCACCCTGGAGAGTCTGTCCCTCTACAAAGGATTGTAGAGAGGTCCTCCCTCATGCTGGAGAAGATAGGCCTGGGCCAGAAAGTCAGATAGAAACAGCTCTAGGTCCTCTGAATCTGAGGTCTGTAGTATGAGCCTATCTCCAGTGACATCTCATTGAATCTGAATCATTTCTCCAGCTGCTAATGTACAACAGACAGATGTGTATTCTCACACCCACTGCTCACCTATGAATCTGTTTTTCTCTTTAGTAATTGTGCAAGTCACCTGATAATTCAGCTAAAAGCCCTTACGAGACATTACATAATGTCCTCGGAGAAACACTGTCTGCTGTAACATTGAGGAGATTATTATGTAAAACTTTCTCTCTTTTTCTTGGTTGTTTGGTGTTGGGTGGGGAGTCAGGCTGGATTTCCACTTGGCTGAATCTAAAAGATTTCAGGATTACGCTGGATTGTTCCCCTGTTTTATTCATCTCTGGAGATTGTGCTGGAGTTGGCCTTAGCATCACAAGTGAAATGAGTTTGGCAGGGCTCTCTGGATCCAGGGAGCACACCTGGCCGTGATCTGAGGTGCGATTCAGCTCAAGTGGTAACACTTACTCAAGAAAGCCCCCAGCTCTAATGTGATGATTTAATTAGCATCACTGGACCAGATCCATTGGATAAAACCTTCCCCCAATACTCCCTCTGGACTGCAGAGCTTTCTATTTGCACAAGTAATGCTGAAGGGATCATGCATTGCTTGCAATCATGGGCAGGAGAGCTGTGGGCAGGCCTCTGTTGAGGAGGATGAGTACAAACAGTTAGATCCCAGCTCCCACTGAAACCTCTTCCTGTGGCTTCTCTTCCCTGTGTGGCTGTTGAAGGCTTAAGCAGAAGGACTGGCTCATTCACTCTCCTTTTTGCTCAAGACCCTGTGGCCCTGCCTGCTCTAATGAATGGCCTGTGGGTGACATTGAGCTCCCTTGAAGGTCTGAAGGAAGGTCAGAAGTCAACACCCAGAGCAGTGTGAGGCACCCAGCAGTCCCTCAGCATCCTGCTTCTTTCAGCATCTTGGAAAGTCTCCATCCCCAGCTGTAGGGTGGAGGGGAGCAAGCAGACCTCTGCTGGCAGTTTCCCCCAGCTGAAGGGTGACCAGCCATTCCCAGCACCACCTCACTGAGCGAGTGCTGCACAAGCTGATCTCCAGCCCTGCTGTGCATTCCTGCACCACCCTCCCATCCTGTCCGTGTCCTGCCTGGCATCCAGCACAGTTCATTGTCTGCCCAAGCACAGAGCCCAGGAGCTCCTCAGGGCTGTGGTTTAGGCAGCACTTTGTAAAAGGAGTGGGTGGGAGAGCAGGATGAGAGCCTTGAGGTGATGTTGTGGGCAGATGACCTGTACAAGGGCTCTGCTCCCTGAGCACCCCCTGCCCCAGCAGGGTCCCCACACAGGGGAGGGGGAAACTGCACCAAAGCTCAGGTCAGTTGATCTTATCAAGAACTGTTTTCCTTCCTGTCCAGAAATTCTGAATGGAAATACATTTTCTGAAATACTGCTTTTGGCTGCATATTTCAAAGCAGCATGAAAAATTTCATTTCAGCTAAAAGTGTTCTCTTTGAACTAAGGTTTTGAGAGAACTTTTTCTTCTTGAAAACTGAGATTAAAGAAAGTCATCAGCTGCAGAATTTCAGTTAGGAAATCCATCCAAAAGTGCAAAATACTAGTTTTTTAAAAATTGCCCTATTGAGGAAGAGAAAAAACCCAATGATTTGTAACAGCTATGTTTTTCAAAGGGAATTTTTTTCCATTCAGAAAAATGTCAAACAGCTCTATCAAAATTGTGTTTCCTTCTGCTTGTTCACATCTCCTTTTCTTTTCCTTTTTTTGTTTTATTTCCCCCCTTACTTGGGACACCATGTAACAACTGAGAATCCAGAAAGTCTTTTTTTCCCCAAAGGTTTGCAAACCTTCTTGATGAACAAGCTCCAGGCTTGTCATGAAACCTGAACCCAAGGAAGGTTTCCAGGCTTCAGCTTTCAGTCTGAGGTTGCACATGGCTCTGGCTCAGAGGATTGCTTTAGTATTGGAGCAGGGATGGGAAATCCACTTGTGCAGAGGAAAAAAAGATGGAAATTGTATGGGCTGCAGTGTGGAAAATCCAGCTGCAGGGCAGCCTTTCTGCCCCTGCTCCTAAAGCCTGGGCTGGTTGCTATGCTGCAGTTCTCACCAGCTTTGGCAGCTGAGCTGGATTGCTGTGGACCACCTTAAATGTTTTCCATGCCAGCTGAGCACAGAAAGCTGCTGAAATGGGTCTCTGCCGTGTAGTGCGCACTCTCTCTTAGCAATGCCCTCATGGTGACTCAGTCCCATTCCCCGCTTCTTTTAACCCACAGCAGGTCAAGAGTTTAACAAAGTGACTGGGGCTGGGAGCCAAGTCCCCAGAGTTGCAATCTGCAGCCAGCATGCCAGCATCTGGAAAGCGTTTGTGACCAATAAAAAATGAATGTGCAGACTCCGCCAAAGCAGCAATCATTTGGCATCTCAAGCCCAGATCTTTACAAGATGAATTCTGAGGCTTGGAAAGGCTTGCCTTAGTGTTTTCTAATAAAAACAGTTCTGGGCTGGGCCAATAGTCGGGTGAATAGTGCTATGCGTCGCCACATGGGAGACAGCCAGACGGGAATGGGAAGGCATTGGTGGAGTCGAGCCTCTGAGGCCGGGGCTGGCTGCCTCATGGTGGTGATCCTGGCACTCGGGCTGGGGCCAGGGCACTGCCAGTGCTCCAGCAGCTACACTAAGAGCACACCCTGACCTTGGGCTGTTTTATCTGCTGCGGGCACACGGAAGAGCGGCGGGTACAGAATACCCTACTGTTAGGGCACAAAGCTCTTGGTCAGTTTGACAAGAGCTGCCTTAGACCAACCCCGCAGATAAAGCAGTTTCCAGTATTCAGCAGTCACTTTTCCAGCTGGTGTCGGTTAAATGTGCCAGGCTGTCTCTGCAGGGTACATTTGCCACATTTTTGTCAGTACCTGAGTGCAGAGATCAGTGGCTGTAAGGAGCTGTTCCCAGGCCTTCTCAAATATGGGTGACAGCACAGGTCCATGGCCAACCTTGAAGAGACTGAAGAGGTTTATTATATATATGGTCTTGGTACTTTGGAGTGGTACGAGCCTGACAGGGGGCATTCAAAAATGGGAAAAAGCAGCATAATGTGAATGCTGCCATAGATAGCCCTTGCCAGCAGCCAGCTCATACTGCTGTTGTTGACTGCATCCAAGAGAGCTTCTCATTGCTTCTAAGCTCTGTCCCTCAGGATGTGTTCAACTCGGCACCCTGCTCTTCCTTGCAATGCTCAGTGGGATGGGTTTGTCCATATGCTCGTTCCTTCCCTCAGCTGGATTCCTTCCTTTCTGTTGCTTTCTCCCTCCCCTCTGGAGTGACCACGACTGGCAGTCCCTCCCATACAAGCCTCTAGGGCTGTTTGGACTCCAACCACCACATACGCTGAATTCCACTGTGAGGAAAAAACTGAAAATGAGTGGAAGTTCAGTAATTATCTTGCAAGTTGCCAGAATACTTTTGCTGGAGCTAGATGGATGTTGTTCCTATGGTGTCATCCTTTCTACCACACAATCAGTACAGTGCTATGGCTAAAGCAGTGCAGCTGGGGTGCAAGAAACCTCACATCTAATCCCCTCTCTTAATTCTGAAGATAGTGAAAACAACACACATTTGGTTCAGGTGTTCCCCTGATTCTGAGCATGATTTGCAGAGGCATTGCTACCACAGAAGAGGAAGCTGGCATCTAAACTGCAGGATTCAAGCACAGATACAATCCAGATGCCCCAGCATCCTGAATTTGATCTTGTCCTTGAAGGCATCAAATCTGATGATCATGAGGAAGCTAAGAGGATAAGGAATCCTCTAAGTGAAGGAATTTTCTTTTATTCATTTACACTTCAAACTGCAGATATTTGAAGTGGGTCCTCTGGGACTACCAGGGCTCTGCATAACACTGCCATTTTACGAAGTTTGGTTTTGACTCAGCACTGTTTGATCTCACCTCAGTCCTGCTTACAGTCGAAAAACGAGCCAGAGTTAGCCAGTGTCAGCTACTGTATGTGCTTTTCCATGTATTCACAAAGGATAGGTTAGGGTGGCTGACCCAGGGTAGGTAACAACAGAATAACTTGAAGAGATGTTGCTGGTATGGGTCAACCTAAAGTATTGCTACAGTCCCCCCTTGTTTTGCCAGTCTTGGTAGAATTAACAAAACACAACCAACCCTCCCCCCACCCAACACCATTTGCTTTGAATTCGTGTCACACAAGCTAAATTCCTCCAAAGAAAAGTCAGCCAAATCAACTTTATTTGCCTTGGTTTAGAAACTTTAAAATGGTCAAAGTTGGCTATAAAAGCTGAGTGACTCTTGGCCAAAACCATCCTGATTCAAATCTCAGAACAAAGAGAAATCCAGAGACATATTTAGTTTTGCTTTGGGATATTTCTTGGAATCCTAAAGTTATTGTCACTTACTCCCGTAGTCAGTTTAAAATTAGTACTTGTGAGATGGCTGATTCATATTAGTCATGTTCTTTAGACATGCCAGTTCTTTTTCCTTTTGTAACTTTTAATGATTTTTTTTGGTTGTTGTTCATTTTTGGTTGTTTGGGGGTTTTTGTGAGAGATCCCCTATTAACCCTCATAAGAGATGATTTAGAGCTTGCAACATACTACGTAGAAGTACTTTCCATTCATCCCTGAACACTGCTCCTATTACCTCTAGATGGAGATGGCCTGGTCTCTTTGCTTCTGTCATCCATGCAGCAGTTTCTTCACAGGATTAAAAATGTTCCACTTCATACAGATGCTTTGATATGCTGGACTGGGGTTGTGTTAACCCCAGCAGTTCTGCTACACCAGCAGGGCCTGTTGAGCCTCTCAGTGATAAGAAGCTGCTTTGTTACTGCCCTGGGCACCCCTGGGAGTTAGTGGGGTGCTAGGCAGGCAGATCCATAATATAAGGGTAAGGAGTTACAGGGCTGTGGCATGTCCTGGGCAGTGCAGCTAGCACGGGTTTGGATGCTGCATCTGTAGGATGGCAGCTGGAAGGCTGGAGCTGATGGCAGTCTAGACAGCAGTGGGATGCAGGATAGCTGTATGGTAATGCAGAACATGCATCTCAGGAGGTGGGTACTGGGCATGCTGGTGAGCAACTAGCTGGTACTGTGTGCACATCACAAGGTGACAATGACATGTGAATGAGATGGCTCTTCTTGTGATAATCCTGGAGCTAGAAATATTTCACCATTTTGATTTCTGTTGGCTTATGACCGTTAACCCTTTTGCACACAGCAGTCCAAGTGATGACAAAATACTTCCTTAAACATGTACCAATAAAGGCTGCTGCATTATATCTAAGCATTCTCCATGGCTGTTGCAGTGTTTTCCTCCGTTCTGTCTCTCTGACACTGAAGGGTTAAATCCCACGTTTTTCCACGTGCCTGCTGATGAACTCTAAATATGCAGCTAGGACCTCTTTTTCACGCATATGTCCCTTTCCATAATCCAATCTTCTCCACTGTGGCACAAACCTGGAGGCTCTTCTGCAGGCAGGTCTGCTGCCATGGGATAAGAAGCAGTAGGTTGATTTACATAATCACATATGCAAATAAGCTAAATCAGGGTCCTTTCATTCAGCTTTGGTTTTAAGGGGACTCCTTCCATAGGTTGAGAGCAAAGAGGTTTGAAATGATGGTTTTCTTCTCCAGAGCTCTTGTGAAACAGATTACCCCCTCAGAAAAGTTCTGCTGTTACCAGCCCCGTACAGCCCAATGGGTGTGATTAATTGTGCAAACCCACCTGATAGCCCATCCCATGCAAATGCACCCCTGCCCTCCAGGCCTACATCATCTGTTCCCTCTACTGGAAGTGTGGCCTGCATCCTTATGCAGGAAATGAAAGAAACTCCATCTCCGAGGAACAAAGGGAATTCATCTCTTCATCTGGGGGAACACTTAAAAGATGTTAAGAGCAGCAACAGCCTCACACCTGTGACATACCAGATGAGACACGTGGGGAGGTCATTTCAATGTGTGCCCTTAGAAAGGCTACAGAGAATAAATCAGAGTGCGGCACTGTCTGTCAGCACTTGGAACGAGGACTCCAAACATTCGTGCTTCTAACTGGTTCAGTTTCCTTTAGTCCTGTGTAGGGATGCTGGCCAGCCTGGTGAGGGCTTCAGGAAAGCTTCAGGAAAGCTCCAGGAAGTGGTGTGAGCCATCCATAACAAATTCATTGATCAGCTCAGCGATCTTGTTTCCAGCAGTATCACTTGTGGGGGTCCAAAGAGAATGAAGCTAACAAGGTACCTGGTAAAGCAGTACCTGTTCTGGATTTGTGAGGCTAGGACAGGTTCCAGCAGCATTGCAGATTTAAGCCTGGCTGATGGAGTGCTCTAAAGATCTAACAGTTGAAAGATGAAATGTTTAATCAAATTTCTTTAATTCTTAAAAAACCACCTAAAATTAGTAAGCTATTCATCTCTCTTGCAACAGGGGGAGCAGAGGTAAATTGAATGTGTTAATTAAACATTGAATAAAAAATGATGATGTTTTGTCAATTTTAAATGCTTTACCTTTGGAATTCCACTGACTTAAAGAGAATGTGTATCTTGCTGTGCTGTTCTGCCTGAGTGATCAACTCCTACTTGAGCATACATGGAACTTTACATTTGTTTTAAAGCTTTAGATGAGAGAAAATATGGTCAGGTGCTCTAGCTAAATGCCCCAGGTTAAGGGAAAAAATCAAACCCAAGAGATACAATAGCTGGGTGTTGTTGACTCTTGTCCATTACAAATTCTGAGGGCAGGAAGCATAACAGTGGACATTCAGAGGTAGGTAAAATTGTGCCTTTAGCTTTAGGTGCTTTTAGGTTTCTCCTCAGTGAGGGAAAATTATTTTTGATCTAAGTCTGTGAAGCAGCTTCATCATCCTGGAGTTCAGAGCTGCAGACTCCAGGCTGTTCTAGGGGTGCAGTTCAGTAAGCCTTGTCATACCCTGCTACCCAGGAGTTGGCAGAGCTCTGTAAACAGCTACTGGCACATCCACTATGCCAAGGGCAGGCAGAAGGAATGAAAAAATGCTGACTGGATTGCTTTGGTGGTGTTAGGAGATTCCCTCTGACATCCAGTTAAGTCACCTCTACAGTCTCTTTACCCCTGGAGGAACACAAAGTTGCCACAGATAGGATCAGAGCTGGCTCATTAGGGGTGTGTAAGCTGTCCCTGCCCAGCTCTGCCTGCCGTGCACACTCTTGCACCCAGCAGGTCTCTCAGTTCTCCTAAATCAGCCTCTACTGCCAAGTACCAACAGCATCACCTACACTAGCAGGAGATCTCAGAAGAGCAAAGATATTATGGTTCTGCTAAGAATTAGCTAGTACTGAAGAGAAATACAGCTTCTCTGCATTCCTGAGAACTGCTGACACAGATAGTGTCCATCTTTGGCAACTATAATGCTCATAGTGTGGTTGTGCAGAAGCTAAGCACAGTGTTCCTGCTAGGAAGCAGTGCTACTGTGAGAACCTGATCTGAGTTCATCCTCTGATGACCAAGAGGTTGGTCCTTACTGCTGAGATGTGTTGAATTTGTGGAGCATTTTGCAGCAGCAGTGCACATTGGATAGAACTAATTACATCAGGCAGCACTCTGCTTGAATTGGTGCATCACAGACAAGAAACTATTACAGTTTCTTCTTGACTACGTGTGGATAAACTCAGGCAGTAGCTGGCACCTGAGGCAGGAAGAGTAGGGGATTAAGGGAGGACCCAGTGGCTTTTTTTTCTTGAAAGGTGAGCTTTTGAAAGTTAAGCTGAGTTTGCATGTCAGGCAGAAACTGGGTGTGCCTGACATTGTGGTCTCATGGAGAGTCTGGGTCTGGAAGGCACAGGCTGCAGCAGCTTTTGAAAGTGCTCATCCATGTAATTTGATTCTGTGTTTCGCTTCTACAGTCAGTAAGGATGTCTTTGCCATCTCTTGATCCTTATCCCGACAATAAGCCTGACCTGGACTGCAGGTGTCACCCAGCATCCAGTTTCTTAGTTCCAACTGAATCTCCATTGGGTGGATGGGAAGAATACTGACCGGCTCTGCTTTTACATGCACAAGTATTTGCCATAGCAGAGAATCTTGCAAGTGTGTGTGTATTTATAGGGAGGCAGATGTGAACCACATTTGTCCCGTGTTTCTGGCAAAGAGAGAGCGTGAAATATTTGTGACCCGAGTCATTGGCTTTCCTGCCATTTGTATAAAAATTTCCAGATGTGACTGTTGATGCCTCACCTGGGACCAATTAAAGAAAGAAGGGATATCCAGAACCAACTGTGTTCATGTGGATACTTGACTTGTTTGTGTGTGCGTGTGCGCATCTCTGTTGCAATGTGTGTGTTTTAAAGTAAAGCAGAATTCCAGTTCAAAGAACTCGTGTTCTCTCCTAGGACCTTCCTTTTGTCTGTTATCCTTTCCTCCTCAGATTTTCCCTGTCCCACAGACCAGCATCAATTTGGATTTCTTAGATACTTTCTCTCCTCATCCTCACACCTTTTCTGTTACACCTCCCACTAGCTACTTGTGGCTTACCTTGGTCACTGTGCTCTTCCATTCAGGCACAGCAAGTTTCCTGGAGGAGATTCCTGAATACTATAAAATTCCAGGAAGCCAATGTGAAATATCTAGTTACATAACAGCAACTACCAAAACAGGGTCCAGCACAGCATTTGGACTGATCACCTCCAAGTGAGCTTTGTTCTCTGGTCTGTCTCCTGCCCTTGCTTTTCTCACCTATTACTCCAGTCTGTCAGTCCACTGGGTCCGATTAGACTGTGCCTGGAGATGCCTGGAGACTGAGCCTGGCACTCCTCCCTTCCCGGCTGTGTCTGCAAAAACTGCCTCCTGATCACCTGTTTGGTCTCCCTTTTCTTCATTTTACTAATGACTGGAAACTTCTATCTCTTTTGTTTATTTTCTATTGAGTTTCTCCATATGTTTTTTTCCTACCCCAGAGTCCTGATTGAGTGTATTTACCAGGCTGCCTCCCTGACTTAGTCATACTCTGCTGGAAAGCAAATCTGAAGTCATCCAATGTTCTTCCCTTCTTTTTTTTTTTTTTTTTTGTTTTTGCAAGGAGAGTTCAAACAAACAAATACACCCTACCTCCCCCCAACATCTGGTGCCTTTCAGGAGCCTTAAACTCATGGCCTGAATGAGTATGTGGAAAGAAAGGCAGGATGGTAATCCAGCTAACTTGTAAAAACTAGGCATGGACCCAAAGGAACAGACTTACTCTAATTTGAAGTATTCAAGAACAAAGTTTGTATTTCTATGCTTATCAGCTATCCCCTTCAGCCATGATCAAAAATCTGTTTCTGTGGTTCCCTCCATACCTGTTGGTGTCACCCACTTTGCTGTGTGGGCACAAGACCTTCCTTGTGCAAGCATTTATTCAAAATGGGAAAGAATGCAGGGTCCTGTCTGCAGCAGGATATTTGGACAAAAGGTCTGGAACCAGTTCTGTGTAACTTCAAACCCAGTGTGGCAAGTATCAGGTCCAAAGTGAACTTTCCTTTCTTCTGTCTCATTTTTTAGCACTGACCAAGTGGATTTGGATACATTTATGTTTCTTTTGAACACAGAGAATAATTAAAATACAATTGTCAATGTTAGTGTATGTTTTACACAGTCATTTGTTCATTAACACATGTTTCCAGGATAGCTGTGCTTTAGTTCTAGACTTTCAACTAGGATTTTACTCCTCCAGCAACAGATTTTCACAGCTACACTGGAACTGACAATCTTAGTAGATGACATGTTAAAACAGGACTACAACTCAAGTGTAGATTTATGTTTTCTCTGTTTGTTGGGAAGAGAGATATGCACATTCTAGCCAGCTGATTATAATCTTTCTAAAAGGGTTATTTTTGTGGCAAAGGGAAATTATTTGGTGTATGGCTGTGCCCTGAAAAGGTCTCTAACAGCTAAAACTGTTCTGCTTCATTTTTTTAAATTAGAAAAGGGACAAGCATGTTCAGAAAACAAGGGCATGGCTATCACTTGCTCGCTGAAGCTTTTAGGTGTCTGTATGTATTCGAAGTGGCACTGTTCTGTTTCTGGCAGGGGTGTAAACCTCTCAGACTTTGCCCATCGATGTATCCTTGCACCACCAACCCCTGACCCAGACAACTTTCTGCAGTATGGAAAGGTGCATTTTAATTCCATTGTGATACTATCAGGTGCTGCAACTGCCTAGTATTGAGTCTCTCACTCTCCTTTTGTGGTACAAGCAAGTAAGAAAATAAATGCAGTGAAAGAATATGCCCCTATCTGCAGACATTCTGGCTGCCCAGGGCTTTATGCCACACCGCACCATGGAGTGAGCCACATGCAGCTAGTTCAGAGAGGAAGGGTAAAGATAAACTGAAACAGTGGGGTTAGCAATGCATCAGCCAGGTTATCTCAGCTTCCTGCAGGTGCCAAAATTTCCCTGAGTTGGCTCTTTGATACTTGGCCTCTTTGTCTTTAACCCTCGGAAGGCCAGAGTGGTGGTTTTCACCCTTCGGTGTGCTATGAGCCTCTCAAAGGAGGGGGCGGGACAACAGTGCCCAGAGGGCAAGTGTGGAAGGAATGAGGCTGGGCAGCTGGGAGCCAGGGGGATGGGACACCCGTGGCTCTTGGAGAACACTGTGATGGCCCCAGGGCAGTGCAGGAAGACTGGGGTTAGAGAGAAGCTGTGTAAAACTGATCAAATGGAAGATAGAAGTGCATGAAGAAGATTCATGGCTATATTAGAGCAGGGGAGTGGAGTGCTAATATACTGGTGGCACGATCAGGTATCTGGCAGCGTTTCTTTGCAGTGAGGCCAAGCTGAATATTCTGCTGCATAAATGATTCCTCGCTTTGCAGGGGAATTTCTGCCAAGTCCCTTCCTCTTCTGGCTCCCAGGTCTGGGTGTCTTGCTCAAGTCATGGGGCTTCCAACCAGTTTCCTGGCCACTGCAGACTAAAGTGGTGCCAGTACTTCTAAAAACAGCCTGTGCTCTCTCCTCCTCCTCTTCACTTTGGTGAATTCCTGCCTCCTCCCGTGCAAGCAATGCTTATTCAGCTTTCCTTGCTAGACTCTCGCCCACTCTGGAGCATAGAGTCCTGACCTGAGGAGTGGAGTAGATAATGCAGGAGGGGCAATTTTAGGAAATATTCAGCCTTCCCTGCTATTATGAGACAGGTCTGGCTGCTTTGAGCTGTTTTCTACCTTCACCTGTTCCTTGATTGTCCCACCAATGCTTAAATGGACTATTATAAAGCTTTGTGGCTTTTTCTCCTATCTGAAGGAACACTTGTATTGTTGAGGATCTGGCCCAGTTCCTGTGTACTTTAATCGACACTTAGCTGTGCTTTAAACTATAAGGGCTGGGGGGAGCAAAGACTCCTCCAGGTACACGGGTGCAGGTATGGAGGGTGTTAGGGAAAAGGGAACCGCAGTTGTGGCTGCAAGCGGGGAATGCTCGTGCCCCACCACAGCAGGGCCGGGGGCTGCCTTTCGCCACACAGTAGAGCTACTCCATCAGTGCAGCGAGTCCAGGCCGGTGGTGCCAGCGTGCTCAGCTCACCCTCTCGGGCCGCTGGGGCTGTGGGGTGGTGCCTGCCCGACCGGAGGGGGAGATGGCCTCCGGGGTCAGGGATCGGGCCGTGGGCTGGCCTGAGCTCTTCAAGGAAGGATGCGCCCCGTGGGTCGGGGGGAGGTCCGTGGGTGAGGAGTAAATGCGGGGGGTGCCTGAGGCGCGTGTCTGTCCGTGTTGTCTTGTGTGTCAGCCTTGATTAGGTTTGGCTGGCGCTGCGGCAAGGCCTCCACGCTGCGAGGGGTGGGGTCTGGCTGGAGGGGCAGAGCCAGACCCTCCTTTTATGTGCTGCTGAAAAGTGTCCTTTGTTGTGGGGTTGGCTGGCTTTGTCCCTTCCTGGAAGCAGTGCCCCTTTCTCCGGGCTTCAGCCCGGAGAGAGGTGAGTAAACCAGGCTTTTTGTGTCAAATCTGAGCTCTGCCTTGTGCCAGTCCTTGGGTGTTGCACTGACCCCCCGGGGGTCGAGAGAAGCATTTTTCCTGCTAGTTTGGAGTTGCTAATTTGAAACTGCATTTGGCAAAGATCCAGCAAGGTGTTACGCTAGTTTAAAGCGAGACTTCCCCCCCAAGTCCCTCCCCTGTTTCTTCAACCCTTTGTGAAAGGTTTAGAAGAACAACTGGGAACAGAAATTCAAATAAAATCTGCTCTTCCAGGCCTTTCTGCAGACATGTCCCTCAAGGACTGAATGATCTGCACTCAGCAATTTCCCATAGGGAAATTAAGGCTTTGTTATTACAGTATTAATTTTGAGAAACATAACAGACTGGGAGTAAACAGCCCTCGGTTGACTTTATGAACCCCTGAGCTCAGGAACTGATAATTGTCCACCCCCTACAAACTGCATATCCAAATCTTCCTGTGTCGGAGAGCTGCAAGATGTATACCCCACAAGCCAGAGAGCTCAGTGGGTGTGAAGGCAAAATGTGGGTGTTCCAGAAAGCAGTTTTCAGACCATGGATCCCAGGGGATCTTGTCTCTCTACCGTGGGATAGACCTGGACTGAACATGCAGCTGTGTCCCAGGACAGTGCACTGGTAGTGCTGCATCACTTCCCAGTCCTGAAGGCTTGGCTTGTCCAGCAGTCTCTTTGCCACCTCCTTGCCCATTGCATCTGTAACGTATTGGTCCCTATGGTGTGCTCTTCAAAGGGTTTTCAAGCATCATTTTAGCTTGTCCAAGGCCAGGTGACAGGACAATGAAACAATTTTCAGATGACAATTTGGTTTATATTTACTGTGTATATTCATTGCTTTAATTAAAATAATTTTAAGAGTACAGTAGGGCTGGCTATCTTTCTTTTAATATGACCTGTCCCTCGTGCGTTGCCTTTGGCAATATGAGAATGATGACTGATCTACAGATGCCTCCTCTGCAGACTAATTCTGTCATTGCCCTGGGCACACATCAAGGTTTGGCACTACAGGGGTTAAATAGCTCGAGAAGGGTGGAGGATTCTTCAGCCAAACCCAAACTGATTGCACCTGGTTTGCTCAACCTGTGTGTAAATGACACCATGGTCTTCCCGCCCCCACCCCAGCAAATGCCACAGGGGCTGCCAAGGTCTACGTGCAGGTAGGGCTGTGCGAGCAGGTGTGGGGCCTGCAGCGCTGGGAGGCTCCTGGCCCTGCCGCGGGAGCAGCCCAGCCGTGCCAGTCACACGCACACGGCAGCCTTGGAAGCTGCGAGCGCCCTCAGCCACTGAAATGACAAGGAGACAAAGGAAAAAGTCCCCTGTTAAAATCTGTAGCCTTCTGTTAAACATAATAGACCTTAGTAGGGTCTGTCCTCTTGAGCAAGAAAATGCAGATTTCAGTAAGCGTGGGTCAGGCAGCCGGCTCAGCCCATGGGTGGCTCTGACTGCTCTGTCTTAGTGCAGTGATGTGGCTCTGAGTTCCCAAGGCTGGGCAAGGCCCTCTTCTGTCTTTGCTCAGCTGTGCCTCTGGGACAGTGCTGGCTGAATGTACAGAAGAATTGAAAGCAAGGAGGTTGCTCACACATGTGAGCATTGCTTTGCTGTCCTCAGGAAGGTAATGAAGGGTTTAGGTCCATAGACCTGGGACTTGGAATTTAGTCTTTGGGAATTTCAAGGAATTTAGAGTCTTAGGGACTTGCTAAGGAGGCAGTTAATTTCTTACAGGAAACTAGTCTGGAAGTGTGTTCAGGAAAACTATGCTTTTTTTAAGTGCGGGTGCCTTGTGCAGCTGTGAAAATTATCACTATCATGCTGTAGAGAGGCTGAAATTATTCACATTTATTCTCTCTTCCCCCACCCTGACTCCAGGTGGAGCCAGTCCTTCCTTTTCCAGTCTATGCTTTCAAAGACAATTGTCACTGGGTCATCCTGCTCTGCAGAGCCCATGCTTTTTTATGTATCAACCAAGATATCATTCATTTCTTGCTCTGTGTCCACTGTTTAGACCAAGCATATATCTATGGGTGTAAATGAGACTTTTCTGCTGAATGTAAAGTTCTGCTCAGCTTTAGTGGAGGGAGTTTGGCCCAGAGCTCCCAAAGGCTGACCTGCATATGGGTTTTCTTCGGCATTGTATAAAGACTCTGAGGTGAGTGGTAAGGGCTGGGGAGATTCCATGTTGTGGCCCAGCTGGCGTGTGCAGCCACAAATAATAATTAATTGGCTCTTTAAGAAGTCTTGCAAACTCTTTTTTTTGTCTGTCTGTCTTAAGCTCCTTTTAATTAACTTCAGTCATGTCCCAACACATCATCTTGGCTGAATCATAGACCTCACTGTGCCAGTTTTTTGCATTCCTGAAATACACAGGCCGCCAGTGTTGCGAATGCTGCTTGGAGGCAGCGGCTCAGAGGAAGTCGGGCAGCTCTCCTGGAACTCTGAAATTTTCAGGAACTATTGTGACATCGAGAGGCAAAGCAGACCAGCCTCTTTGCTTCTAACTCCTGCGCTGCCCAATTCCCGACAGTGTTGCTGGCTTGCACTTTACCCGCTGACTGAAGGAGCAGGCACCTGTGTACAAGCAGCTTTGTCCCTTCAGAAAGCCCCTTATTCGGGTTACAGTGCTTGGGGCATACAGCCTTTTTTTCCCCATTCAAGAGCTTGTTTCTTTGTCACACTTCTTATTGCAAAGGGTCAGCTTTCAAGATTGTAGGGCATGTTAACAAGATACTCAGGCATACTTAGTCACCAAACAAAGTCTGTGTGGCAGCAGGACAAACTTTTGTGTCTCTTCACTGGAAAGCTTCAAGCCTGGTCCAAGGACCATTTCCTTCTTTCGAGAAATTTGGGGTTCAGGAATGTCTATTGCGTTACAAGCTTTCTGTGCTCTCAACCAGTGCTGGTAGAAATAATGCCAATGTTTCCATTGACTCAAAGCTGTACCAATAGCTTTTGTCCCTTGATCTATGTGTTTGGAACTGGAGGCTTCTGCATTTGATAACTCAGACTCAATCTTAGTACTCCATTTAACAGTGTTTAATTTACTGAAGATAAGGGAGGTCTTTTTGTAGTCTCTTGGTACATGTTTAGTGAGTGCAGTTTTGATCATGGAGTTGTCCTACTAGGGCAAAAAAAAAAAAAAAGTGTTAATATTCAGTGGTTAAAAGCAGCTTTTAAACAAAGGGGGTGCAGCATTATAGCGGTGAGGATCTTTATCCTTTTGAATAATGTACTACTGTATTCTTCATTCCAAAGCATTTTTTAAACCAAGTTTGGAAGCGGTCTCCAAATCAAATTATCATATTTTTTTAAAAAGATGGAATTTATTCAGGATACTTCTGTGATCTGTGCTGAGGAATAAAGAATTGCAATTTACCTTCTGCCCTAATGAGATAGGAGACAAGGTATTATGATAGCAGCTTCAGGTGGTGTGCCGCAGGCTGCAGGTGAGGAGCCATGAGTTGCCAGAAAACTCTTTTTCAGCAATTCTTGTGTTTCCATAGCAGCTCCAGGAATGACTGCTCAGAGATTGTTGCATGTTGGACTGTTATGGTGGCAAATTTTGAAAAGGTTTGAGGACAACACATTTGATAGCTGAGAAAAAGCAAAGAGGAGAAAGTGCCTCAGTCTTTTGGGAAAAGCGTAGGAAAACCAAAAAAGATCATTTCCAGCAAGCATCAGGTTGGAGCATGGGAGCAACCTCCAGATTGCTGAGGGCTGTACAGAAGCACTAAAGACACAGGCACATCACAAATGGGTAAGAAGCAGTACCAGCATTCAATAATGAGCAAGAAGGTAAAACAAAACTGAAAATGCTGAAAAATGCCTCATCAGTCCTGTGGAACTCAAGCTAATTCCCTCTGCATCTGGCACATGACATGTCACTGTGTGTACAGACTCTGACTCAGCTGCACCAGCTCTAAGGTGATGTAGAAGTTGCTTATGTTGAAGAGAAAACTTGTCAGAAGTCAAACAGCAAAATACACTGACAGGGAAAGAGAGAGAGAGAACTTAATGAGCTGTTAGCGGGGACACTCAACTTTGTTGCTTGTTCAGGAATTAAGGGTCTGCTGAGACACAAAGGATTTGGGTCTTTTCAGTTGCAGCCTTAAGGAAAGAGCAGGTATGCTACAGTGGGTAAATTCAGGAATATATTTCCTCTGACATCCATTAGACTTGCTTTTAAGGAGCCTGTTAGTCACTGCTTCCCAGGGAGAACATTGCCACGGATCTGGATGCTACCAGACCTGAGGGAATGTTCACTCCAAGTGCGCAGAAAACTGCAGCCCTTGAATGGGTTGGACCCCAAAAGAGATGCATTTCAGAAGGGTGCCATGCCAAAAGTACGTGACTTTAACAAGAGGGATATAAAAAACTCCTGTCATGGATGTTGCAGTAGTATTTTTCCTGAAATTCTTCCTCTCGTGAATAGTAAACACTGGTTTCTAAAGCATTTACTGGGCACCTGTCCCACAAGAAGTGCTGGAACAGCAAAATTAAAGTGTGCTGTCAGAGAGAGGGGGCTGGACTTGGCCTTGAGCCACTGACAGCCTGTTTAATTCACTCAGTGAGGTGCAGGAGGAGCAAAGGAAAACTGAGTCACTGTATTTTAGAAATGATGAAAACAACTACGAGGACCTGCTCACAAAGATCCATTGGTAGATAATGTGCCTTTCCTCTGTGTAGGGGCAAGGCTACAGATCATCACCAACTGTCTTAAACAAATCATACAGTGATTTGTTTGGTTTTTTGGGTTTATTCATATTTTCACATATTTTCAGCTATGATTTTCTTTTAACAGACCACTTAGGCCTAGGAAAACTATGAATCAAGTGTTGTTTATCCTGAGGATCTGGTGTCATACATGCGTTTATAACCAAAAATATGTGCATTTTTGGAAGTGAAGGAGTTAAAATAGCTCTCTTTCCTACTAGGTGAAGAAGCGAAGAACCCATGCCACTCACTGATCCAGGAAGAGAAAAAGATCTTTGTACGAAAGTTTGGGATTGCATAATGCAAAACATAACCAGTGGTAGGGAAAAAAGAAAGCAGATAGCTCTCAGAACAGCGTGTGCTGACCAGCCACCAGCTGCCTCCAGAGAGCTGACCGGGCAGCTCCAGGCTTGCTGACTTCTTCCAGCATGCCACTTCCATAAAACAGTTCCTAGCTTTGCTTCCCTGTGTTCCCCATGCGATCCCCTGGCACTGTGTGTACATGACGTGACGCACAGTACAGAAAAGGCTGGGAAGCTCTGCTCCCCAATGTTTTTTTGTCTGCTTCCACCTCGGAAGGGTGGTTCTCAGAGGCTCTGCATGGTTGTGTACCAGGCAGTTTCAGCCTATGTTTCCATTTCCAACAGACTTCAAAAGAGGAAGATACTCCCATTAATGTTTTGCATGATAACAAGTTAGGCAAGCATCATTTTTGGATGCAGTTGATGGAAGACTGGTTACTGCCACTGCCAAGTGGGCATCTAAGTTGAGACTATCAAATGATGTCTGTTGTATTAAATGCTTTGTTATATTTCCGGCTTGGAAAATGATGCATGTGTCAGACAGAGCTTTCTGTTTTGGCTTTAAAGCAATCTTGGCACCCGGTGGAAACTGTTTACTTTAAAAGCTTAATTTTAAATATAGTTTTGGAACACACATGGAAATGTCTGCAAATCAACAGTAACAGACAGGAGACTAAAGCACTGTTTCCTTAACTCCTGTGTCCTTTGAAATACCTTAATCTGCTTTGCTTTGATTGAGCTGCTTCTGGTTTGAGCGTGAATTATTCTCACATTGTTTCCTCCTGAATTGGACAGTAGCTGAAAAACAGGTAGGAGCCGACAGCACAAAAGAACATAATGCACAGCACCATTTGAAGTCTTTTTAGTATTGTTTAACCCTTTTTTGTGATATACAACTGGTGGAAGGAGAACATGTTCCACCTTGCTGAGCAGTCAACAGAGACAGCCTGTGTTAGGATCCTGAAGGGCACTCTCCAGTCTGCTGCAAAGCCAGGGGACATGCCAACATGCAGTGCCATTAATTTCCACCTAGCAGAAAGGTTCTTTAGAGTGCCAAGCATGACGCCAGAATACAAAACACTTCATTCATCAAAGCCATAAGTAAGAAACTCTGTGTTTTTGGTTTTAGAAGTAACTTTTGTACATTTATGACTTTTTCCACATTAAACATCATTTATGGTTTGGAAATTGTTCAGGCAAGAGGCATGTGGTTTCTGCTCCTGAATATCAGCAGCAGTTTTGCTAGGTTCAGTCTCTATTTTTTGTTGACATTTTTTTGGCTTTTTGTTTATCTTTTGGGTGGACCTCTTTGGAGCAAGCTGCCTCAAGGAGAACCCATAACCTTCTTTCTTAATGAAGACTAAGTGATCTGCTTAAGGTGAAGATTCCCTTTGGTATAGGGAATTTGGGTTCAGAGCCAGACTTCTGCGAAGTACCTGGTGAAGAAATACCTTCTCTGGGATGTTCCCTCATCAGAGCAATTGCTGGAACAAATTGAGAAGTAGGAATTTCACACCTGCACTTTGAGACATAAGTTGATAGGTTTTTCCATAGGCAATGTGAGAGGTTACAGAGTAGCAGTTGAATTTTCAGCTAATTCTATATGTGCTGAATGAATGGTAAAGGGCTAACTCAAGATCTTGGTTTGTGATCTAGGAAATTTATAAATTACAAATTGTATGGAGATTTCAAGACCCTCCTTTTTCAGGCCTTTCTATGTGTAAGTGCCACATTTCAAGGGGGAATGAATGAAATTACATAAATACGTTCTCCATTGTACATCAAAGCAGAGGTGACTGCATGGATTGGATGTGCTCTTGTTACTGCAGCAATTTGGATTCTAGTGCTAATTCTTTCTTTAGCTGACCAGGAAGGACAGAATTTAGAAATGAATGCTGGTTTTTGCCTTTCTGTATTCAAAGCTCTGTTCAAAAGAACAACCTGTAAATGCTCTGTGGGGGTCCAGTTCTGCTCCTTTCTGAGTCCAGCTACTCCACTGAGTCATGACAAAGGAATGCTGTGGGGTGTCTGGATGCAGTGACAGGTACTACAGTGCACAAACTCCAAGAGCTGCTGCAAGCTCTAAGTCAATGCTTTTGTGATTCTGGGGTTTATACAAATCTAAAAATTGCCCTGCTGGACCACACCATTGGGCTGCTCCCATCCAGCCACAGGTTTTGTCTCTAGAGAGGGTAGCAGGATATGCTATTTTAGAGGCAGCTTTCAAGTCTGGCCCCTGTCTGAGCTGCGCTCACCTTATGCTTCTCAGGTGCTGACTCATATCTGTCCAGAGAAGCTCCTGTTGTCCTCTTCCCAGAATCTCTGCTCTGGAGCTTTGTGTTCCAATTGCCCCTGAGGATTACAGACCCCTTTTCTGCCGTCATGGGGGATAGCAGTCAGAGGGAGTCCCTGCTGTCTTTTCTGAGGTGTACTACCGAGAAAAATGGCCTTGAATAGAGGTCTTATTTTACTTCCCTTCTCCTACCTGAATGAGGAATGAATAAAGACATCCCGCATGATATATTAGGGGAGTTTTCTTCTCTCTTTGGCCCTTTGCATCATGGCCCAGTGACTTCTAGTGCTGGGTGCCTCTGTCTCTCTTCTGGTGCAGTGATCTTTGAGACTGAAGTTTGCAAAATTCCCTCCAGCAATAGCCCATGTAAAGTTCCCTGGAGCACACAGCAAATGATGCCCAGAACCTTGGAATCGGTGATAGAAGCCTGCTTGGAGGGGAAGGATGTTGCAGCTGTATTTTTAAAATTGCTTCCTCTTTAGTGTTTGCCTGTGTTCTTCCATTACCTGACCATGGGTCTCCGTCTGTCTCTTTTGGGCAAACAGCAGCGCTGAATTTCAAGGAGAGAAAACAGATTTTTTAACAAATTCTTTGTTTTGTTTTCCTCACTTGCCTAAACTTTTTGTGCATGCCTACTTTGTATCCCAGCTGCTTCTGCAAGGCTAATATGCCTCTATTTCTAAACCTGGCTTCTCCTTCCTGGTGCCCTGGGCTAGGGGCTTGGAGCATTTCTCTCTGGCCTCCCACAGCAGAACAGCCTGTAACAGCGGGGTTTCATTCCTGTCCTCCCAGGTCAGGACCACAAGCCTACGCGTGGTGGTGCAAGCTCTCCTAGCTCAGTCTCCAGCTTGATTTGTGATGGTTTCCCAATAATGGGAAGAGATTATGAAATCAAAGAAAGACACACAGATGGGGAAAGATATCTCAGGGCTGCCAGGCCAGCTGTTTGAGATCTCTGAATCAGATGGAGACAGAACTCCACCACCCTCAGCTTCCCCACCCTCAACCAGGACATCTCCCGTGTGCAAAGCAAAACCAGCCCCACCCCAGCCATGCCATTTTAGCTAATGGCCTAGTTAATAAATGGCAAATTCCAAGGGTAATCCTGTCAAAGCCTTCCTGACATCCTCAATTGATAATATTAACCACAGAGTGCTCCCCTGCTCATCTGATTAATACCAGAAGAATTCTACTTGATTAGATTATTACTGAGGGGAAATGTATGAAAGATAAATATTCCAGGGAAAAATGAGGCTTTAGACAAGGGGGAAGTCCAGAGTGTCCATGGTTTGTAAAACTTTTCACCTTGTGGGGAGGGAGAGGTTTGTGATTGTCTTCTCTTCCCCAATGACCCTTGCAAAAGATGCGTGTCCCAGCCCTGCTTTGCCTGTAGCTCACTCATATCATGCTGATGTGAGCTGTGTAAGCCAGGCAAGTGCCTACATCTTTGAAGGGTTGCAGACTTTGAATGTAAAGGCCTAACGGCAGAGGCCTGTGTAATTGTTCCCTTGAAAAGACTGGCAAGGCCAAATCAGCGCAAGTTTTGGGCTATTGGCACACAACTGAGAGTGGAGGGAGGAGCAGAGATTTTTTGTCTGTCTTCTCCCTATGGTACTCCTTCCTGGAAAAGCTGGTATAGTAGTTTGGAGGCTGGGTAAGAAATACAGTATTTTAGGAAAGATACTGGGCTGCTGCCCTCTGACCCTTTTCACCCTTTCCAGAACTGTGGTTCTTCGTTATGTTGAGATGTCAGCTAGTCGCACATCTCAAGCTGCCTGCAGATTCAGGCAGGCATCACAAGATTCCTTACACATCGCCTTTTACATATTTATTGCCCTGCAGGCTTCTAGACGTGGTGGGGGGAAGGGGTGTCTTTTTAAATGGATGTCAAGATTGTGATACAGAAAATGAGTTAGAGCAGTTCTTCATCCCTGTTTTCTGGTGCTGCCTTTGATACCTCTGCTGCTTGCATCCTTGCTTCTTCATTACTGGGAAGTACAACAAGGCTTGGTCATGTAGGTATGATCAGAACAGGAGCAAATACTTGGGCACACCTGAGTGGTTGTTCGCTGTGTGTTTCCCTGGCAGCTCTCTGAAACTGGTATCTGCTTTGCTGACCAGAGCAGCCATTAATGGGAAAAAGACATGGAGGAGATAAAAGACAAAAAGGTTTTTGGAGTTGGATATGATTAGCTGATGTGTATAAATAGTTGATGGGAGGAATAAAGAAGACAGAGACAGACTCTTAGTGATTTCTACTGTAAGGGTGTTTGAACATAGGAACTGGTTGCCACAGAGGCTGTGGAGTCTCCATCCTCAGAGATAATCCAAAACCCAACTGGACTGTTCTCAACATGCTGGAGTTGAGCCTGTCGTGAGCAAGGGGGGGTAGACTAGATGATCTCCAGAGCTGCCTCCAATCTCAGCAATTCTGTGATTCTGTAAGTACACTTGCAAAATACCTGTTAGAGGGTAGTTGGGATAAGCTGACTTGGGAGATGAAACTAGCTTTGGAAGTTCTCACAGATCCCTGGAAATATCCCAGTTGAAAACAGCGCTACGTATTTTTAAGCTGGTTTTTTTTCCAGGCCATGTGGAACATAGCCTGCAGACTAATTGATAATCTCACTGGGGGAAGGGGGTGAACTGTAGTACTGCAGCAAAGTCACTCGACAGAAAAAATTTTTAAGCTGCCTCAGTTATTTCAGACAATCTTACATGTAGCTACACTTCAGCCCCTGCCCCCAAAGTATCGGCTGTGCCATTCTCTCTCACAGAGCAAGCTTGGCATTTGCCTGAAGGTATGAGACGAGCATCTAGGAGATTTGGAAGGAGAGAGCTGAGAGAGCCCAAGGCTCTTCCACAAGAAGAACGAAGGAGAAATGTGATAACATCATGAAGTAGTAAAGGGCTGGAGAGACAATACAGATAATACGAGGAGAATGGGTATAATTTATTCTCCATATCCAGGGCATATAGGACAAAATTTCAAGGTTTTTAACAACAGCAAGGCATTGGAAAAAAAAAATGTTTATAGCAGTAAATCTAATGAAGCCCAGGAATAAAGTGCAAAGGCGGCTGTGGCGTCTTTGAAGGAAATATTTAAAACATAGTATAAAAATTTCAGTCAAGGATGGCAGACTGAGCTGACCTGCCTTGGGGCAAGCAGATGGATAGACCAGAAAGTCCCTTTCTGTCCTCAGCTTCTGTGACTCCCTAAACAGTGGGAGTTCATATGCAGCAGAGAGCTTGCCTGCAGGAAGAGGTTCCTCTTACTGTCTCCCCCTCTAGTTTCTAACTCTGAAAAAACAAGATAAATTCATTTTACCCTGTGGTTTTCTTACCCTTGAACTGTCTCAGAATGTAAGATGCAGCATCTTTTGTGGCTTTTCACATCTGATGATGTCACCAAGTTCAGAGTTAATCCTGGGTCCAGCGCTGCCCTTTGTAGGGAAGCTCAATACCAGAACTGGCCTTTTTGTTGTTATTCTATTCATGGTTATTCTTCTTCCTTGTCAATAGCTTGTCTAGAAGACCTGTGCCCTGCAATTATATAACTTGCTGCCAACGTCAGCATGTGTAAAAATGACATTGCACTCTACAGTGGCTCCTAACATGGAGCAATTCCTTAGGAGAGGCTGTGTGGTGGAAAGGCAGGCAATCTCCCTGGAGCGAGAGAGGCAACCACTGTGTGTTCACTGATCTTGTGGAAGGAGGGGAAATAAGCTGATGAAAATAATAAAAGGTCATAATGCATAGTAATTTGGGCATCAATTTCTGTACAAGAAACCTTTCTAATCCAGCGAAAGGCTTTAAATCCTGATCTGACACATCCGTAGGGAATTCCCCACCAAATATGTCTTATTCCCTTCTTATTTGCACCCTCCCACACCCTGTCCCGGACCACAGATAACATTTTTAAGCATGCTCTGAGTAAGCAGGAGGGAATGGATCCCACTGGTAAAGCAGGCAGCTGGGGAGATGAAGTTTCTTGCTTTAAAACATCTTCTCCAGAACCTTCCTGGCTTCAGAATCAGCTTTGGCAATTCACTAGCAGATGATCAGGGATTTACAGGCTTTCACTGAGTTCTAAGTTGGGAAACCAAAATCCCTGAGAAAAAGAAGTTTCCAAGTCTCCCTCAGCCTCCAGGTCATAGCACCTTTTCAGATCATCTCTCATTTGCCCCTCCAGAGGAAGGCACTGGCCTCAGCAGTCTCCTGCTTTCTGCAGCTTGTGCTTTAGAGGAGCCTTCTCAAGTGTGGGTGAGCATCACACTGCCCGGGAGAGCCAAACCCTGTAACGTGCTGAGAGAGCAGACTCTCCAGTCCTGGCATTTCTTTATTCCAGCCCACAGCCATTCCCTTTCTGAGAAACCTAACTACTCTGTGTCCTTTGTTCCCTCCCTCTCAGCTCCCTGGACACATCTACTGCTATGAGATGTCTCAGCCAAGGATTTTGAGCCAAGATATGAGGGAAATGCTTTAACCAGATGTGTGCCCATGCCTGTGACACTGAACTTTCAGATGCTGGTATTTAAAAAGATTGCCATCTCCCCTGCCTCCCAGCAGCAAGGTGAGTAATGGGTGGGACAGCAGCACATCCAGAAAAACACCTCTTTTTCAAATGGAAGCAGAGGAGGTTATAATTCAACTGCAAAAATTTGCTCCAGGCTGAAAACTTGGCAAACAAAAGCTTAGCTTAGGAGTGATTTAAAAGGAAACAACAAAAAGCATAAAATAAATCAGGGCAGTCATTTTGGGTGGAGATGAGGGTCCAGAGCTTAAAGATCATTCTTTAGTGGGGGAGGAGAAGGAACAGCTCAAGACAGAGTTGCATTTGGCTCTCAGCCCTACTATAACTAAGCCTTTCAAAGCCAGGAGAATAAACATAATACAAGTCCAGTCCCTAACCCTTTTGTCAGAGGAAAGCAAGGCCCCCTGTACTCTTTAAGGCAGAGTGGATACAGATATGATGGCATTAGCTGAATTTTTCCTATTGACACTTTCTAAATATGGATTTCCCTGTACCTTAAATTGTAAAAGCACATGAAGTCATTAAGTCTCATTTTGCCCAAGAAGCAAAGAGGGGCATCCCTTGCTTTCAACATTACAACTCTCCTCAGGCCCTCTCTCACTCTGTGCCATACCATGCCTGCTGCTCAGCATCTGTGCTCTGCTTCTGCCTTCAGCATTGCACAAAGCTATGCCATAACAAGCTGGAGACCTGAACAAGAGGATGACTGCTCCTAGCAGCTCTTACTTGGGGCTTCTTCACAGTTCCAGGCTCACAAAGCTAAAGAAGAGGAAGAGGTGGTTGGCTGCGTAGCAGCAGAGACCAGGATAGCTGTAGAGGGAAGGCTTTTTCAGACCATTATCTAATGTGCACGGCACACATGGTTGGCAGCACACTGGGCACAGGCCTTGAGAGACAAGGACAAGGCCCAGCCAGTTCCCCTGCCTTTTGTCATCTCCAGACCCCTGGGCCTCTCCAGCCTGTGTGCCCATGCATAATTGCATTGCAGACTCCCTTTGTAGAGCTCTCCCTTTGTAGACTCCCTTTGTGACTGTGAGATTTTCCTGCTGTCCTGGAGCCTGCACACATCAGGTTAGGGAGGAAAGTGTAATGGTGGCATTTTAGACACACTCCTCAACGTACAGAAAAGGACTTCACACTGGAGTGGGTTAAGCACTGGAATAGGTAGGCCAGCAAGTATATGAAAGCCCCATCTTTGGAGATTTTCAGAACTCAGCTGGATAAGGACTAGAGCTACCTGACATAGCCTTGCTAGCTCTCCTTCTTGCTATGCACACTTCTAAAACAGCCATCCCCTCAGCTGCCTGATAGAGTGCTTTGGCTGTAGCAGGTACCAAAGAACAATAGGCTAAATGAATGATCAAAGGCTCCCTACCACTGCATGGTTTCACTCCCATATTTGATTCCATCAGCTTAACATGACACAGGCAGTCATGTTTAGATGGGATGCTACTCAATTTTCCTTAGAAGAGGCCTTCTTTGAAAGGCAGCACGACTTGAACCTCTCTGGTTTTGTAACAAGCTTCATAGTTTGCTCGCAAATATTTTTGTATATGTTCACAGATCTTCCCTTCAAGCACCTCGAGGCTGTCTGAAGAACTTAGTGCTCTCCAGCAGCTGACAGTGCCTTGTTTTGCTTCGTATAAAAGAAATGCACTTTAATTCTGTCCTTTTTCCAGGCTTAATGAGGCAGGTAGAACCAGCCACTACAGAAACTTTTAGAAATACATCTGTTTGTTCAGAACGATTGGAGAAGCTTTGTGCTTTGCTTTGTACTTCTTGCAGTATTAAGGGATCTCTTACCTTTACTGCAATACTGTATGATTTGAGATCAGGTTGTCAGAGCATCACCTTTCTGAATATCTCAGTAGAGTCAACTCTACTGGGATGTCGAGGAAGGCTGTTCAAAATGCTGATGTTTTCATGTATTGCCATTTCTAGGGAAGACTGAAGCCATGGAGCATGGAATCCAGCCCTTCTTCTAGCTACCCAAGGGCAGTAAAAACATCTACACACTGATCTTCTACAGCTGCTCTGGAGCACTGGAACTTCCAGTCGTATGTTTTCAGGGCACAAGCCACCTCAGGAAAGCTGCTTTTCAAAAGGTATGTCATCTCTTGTTTAGACTAGAAAAACTGAAAAGGGAAAAAAGGAAAAACATTTTGCTTTGGCATCAAAACAAAGCAAGTCTTTCTTTTCCCTAAGCTTCTTTAATTGCGCTTCATGCAAAAGAAAATGACACTGTAAAAATGAATGGGGATGAAGGTAAAGACAAGGTACTGCATTGGATATAAGGGTAAATCAGAGCCCAGCAGAAAGAATATAGCAGTGGAAGAAGTTTAACAAGTTCATTTTATGTGCCACTGTGTCATGCTTCCCTTTGTTGCTCAAGAATGTTGCTTCACTGGTTCCTAGGGGTGTGAAAGGGCCATGCTGCTGGGATGATGTGACCCACAGACTGCATGAGCCACTATTGGGCTGCCTTTCTATCTGGAAATTGTTGTTTTACTTGTATTACTGTTTTGCTATGGACCAGGAACCAGTCTGGACTTTGTAGTCAGAGGTCTTCTGTAGTATGCCAGCTTGTAGAACAGTAGTGTGCAGGGCAAAAGTCTAATGAGAGCAGGTGGTCACTCCAGCTGAATCAAGGGAAGTCAATCTGCTTCTGTAGAAAGCATTCACAGTGGTCAGGAGGTTTGAAAGGTACCCATCTTGTAAGGAGCTCAGAAGTTTAAGCTAAATGCTCTTTAAAATAATGGAGATCCCTCTGACCTTTGTTGTCAAAGGGAGGGGGCAGGACAAGGCGCTCACAGACCATGCTGTGTGTACACATACACAGCAAAGGACAGGAGGAACCTCACAGCCCTTGGCAGGAGGGGTAGAGTGCACTGTGAGTGTGTGACAAGCCCTGGCAGATACACACCTCACCACTGCCAGCAGTGCCGTGCAGCCAGGCCAGGGCAGAGCTTACACCAAGGGCTGGCATCTCTCCCTCCTGCCAGCGTTTGTACACATCCTAAACTGCTATTGCGTGGTCGTGTGAGTCCTGAAACTGGAAGACCAGCTAGTAGGTCTGCAATGCACTGCTAGAGATCTCTGAGCCTACTTGCTTTCCTTCCCCTCCTCCAGTTCCCACTGCACCCCTAGTCCTGGGACAGACTCCCACTGAAAAGCAAAGAAGTAGCTATAGTGGAAGATTCCCGAGTTGCTGCCCATGTCAACTGCTGCTGCTCCTGCGGGCTGTGGCTCATGTGATGGCAGCAAGGATTCAGTTCAGTGATATTTGAATCCTTCCTCTGATGGCACTAAGTCCTTTGTGTGGACACTCTTAAACCAGTTACCGTGGCCAGGAACTGATCAGTGTAAATTTATTAAAGAAACGGAGGCGGAACTCTGATTCCCTTCTCTTTTTCTGTGCTTCCTCTACCTAGAGGCACAGACAGGCAGTTCAATGATAGTGCCAGGTGGTTGTTAGCTCAACCCTTCACAGAAAAAATAAATTAAAAAAAGAAAAAATTATCAGCCTCCTCCATCGTTTGTTCTGCCCTTGGTGATCACAAAGCCTGTTCTGAAGCACCTCTGTGTGAGCTCCAAGTCAGTCCATTGTAACCTCCCCTTCCACCCCTTCTAGCCTAAAAGGCACTTTATAGGCCTTTGCTCTACAGGACCACACTGCACATGTGAAGGATTCAGAAAAGGTAAGGTAGGACTCCTGTAACAGCTGTAATTCAGATGTTTTTGCACACATATTATTTTTAGTTAATATAGATGGTGTTAACATTAATGCCTTAACCCTTGAGGAAGCTAGCTAATTTCCAGGTCGATATGGCCAAGGGAGCTGGCTAATTTCCAGTGTTTTGGGGAGAGAGCCAACAAGTGCAATGCCAGGGTGTTTCTGGCTGCTGGTGTTCCTGAGTGGACCACATCCGGGTCTGCACTTCATCCTGGGTTTCCAGCCGCTGTCTGCCACCCTCTGTGTGCACCGTGGGCTGAAGTGTCTTTAACAGCAGGGCTACCAATACTGAGCTGCAGCTGCATGTTGTGATACTGTCACCCAAAATGCCCAGAAGGGGACAAACTGGCAGCTAATTAACCGAGCTGTACAAGGCTGGCGGCTTACAACAACAGCCACCTTGGTCTCGTAGTTTAGTCTGAGTAAGATGTAGCAAAACAGTGACACCATCACCCATACACCCAGTGTTGTTACTGAAATGTGGGTCTAACCAGGAAAAGGCTGTGGCAAGCAGGCAGGAGAGGAAAAGGGAGGGGGGATTTCAAACACCACAGCCCAGAGAAAGAAAACCCTGCGTTCGTGCTTACGTCAGTAGCCTGTCTGTGTGCTGACCCCAGGCTCACCTGAGCCTTGGCAAAGCTCCCCTTTGTTCTGTGTTGGCGTTCAGAATCCAGAGTTATCCCACCACCACTTTGTGACCCATTCCACCCAGACAGCCTGCCCATGATTGCTTCATAAAGCAAGACCAGGAATCAAAAACAGGGCATGTTTCCTGAGCAGAGATGGAAAACAGCTGTGCTGGAAAAAAGGAGGGGTTTTCTGGCTGAGCAGTGGAAAATACAGATCAAGGCCTGGTTGTGCAATCTTCTCTGGCTGGCCTTTGGCTGCTATTGTGGCAAGGGGACCAGCTGGACTTGGCAGGAGGCTGCTGCCCGGTGATGGGGGTAGCAAGAGCCTCTGGTGACAAGGCTAGAAACCCAGAGCTTAGTTCTGCACGTTTTACAGATGCTTGGGAGGCTGAGAACTGACATGTGGTGATGTTGCCCTCACCACTGTCCTGCAGTCAGATCTGTCTGGCCAGTCCCAGATGGTGTTTGAATGGCCAGGCCTGTTACTGCAAAGGCACAGAGCACTGTAGGGCTACAGAGAAGCAGCATCTACCCAGGTGTGAAGCTCAGTTCTGCCTGGTGCTCATAAAGTGCTCCCTGTGCAGCCAGAGCCAGGGGATGTGGTTATGTTGTCTGGCCAGGTTCCTGCGTCTGAATCCCCAGTGCCTGACTGGGGACTGTGAAGAGAGGCTGACCAAAAGATCTTAGAGCTAGAATCTGCTCTGCCACTGCCATCCTCTGAAATAAAGGGAAAGCTATGTCCTGATTTTACTAGCCTAAAATGCTGCTTGCTTCAAGCATGGCTTCTGGAAGAGTTCTTACTTTTTATCAAATTCTGTATCTCTAATGAAAAGTAAAGGAACCAGCTGAGTCTGGATCCAGAGGCAAGAGGTGCAGGATTCTGTCTGGTTTTTTTAAATCTAATTATTGTGTACAAGAAGGAGAGAATGGTCAAGAACAGAGAGGGGGAATTAAGCCTTTGCTTCAGAGCCAAATAATCAAAAAAATTACCCTCTTCTGCTGAGAGAGCCCTGCAACATCTCCTCACTAAAAAATAAGGGGCAGAATGGTGAGAAGGCTGAAGCAAAGGAAGTAGGCAGGACCATGAATCACCTCCTGGGCTGATACATGCCAGCTACATTGGCCCCTCTTCTTAGCACCTGGAACAGCAGAAGACAGTATGATGAATGTTTTTCACTCTGCAGTGTTGGAGCTATGGATGCGCTGTAACTGCAGGGAGACCGTGCTTTCTTACAACTGGCTCAGCTACTGAGCTGAAACATATGGATCCAAACCTTGCTCTGCAGCAGCTTGCAACAGTGTTCATCTCTAAGACAGCAGAACTGCAGGGGAAAAAAGCAAACCCCAAACTGGTCACTGCTACTAAGCCATGAAGGGAAGGAAGGAAAATGTGATATGGTGACCTGTAGCAGAGAGGAAACTGCAGAATTAGGCAAGAGCAGTGCAGAGAGGAGATGCAGAGGGGAGCAATTTTGGTCCAAATAGCAAACTTTGGAGTATTTATTGTTCTGAGTTGGGAGCTGAATGCAGTGAACACACCCCATGGAAAGAGTGAGGGACTTAAGGCTCTGCTGAGAGCAGCCAGTCTCTCCTGTAGGAGATCCAGTTTGATTCTCAAGGTGCAGCTTACAGGGGGCTGCAGGAGCTGGCTCCCACAGCACGAGAACAAGACAAAGAACAATGCATTTTGCTATGGCAAGTGCACCTGCTTTAGCTATTACTGATTTCAACCAGGTCACACTAAACTTGGTACACAGCAGGCTTTGCACAAGTGCACACAAAATCAATTTGCTGAAACCCGGACAACTTTTTAAGACATCCAGAAAAACAAAACCCAGATAGATACACAAAATTAATAGTTGGTAACTGCTTCAGCATTCTTAGGCCTTTTGAAAATGCAGCATAACTTGCAGATGAAGTCTCCAGTGCTTCAGTTTATCTTCAGTACAAAACAGGATGGAGGTGTATTTTAGAAATAATTTGCAAAGTGACATGCTAGTCTTTTGGCTTTCACTGACCTGAATTTATTCTTTATAAAAAAATTGTCCTTCCTTTTTAACTTCTTAATGTGGTATCAGTCATGATCATTCTTATGAAACAAACAAACATTCTCCATCTGTATCTACTCAGCAGAGTCCAAATGGGACCTCAACAGTGGCTGAAACAAAATTTCATTAAAAAAAAAATTGTTCCCATGGAAAACTTTCAATTTTGATGAAATATTTCCTGCAAGAAAGCAAAAACCAAACCTATCATTCAATGGTTTGACCCAATGTCTGCTCTTCAAGAGGGAGAAGTGTAGTGGAGAGGAAGCAAGTGAGTGTGGGTTTGGGAGAAAAGAAGTCCTACCAATAAATGGGGGTAATGAAAGCAGAGGGAAGAAAGTACAAATTCCCAGGCATTCCAGACATATCTGGTATTCTTTACATCCTGTGCTCTGCACTTCAGTTGTACATATTTCAGTGTTCCACCGCAGAGGCAGCTGCATTTCAGTTGGGAGTTACTATATGAAGAGTTTTGTATAGTTGTTACAGGATCTTATGAGATGAAAAGGAGCTGACCACGGCAAAGAAAGTAAAATAGAACATGCAATCTTTTAACTATGCTGGAAACCACTTATGCCACAGAGAAATGGGTGCCAGGAAGCAAAAACTTCCAGAAGAAATTAGAAATAAAAGGGAAAAAAATAGGAGAAGTCACTGGTAGCTGGGAAAAGAGTGCAGGCTCATTACCATATCCGAGAAAAACAGCCTCTGGTTTTCTGTAGCTCTTCATCTGTTTTTCTGTTCAGTTTTGTCCTTCTCTTTAACCTTGCTGGGTAAAACACATCTCCAAGGACAAATAAAAATTATTTTCTTGCCAGTGCTGCTGACTTTGCAACCTGTCAGAAAACTGACTAAACTTGAAGCTCCTTCAGTCAGTCACTTTAAAATATAGTCAGCATTGTGTTTAAAGGAAAAAATGAACCATATGAATTCAACACCGGGGTTATTCTGCTGCATATTACAGCATTCTACCAGGCTCCAGGAGAAACAGCACAACTGAGATGATGAGTAGTGTTACACAGGAAGTGCTGCAAAATAGTAAGCTTGGCTCTTGCAGTATAGTGAAGATGCTTCATTTGTTTCAATTAAATAGGTATTTTATTAAAGAGTTCTTAGATCCAAAAAACTGGCCTGGGAACCAGAAAAAATATCATTTAGAACCAGGCTCAGGAAATGAGAATTAATTTTGCTAGGGTCACATTTAACCTTCCCACGGAAAAATGTCTGAATTGTAACATTGGAGGAGTTGAAATCTACAGAGGGTGCTTTTGTCATCAGTTACATTTATCTTCCCTGGAAGCATTTACCCTTTTTACCTGCACCATAGGTGAGTGTAGAACTACAATTTCTTTTAGGAAACTTTTCTGCCTCAGCTTCCTCGCTGTCCCCAGAGTTACATTTAGAGCCCAGGTAGACTGGAGGGATTTATGGATTGGCAGGTCCACCTATCATCTACTGTCTCTGACAAACACTGCTTTCAAACTGTGGTTAGGACAAAGCAGGGGTAACTTTTCAAAATCAGCCTCATCTTGCTCAGGTCACAACAAAAAAAGTGAAATTCTGATTGGTCCATTATCCATTGCCTGCACAGTTACTGTATCCCTGCCTGGCCCACGCAATTCATCCTTTCTTTTATTCTAACAAGGGTCAGATTTTGGCTTATGACCCAAGTGCAGAGGTGCACAAAGTGCGAGGTTGTGAGTGCCTTTTTTAGGCTGTGTATGTGGGGGAGTCTCTGTGAAGTAGCTGGTTCAGATCCCTGGGCAAGAATAAATGAAGGAAGAGGAAACATGGAGAATCAGCTATAGGAACAAGGTGAACACTTGAGCAAGAGATGTAATTTTTCAATCAAGCTTTTAATGAAAAGATCATAAAATAACAGTTTCTCATCACTGTACATTAAGACTGCAAATTTCTGAATGCTGAGATCATATTATAATTTCTGTATCTTTTTATATGACACTTGAGTTGAAGCCACAACTATGTGTGGCTCTGACCTGAATTCAAGCTCTTGAAGGAAATGAACAGAACATTGCAGCAGGAATGTCGGCCTTTCCCTTGACCTCCCCTCCTTTCCCCCTCCCCAGGAAACATCCAGGGCTTCCAGACTGACTGATAGTTAAGGCTTAAAATGGAAAAAAACAAACAAACAAAAAAAGGGTGATGCAACATCCCTTTTTCAGTTGTATTTAAAATCCTAAAATAAAATGGGGAAAAATATACAGCCAGCCAGAACAAGATCCTCTCCTCATAGAAAAGTTATCCCCAGCCAGTCAAAAGTCCCATGGAAGGTTAGAGGAACAGCTGTGCTGGGAGTGCTTCGATTGGCAACTTGTGACAGAGAAAGTTTAAACCAGTCCCACTCCTCAGGGAAAGCAGCGCTATGAAGTGGGTTCCTAACTGCCAACGAATGCCACATCAAGTGTGGTGGTTTAGACCTGCCCCACCACATGCCACAGGGGCGGCTCTGTTGCAAAAACACTGATCCCCTGATCCCTCTGTTCAACACTGGCCTTCAAAATGCTTAGGAAATGAGGGAAGCAAGGAAAGAAGATGGTGGCAATAGGACACAATGGAACAAAAATGCATTTCTATCTCTAAACTTATGTTTCAGGATCTTTGAGCTGTTAGTTAACAAGGAAAGCAGAATAAACAAAGCAGTTTTGATGTGGCAGAAAGACGAACCAAGGCTGAAACAAAGGAGTCTTCCTCACTTGGAGGACCAGCTAAGAACCTTACAGCAGAGCTGGAACTGCCTCACAAGGGTTCCCAAATCTTCTGCTTTTGCAAGGAAAGAAGCAAATTTAGTAAGTCTTATGGAAAATCACCAAAGGTGAAATTTCTTACCCTATTTTGAAAAAATGCAAAATACGAGGAGTGGAAGGGGCTGAGAAACAGCATTTCCTTTTGCCTGCTTGTCTCCTGCACTAAAATCAGGACCATGAAGTACCATGGGAGTTAAAACACTGCAAAAGGCTACTTTCAGCTATGGAAAGCAACCCCTAAATTTTCTTTTTCAAGAATATGGCCAGTTCTGGAGTGCAAGAATAAGCTTATAGAAAGAAAGGATTTTACAGTAAATGGAGAGACTTTACTGATGTTGAGCAAATAATTATTCAAACAAAAACGAAGAAAAAAATGCCGAAAGTCTCTTTAATTATTCCAGAATTAACACTCTGAGTTATTTTAGATTTTAAATTCTTGCTTAAACAAATGTTTGTCCAAATGTGCCATCTCAGTGATGAGCATTTCTGCTGTCTGGGGACAGCTTGATGTTTGCTACCTAGAGCCTCTTAAACCCACTTAAAACGTAGGGAATATTTGTCTCTTTGTTTCTTTATTTGCTTTCCCCTTAACTCCAGCACTGCTGATTGGAAAGGTTTCAGAATTTGGCAAATATCCAGAAATCAGCAAACATCCTTTCTTTATGCTAATTTGTAAGGCTGTAATAGGTGCCGACTCCTACAATACAGGAACAAGAGGCTTTCTAAAGCACAGCTTTTCCCAGGGGCTCGAGCCCCTTGTGTTGTGGGGAACCTGATGCTTCAGTGTCATTTGCAAGGCCCATCATGAGATGGCACAGAGGCTGTTGGGTTTGGCACAGAGCTTCCTCTGCCCATCCTAGGCCTCGACTCCCCACTTTTGAGATCCTTATTGCTACCACAGTAAACAGTAAGTGAGGGACGTGGGGGACTAAAAAGGAGCTACATCCTGTCCTTCAGGCAGGACAATGGACTTGTCTCAAGCCACAAGCTGCAATCGGAAGCACACAACTATTCCTCAAGTGACTTTTACCTTCTCTGGATTTTGCCAGCAGTCACCTCAGATTTCATTTTGTTTCACTAAGTGCACTGGATGTTTCTCTGGTCAAGACCCATACTCCTGCTTTTCAGAACTGAAGCAACATGGTAAAATACTGCTAACCCAGACTTTGAACCTGCACTGCTTGAAAACAATGCTTTCCACACACAAGAGAGAGAGAGGAAAATAAAAACAAAAACCAAAACAGGAATCTTAAAAGAGTGACACCGTAAATTGAAACATTTAAATACAGCAAAACATAAATTCCTCTTCTATGCAAAGCTACAAAAGTCCAGTCTTTGTATTGTCTTCACAGGTTATGGTTTATGGCTATGCTGAGAGTCTCTGAGATTCCTTTTTTCTTTTTTTTCCTTTTTTTTTTTTTAATATATTTTTTTCATTTTTTTGAAATCCTGTAGAGAAGACCCTGCGGACACATCTTTGTGTTTGCAACTTTCTGAATTACATTGCAAAACTGTGCATACAGAATCTGAGAAATAAATACATTCATTACTGCACATACATATTGATACAAAAACAACACTGTCAAATAGTGTTTGCACCATCTTTGTTAGATATTAAGACCAGGCAAAATTAATATTTCATTTTCCATCAGCCCCCCCTCAAATGTTTGAGGTGGCTTTGGTGTAGAAGATAAAAGCTACAAAGGGTCAAGACTAATGATGGGGAGCTTTCTTAAACCTTTTTATTTTTGGCTTCAGCAGTATTTTAGCAAACCATCTTCACTGGTCGTCTTTAAACTGTTCTACCATGCAGATCGGCTTAGGTTTCCACCTAGGTGGCCTTAGTTTTGGTTGGGCTCTTGCACAGGACTGTAAGGTCTGGAGGGAATCAATCCAGCAGTTTGATGAAGGGGGCTCAGAGGGCCCGGAGAGCACAGCTCCGGCCCCAGCCCAGGGGGAGGCTGCTCGGTGCCCCCAGCCAGGGCGGGGTGGCTGTGCTCCGCCACGCCAGCGGCCACAAAGCCTCACAGAAGCTGCGTGTCAATAGCTCTTTGGTGTCTTCTGTGATCCTCGTGGCTCCTGCTAACAGCCCCAAGTGCATAGAGCTGGGCCTTTGGGGTTTTTTGCCAGGAATTTGGTTTTGGAAGTTTTGCAGTAAAGGACTGGAAAACAGCCCAGCTCCCCATGGCTAAAGTTAAGGAGATGTGCTGGGTACAGCAGCTCCCAACATCTTCTAACATCCTTTTCTATCTCTAGAGCTTCTTGCATCTCCCTTTGCCCTCTTGGTTCCGTCAGACTCCTCTGAGGAAGAGGGAGGCTGGAATGCCTCTACAATAGTGCCTGGGTCTCACTCCCAGCAACATCTCTCATGGATGGAAGAAAAAAAATTCTACATGCCATATTTCTAATTGCCCACCCTCTCCCCACCCTCCCGGAGCAGTGCTGGCATGCAAACTGGGACACAGATCCCCCCTCCCAAGCTGGGGAACACTGCGTAGCCTTCAGAGACAAACCAATGGAAAAAGCAAAGATTAATTTTGACTGGCCCCTAGATCTGTTGAGGTCTGAAACTGTAAAAGTTTATGTAAACAATGAGATAAATATATTAGTACTTTTCTGAGCCAAGTGAGGTTCCATACTCATTCAAATGTGCTTTGGTTTAAAAAATAGTTTTGTGAATTTGGGTATGAGCTTCTTTATTCTTTTATACAACTTTTGCTATTTTATCTTTTTTTTCCTGTTATTCCGAAAACATTCTGGAACTAAGTGACTAAAGCATATACTTAAGCTGCCTGGCCTCTTTTTTTTTTTCTTTTTGTTTTTTTTTTTTTTGTTTCTTTT
>VZRQ01000390.1:0-29193 GCA_013397975.1 Machaerirhynchus nigripectus
CATGGAATATTCTGAGCTGGAGGGATCCCAAGGATCATCCAGCCCGGCTCTCTGCACTGACACACCATCAATCCCACCCTGGGCATCCCTGGGAGCATTGTCCGAACCCTCCTGGAGCTCTGGCAGCCTTGGGAATGTGCTCATTCCCTGGGGAGCTGTTCCAGTGTTTATTCCACCCTCTGGGGGAGGAACCTTTCCCTGATATCCATCCCAACCCTCCCCTGGCACATCTGAATTTCCCCGTGTCCTGTTGCTGTTCCCTGGAGCGGAGCCCGGCTCCCACTCGGGACACTTTGGATCAAGCCAAGTCTCACCTGCCCAGTCTGGGCTGGGTTTGAACTTTTGGTCCCAGTTGGATCAACAGGAGCTGGGAACCACCTCTGCAGGAGAGCAGGGAGCCGGGACCAACTCCATACGGAAAGATACGTGAGGGTTTGGGGTTCTGCCGATCGCAAAAATGTCAATGAAGGAGAGAGATGAGGGAAAATGAGGGGAATTGTGCGAGAAGCAGCCGAGGGCACTGGGACTGTGCAGCTGGAGAGGAGGAGACAAAGGAGAGACCTCGCTGTGGTCCTCAACATCCTCATGAGGGCAGCTCCGACCTCTGCTCGCCGCGACAGGGTCAGGACGCAGGGAATGGCCAGAGCTGGGCCATGGTGTTGCCTTTTGCCCAACCCGGAGATGAACCTCGAGGTAATTTTTAGTGTAGGAGGTAATCGAAAAGTGGATCTTTATGGAAGGCCTTCCGGGGCAGTAATGGAAAGATGTCCACAAAAGCCCACCCACGCGGGGTGAACACGGCTTTTAATGGTTTTAGGAAATTAGCATAACTGATGAAAAAGCACCAATTAGGAGGACAAGTGGTGGTGCAATTCCCCCACCCCGGGTCAGGCCCCTTCTCTGGAGGCCCCCCCTCGGCATTCGCTGTGCTCTGTCCATGAAATGGATCTCCAAGAGCTGTTCCCAACCTTGGTAGCTGGGAAGAACCAAGGTAGCACAGGGGCCTTGTACCTCCCAGGGCTTGGAGCTCTGGAATTTTGTCTTTCTGCCTAGAAAAAGGGCATGGAAAAATACTGGGAAAACCGGCCACTAATATGATAAGCCACAAATAGGTGTGTAAATGATACTGAAAATATGCAAAGAAAAAAGGCAAAACACAGAACGGCATCAAGGGGAGGGTCGGGCTGGAGATCAGGGAAAGGCTCTTCCCTCAGAGGGTGGAATAAGCACTGGAACAGCTCCCCAGGGAATGGGCACATTCCCAAGGCTGCCAGAGCTCCAGGAGGGTTCGGACAATGCTCCCAGGGATGCCCAGGGTGGGATTGTTGGTGTGTCAGTGCAGGGCCAGACTGGACGATCCTTGGGATCCCTTCCCACTCAGGATATTCCATGATTCCACGATTCTCTGCCTCCAAGGACAGAACATCCTTTACAGCTTGCCTGAATTGCAGATATTTGCCACCAAGTCATTCCGAATCCATCCTTGGGAATGAAGATGACACAGGAGCCACCCCCTGCTCAATTTTTTGTTCCCACCTGGATAACTCCGCTTATTTTCCAGTCAGAGTTGTGAAAGAAAAGCAGGAATAAGGCAAACACTCCCTGGGAGTTTTCCCTCCGTGATGTGCAAATGGAATATTTGCCCATGAGCTGAACAGCCCAATTTTAGATACAAAACTTCCAAAGAAATCTCCAATTTTTTTAAGGAAAATCAATCCGTGTGGTTATAAATTGCAAAGGAATGACTTTAAACACCGCCACAGTTTTTTATGGAGTAGCCAATGGATTCATTGACTTTGTCATTAATTTTTTTGTCATCAATTAACATTGTCATTAATTAAAGAGATCCTTGTCCAGCTCCTGGAGTCAATGAAGGAATTTGTGCTGGGAATCAATAGGCCAAGAACAATGGAGTGAGGAGCTGTTTATTTTTTATGAACATATCTGAGCATACAAGGAATCAATCTTTAATCATCCCAGAGGATCGACTCAGCAGGAAAACCGTAATTCCAAGGCTTTAAGAGGACGTGGAATAAACCCCATTTTGTTGGCAGCACCGGGGTGTTTCCAACCTTCTGGAATAAAAATCTGCCACATTTGCGGCCCCTTTTTGCTTTTCTGTCACCTTTGGGAGCAAAGATTCCTAAATATTCCAAGGAAAAAACGGAGTCCTGTCCCAGGGACACCTCCTGTGCTCCAAGTTGCCTGAGCATGGACATGCTCTGCTTAATTAATGAAAGGATAATGCAAATAAATGCCCCGGAAGCTGCTCCCATTTTTCCTCAGAGTTTCATAAACATTCCCAAAGCACTAGAAAATTGTTATTCCAGCTTGGCCAAAGTCAGTTCCTCACTGTTGGAAAACTGTAATTCCAGCTTCGCCAAGGTCAATTCCCCACCTGAGTTTCATCCTGATCTTTGTTAGGAAAGGAGTTTTGATTATGAGACTTTTCCCGCTTCAAAATTTCCTTTTCCAAGCAAATCCTGGTTTTTATGGACATTCCAGCTCTGGACACAGGAATTGAGGCACAGGGAGATGTTTTAGGGTTGTGTTTCTTCTGGGTTTCCCCTTGGAAGCCTCAGTCTTGGCTTTTTCATGGAAAAAAGCACAGGCTCAGTGTTAGGAATGGGCTGCACAGGGAATTTTGGGAAGTGGTGATGAGGATTTGGCTCTTTCCCATCCAGAGCAGCCAAAGTGATTCCCGATCTCCAAGGGAAACAGTGTTGGGTGCTTCCTACTTGGAATCAGAGCATCTCCAGTTTGGTGCTGGGAGTTTCCACCACCCCAAGGCGTTGCAGGAATTAAATCCCATTTTTAGGGCGTCTTGGGCTCCATTTATTTTCAATTATTTCCATATTTTTCAGCCCAAGGCCGTTGGTGTTTCCCAGGTTTGGGAAGCACCTCCTGGAATGATGGCTCCATTTCCACTGCTGGGTTGATTTCCCAAGTGGGGAAAACCAAAGTTGGGTCTGGCAGATCCTGAATTCATTTATTTCTATATTTATTTCTATATTTCTATATTTGTGTGTTTGTATATTTATTTTTTATTTACATATTTATTGGTCTCCATGTTTCTTTATTTCTATATTCTTGGAATTTATTTATTTATGTATTTATTTCTCTATTTCTATATTTCTATCTTCATTTGTTTCTATATTTATTTATTTCTCTGTTTTTAAAATTAACTGATTTATTTCTATATTTATGTCTATATGTCTATATTTTTATTTATTTATTTCTATATTCAGTTATTTATTCATATATTTATTTACTTATTCAACAGGAGAGCTGGAAAATCGGGCCCGGTGTTGTTTTCTATCCAACACGGAAACAAATTTGTGTTGTTTTGGATTTTTTTTCCCCCCCCGGTTTCCATGGTGAAAAATAAGGATTAGAACAGAGCTGGTGTTGATGGCAAGGGAAAAAAAATAAAAATCTGCGTTGCTTCCTATGGAGAAATATCAATATCCAACCATGGCGTTGGAGGGAAAGGAAAAAATCAAATTGGTTTTCTCTTAGAAAGGAGGAAAATGATGGAGATTTTTCTTGCTGCTGTTTGAGGGGTGTAAAAAGGGGCCAGAATTCAAGGCAGAGGCTGAATTTGATAGAAATTGGTTCAGGGAATTGCTAAGGGACACTCATGGAATATTCCCCCCACCCCAAGCCAACGGGGCAGGAGCAGCGGTGCTCAAAGGAGATGTTCCCCGAGGTTCCTACACCTGTCAGAGCTCTGGAATTCTTCCCTAGGATGTGTTTTCCATGCCAGAGCTCATGAAGGATGGAAAAGCTTTTACTCCCAAATTTAATTTGCTGCTGCAATCAAAATACACCTGAAATAGTCCTAAATTGACCATATCTCATCCCAAAAAACTTGAATTTGCGGGAATGTTAACAGCTCCAAGCTTCAAACTCAGAGCAGAGATGACAATACTTTTCGGTTCAAGTCTTTTACGTGAGAACAAGGGGAAATTTCTCCATGGAAAAGCTGGGAAATATTGGAAAATGGCAGTGGTTGAAGTGTAAAAACCAGATTTTTGAGGAAATTGAGAATTTGAAATTTCAAAATGCCACAGGACCTGATGGGTGCTTCTGTGTCACCACACACCGGCCCTCGGTCCTTTGCTGTAATCCCTGCCTGCTGAGCATCCCAAATCCTCAGGAATTGGGGGAACTCCGCACTTTTCCTGCCCCAAAACACATCCAAGGGCCGTTGGACCTCTGGAAGAAATATTCCCAATTATTGGTGTAGTTTTTTACTGATATTCTCCACGGTGGGATAATCCAGGTGGTTCACTCCTTTTTGTATCCCTGATTCTTTTGGGATTTTGAAGGGTGCCCAGGTCTGCTCTGCTTTCCAAGGTGAACACAAATCTATGCCAAAACCTCTGATACTTGAATCCTTTGGATTCCAGGCTGGACAACGATTTTGAACGGAAAAATAAAGGCCTTTCAGATTTTGACAAGTCTGTTTTAAGTGTAAAAAGCAGATTTTTGAAGAAATTGAGAATTTGAAATTTAAAAATGCCACAGGACCTGATGGGTGCTTCTGTGTCACCACACACCCTGCCTGCTGAGCATCCCAAATCCTCAGGAATTGGGGGAACTCCGCACTTTTCCTGCCCCAAAACACATCCAAGGGCCGTTGGACCTCTGGAAGAAATATTCCCAATTTTTGGTGTAGTTTTTTACCGAAATATTCCACGGTGGGATAATCCAAGGAGGTCATTCCTTGTTTTATTTCTAATTCCTCTGGAATTTTGAAGGGTGCCCAGGTCTGCTCTGCTTTCTAAGGTGAAGACAAATCCCAAAATCTCTGATATTTGAATCCTTTTGATTCCAGGCTGGCCAGCAGCGCTGGTGGGAGCAGGAAATCACGGTGAATGGGAATATCCAGAAGGGGGAACTGATCACCTACAACCTCACGGAGCTCATCAAGCCCGAGGCCTACGAGGTCCGCCTGACGCCCATCACCCGATTTGGGGAGGGGGACTCCACCATTCGGGTCATCAAATACAGTGGTAAGGACTTGATATCCCGGGAAACGGGGGGTTGGGAATGTTCTGGGCCTGCTGGAGTGGTGCGGTCATTCCCAATCCTGGAATAACGCGCGGAGCGTGGTCATCCCAAAAGGAGGATCTGGGGAGAAATGGGAGAGAGGAAAAAATTCGCCTCTGGGATGATTCGTAACAACAAAAAACACCCAACCAATAAAGTTCTGGACATCCAAACCCCGAAATCACATCCAATTCGTTGAGGGAAATAAGGAAAAAGTTGGATAAATTAATGCCACGTAATGACATAATAATGGCATAATTTTGGTGTCTTCATAAAGCAGCAGATTTCAGGTCGATTCTTGTTTGGAAGGACGAGTTTCGAAGAAAAAGCTGCGAACAAAGTTGGGGTTTTTTCCCCCAGAATGAGCAGTTTTTATTTTAATGTGAATTATTTCCTTTAAAAAATAAAAAGCGTCTGCTTTTTTAGTCCCGTGCAAGATGATATAATCTATAAATTTATATAAGAAATAATGCCAGGGCGTTTATAAAATTCCCTCTAAAAGGTCACCGTGACAAAGATTTATCCACTTGAATTTAACAAGAAAAACACAGTATCCATCCATCCTGTCTCCCATATTCTCAGAAATTCAATCCTCGGTTAAATCCTTCCAAATCCCTATTTTGGGGTATTTATTTAATGACTAACTGAATTTCTTCTTTTTGTTTTTCTGCCATAAAAATTGAATCTTCATTGAAATGAATTTTTTTGCCATAAAAATGAATGGGCAAGAGGGACCTTAAAGAGGAGGCTGGAGGATCGTGGAGCCGTTTGGGATGGGAATGGGATGTGTTTGGGGGGAAGTTTTATCATTTTAGTGGGAATTTTGTGGCAGGGGAGATGGTGGTAAACAAGGAATTATGGAAGTGTGACATTTAGGGACAGATTTGGGATTAGGAGCTGGAGCAACAGGACAAGGGGTGATGGTTTTAAACTAAACAGGATCCAGGCTTGATCTGAGGAAGAAATATTTTAGGATGAGGGGAAAACACTGGCACGGGTTCAGGGAATTTGTGGCTGCCCCTGGATCCCTGGAAATGTCCAGGGCCAGGTTGGAAGAGCATGGAGCAACCTGGGATAGTGGGAAACGTCCAAGCAGAACATCCCACTCAGCGGAATGTCCAAAAGCATCCCACAGATCCAGGATTCCTTTCCAAAATCATCAGCAAATAAAATCCAACCAACAGTAAAAGATAGTAAATGAATCCGGGGGGAAATCCGATGTCTCGAGCATCCTGGGCAATTCTTCGGGATCAGTGCTGAGCTCAGCCCTGCTCCAGCTCATCGTCCGTTATTTTTATCCCTGGGTTAATGTCAAGGGGGAAAAAATTCCATTAAATGCCCCCGAAATATCAATCCTAAAGGACGTGGGGCCCATTTCACTAAATGCCACCTCTGCTGATGGGGACGGATGGATTTGGGGTTTCACCTGTGGCAGGGAAATACTGGCAAAGTCTGCATTTCCCAAAGCTCGGGAGAGGAAAGTCTCAGGAAAAGAAAGGATTTGGAATCATGGAGCGGGTTGGGATGGAAGGGAACTTAAAGATCACCCACTGTCCCAGGATGCTCCAAGCCCTTTCCAACCTGGTCGTGGGCACTTCCAGGGATGGGGATGGACAGGGTGAACGACGGTGGGTTGTTTATCAAATCTATGAACGCACAAATCAGGAGAAGATGGATATTTTCCTGCAATTCCTGTTGGATTTTGGCTCCCTGTGGGAGCCCGTGGCCCTATTTCCTGGACTCCCAGCGGCGTCTCTGCACACGCACGTGGGAAAAGCTCGGAGTCTTCCCAAAAATCAGGAGCAGAAGCTTCATCCAATTATTTGGGATTTCTGTGCAGCAAACCCAACCTGGCTGTGATGGGGAGACAAGTCCTCACACCCAGCTCAGGCCAGGCAGCCTCTGCCCTCATCCATGGAGCTCCTAATTCATCCCACGATTTGTGTTCTGACCGGCATTCCCATAAGGAAAAAACTCCACCATCCCAGTCATTCCTGCTCTTTTCAGTGCTGCTTTCCCTCCGGGAGCTCTCAGGAGGTGGATTGAGGTCTCGGCCGCGACTCCTGACTGAGCTGAGCTCGAGCTTTTCCTGCCACTTGATGGGATTCCCATTCCCAGCCCATTCTGGCAGGCAGAGCATTCCCACGCAGCAGAGAAGGTGGATTCATCCCGCAAATATTCCTGCCGGGATGTGCCCTTAGCACAGATGTGAACAATGTCCCATTCCAAACGTGCCGAGGAGGTGCCAAGGCCAATCCCAACCTCCAGGAGAGAGGAAGCCGCAGCTTTTGGAGCTTTTGGAGCAGCATCTCCCAAATCCCGAGCCAGATCCTTATCCATGAGCTAAACCTAAAATTTAGCTCGCGGATCCCCATTTGGAGAGGAATCCCAGAACTGCTGAGGCTTTTTGTGCTTAAAATGGGCATTTTTTACTCGCGGCATTCCTCCTGGGAATGATGTCAGCAAACTGCTTCCAAGGATTTTATGGATGTTAAGGCTTCAGCTGTAAAATAAGGGTATCACAAATGTTATCAGAGGGCGAAGTTATCGCGTGGAATGCTGGAAAAGCAGTTAATGGGCTGTGGGGAGGCGAGAAATAATTACAGCACCCAGCAAAGAAAAGACATCAGGCAAATGGTTCTGAAACAAATCAAGAGAACTTTTGACATTTTTCTCCCAGAATGCTTTTTTTGGGGGGGGGAGACCTCGGGAAAGGAGGAAAACTTTTGCATTTCCAGCTCTTCAGTGGGATTGGGGATGTGGGTGTGGCTCTGTGTAGTTTTGAGCAGTGCCAGCCCTTCTCCCTCATCCCACCAACTGGGGAATATTCTTTTCAGAGGAGCAGGAGCAGGCCATGGAATGGTCCTGGAATGGTTTGGGTGGGAAGAAACCTTAAATCCCGTCCAGTGCCACCCCTGCCATGGCAGGGACACCTCCCACTGTCCCAGGCTGCTCCAAGCCCCAGTGTCCAGCCTGGCCTTGGGCACTGCCAGGGATCCAGGGGCAGCCACAGCTGCTCTGGGAATTCCAGCCCAGCCCCTCCCCACCCTGCCAGGGAAGAATAAAGAATTCCTTCTCTATAGATTCTGTTATCCTTAGGGATAATATCAATTCTCAATCCCCCTAAATTATAAATCCCTTATTTTTTAAACGAGGGAAAGCCAGGATCTGTGGGAAATGTCACTGCCACCACATCCATGCAGTTGCACCTAAAAACATTGGGAAAAACCCTTCAACCCAAGATTTCTTGCCCAAAACAAATCACCCAACCCCAAAATCCACCAGCCAGCTGAAATTCCAGCCCGTTTTACCCTCCTTGCTGAGGGAACAGCAGGAAAATTCAGGAATATCTGTCCTGGCTCTAACCAAGCCCAACCATTCCCGATGCTTTGTGCTCCTCCAGCAGCAGAAATTCCCTCCCTGCAGGGCTGGCACCACCCTGAGAGGGGCACGGATTTTCCAGGCATTTCAGTCAGCTTTGGGAATTTAGGGTCTCAGTTATCCATTAATTTCCCTTCCTGGCTGATTTATCTGGATGCCTTTGTGTCATGGATGAGGCAACATCCCCTGAGCCATCACACGTTGTCCTGCAGCTGTGCTGCTCCAAAACTGGGATTTTTGGTGGTTTTTTTTTTTTTTCCTGGTTGTTTTGGGGTTTTTTTCCCCAAATTTATGATGCTGGATAAAGTCAGCTTAACCACCTTCATTTTCTCGTCTGCTTTCATGCCTCGGTGTGACACAGAGCGCTGGTTTTTGTGGGCAATCCAAACCGGGAGGCTCGAGGTGACACCTGATGATGTTTTCCATCCAAACCCATGAATTTAGTTCCAAATCAAGCCTCAGTTGCCACGGCTCCTGGCAATTGCAGCTAATTCCAGGCTCGGTCACTCAGGGAGCTCATGAAATTGAGGTTTTTCTGGGGAATCAGAGGTAATTTGTAGGTAAAAGATGTGAAAATTGGGGTTTTTTTAGGGAGATTGTGCTGGAGCAAATCGCTGCTCCTGATTCAGGACAAAGTGGTGCTAAAACAGAGCTGGTTTGAAAACTCCAGGTTGAGTTTAGGACTTTGCTGAATCTTAGGCTGGGATTAAAGCAAGGAAGGGCAGCAGGAAAAGCTGGAGTGATGCTCTGGCACTGCCAGATGTCCCCGTTAATTGGAGGTAAAATTTAATTTGGGGTTCTCTGTGAATAAAATGCAATCGCAGCCCTGAGCTCAGCATCCTTCTGCTTCCCACACGTGTGGGGTCTGTAGCAGAAGGGACTTTTCCTAAATCATCCATCCTCAAATTTATCCTCCTGCAAACAGAACCACGGAATAATTCCTCCTGCAATCCCATTCCCGGGTTTTAGCGTTGCACAGATTCCTCTGGATTAATCTGGGAAGCCATTCCCACGGTTAAGATATTGTGGACACTGTGAAGGTTTGGATTTCATTCCGTTCCAGTCTCTTAAAGTGTGAAGTAGATGAATTTCGATATTCAACAAGGGGAAATTTAGGCTAATCTGGATATTGATGAATTGGAATTTTTTCTTTGCAATAATTTAATTTTTCCTCTGTTTTCCAGCTCCGGTGAATCCGCACCTCCGTAAGTATTTCAAATATTTCTCTTTTTATCTTTCACGTCACGAAGAATGGTCCTTGCAATTGTTGTCCCTCGCAGTTCCAAAGTAAATTCTGAGTATTCCTCTTCCAGTTGCAGCCCGTGGCTGGCAGGAAGCACCTGGAGGTGTCGTTTGTGGTTCCTCTTGTTCCTCCAAGGATAGAGGAAAGGAAATCACAGCTCCAGCTCCTCTTTCCCACTGCCCCAGAGAGTTCAGCCAAAGGAATTCCTTCTCCATAGATTCTGTTATCCTTAGGGAGAAAATCCCCCTGTTTTTCAAAGGGGGGACAGCCAGGATCTGTGGGAAATGTCACTGCCACCACATCTGTGCTGTTGAACCTAAAAACATTGGCAAAAACCCATCAGCCCAAGATTTCTTGCCCAAAACAGATCACCCAACCCCAAAATCCAGCACCCAGCTGAAATTCCAGCCAGTTTTATTCTCCTTGCTGAGGGAACAGCAGGAAAATTCAGGAATACCTGTCCTGGCTCTAACCAAGCCCAACCATTCCTGACGCTTTCTGGTGCTCCCAAGATCCTCCAGCAGCAGAAATTCCCTCCCTGCAGGGCCAGCCCAGGAGAGCAGCCCATTCCAGAGCCTCCCCACCCTCCCAGCCAGGAATTCCCAATTCCCAATATCCCATCCATCCCTGCCCTCTGGCAGTGGGAAGCCATTCCCTGTGTCCTGTCCCTCCATCCCTTGTCCCCAGTCCCTCTCCAGCTCTCCTGGAGCCCCTTTAGGCCCTGGAAGGGGTTCTGAGCTCTCCCTGGATCCTCCTCTTGTGGTTCTGGAGTTATTCCCGTGCCTCCCAGGGTAGTCGGGAGCTCCTCTGCAGACTGAAACCAAAAGGAAGGAAGTTCTTCCCCACAGAGATCCAGGAATCACGGATCCATCGCACAGAGAAATGTGGAGACCCCAGGTGGAACTTGGTTCTCCCCAAATTCTCGGGACACAGCTCCTCAGGCATGGCTGGAAATGCAAACTCTGACGCGATCAGGCACGGGGATGTCCCAGGCTGGAAACGGCTTCAGCTCCACTTTGTTCTTCTGCTTTTCCATGGACACCAAATCCCTACAAACATCCAGGCAGGAGACAGGGATGGAGCTTCAGCACACCCCACTAAAACCACCCTATTCCTACCGATTTTCCCTTCCCTACTCCACCATGTTCTCCCAAACCCCAAAAAATCCATATTTTTTTTTTGTCACAAAATATTCTTGCTTTTGAATAACACATCCCAAAAATATTCCTGCCTAAGGAATGAGGTCCAGTCTCCCATTTTTCCCACTTCAGGGCGGTGCCATCAGGCAGGACTGGGCTCTGCTCCATCCCTCACACTCAACTTCAAGCCTTTGTGTAAATTTTAAACATATTTGCAGGAGATCTTGTCCAAGGCATTAATTATTAAGCAGGGCTTAGCTCTCAGCTGCTGGGAGCTGCAGGAACCTCTCCCATGGAGCCTAACCAGCAGGGAATGAGACTCTTGTTAATTAATATATTAAATCTAGGCTCTGATGGGAAGAAGAAATGCAATCCCAAGTGCTTCGCGCTCCTCTAGGATTTTAAGATCTCAAACTCATTTTCCAAAAGTCTTGTAGGATCACGATGGAATGTGGGTGGCATCTGAATGGGAATAGGGAATGTGTCAGCTCAAGGGACGGATGGGAAAGTTTTTCCCCCAAAGCTGCAGGGTCCCCAAGGTCACTCCTTTGAGGTGACCAAAGCCATGGTAGAATTCTGCTTTGCTTGTTTTCTCTGACAGTTTTTGGAATGGAATCCCTTGGTGGGGAAGAAATCCTGGTCTGCATCCCATCTCCATTCCCCAAGGCCATCAGTGCCCCACGGCCCCAAGTGCCACACCCACATGGAATTTAAATCCCTCCAGGGATGGGCTCTCCAAACCTCCCTGGGCACTTCCAAGGCCTGAGCACCCTTTCCATGGGGAAATTCCTGCTGGTGTCCAACCTGAGCCTCCCCTGGCCCAGCCTGAGGCCGTTCCCTCTCCTCCTGTCCCTGTTCCCTGGGAGCAGAGCCCGACCCCCCCGGCTGCCCCCTCCTGTCAGGGACTTGTGCAGAGCCACAAGGGCCCCCCTGAGCCTCCTTTTCTCCAGGCTGAGCCCCTTTCCCAGCTCCCTCAGCCGCTCCTGGCGCTCCAGCCCTTTCCCCAGTTTCTTTGTCTTTGCTTCCTACAAAATCCCTGTTGTTCCTAAAGCTGTTGGGCCGATTTCTGGTTTTGAACGAAGAGGAGGAGCTGTATCCAACCAGGACAAGATTCCCGCACTGGAAACTGAAGTCATGCTCTTCCTGCTCCAAGTCTGGAATAATCCCATTCCCTAAATCCTTTTTTTTATGCAATTTCTGCGATACCCAAGCAAGAAGCATCAAAAGACTTCAGTTCTGAGGTGGAGCCTCACATCTCCACTTCATTTTTTACCACCTAAAAGAAGCCATTTAACGCAAACCAGGAGAATTCTAGCTCAATTTGTGCAATGGGACATCACCCCTGAGTAATGGGAGAGGGATGTTCGGGAGCCACATCCAACTCGGGTTTTATGGGAAGAGATGACACAAATGAAGGGTTTCACCTCCAGAACAGCTTCGGCTTTTGCCCTAATTGGCAAGGAAATTATGAATGACCTGAATCCACTTCCAGAGCTGACAAAAACCGCCGCTCTCATTAATGTTAATTAGCGCCATCGTTAGGGCCATGGCTGGAGCACCTGTGGAAGAGTCGCTTGTTCCTCCTGCCCTCCTGCTCATTAATTAACAGATCAAGACCATCCAGATCTATTTAAACGCTCCTCCAAAAACCTGGAGCAAAGCCTGAGGAGCTTTTTCCCGTTTTATTTCGTCTGTCATTATTTAAGAAGCGTTCAGTGCCAAGAACATTTAGCATTAACCTTTTCCAAGGTGTTCCACATGAAATCAATGTTTGCCTATCAAATAAATGGCAAATTTTGACTTTTTTTTTCCCCCCCATCTGGCATGAATATTTATTTAAGGTTTTTTTTTTTTTTGCTAACCTGAGGAAAAAATTTTTTGTTCTGCTGATGTGGAGTTTCTTAATGAAGCTCTGAGGGCACAAGGAGTTGATGCAGCTTTTAAGGCACTGGAGGGGGAGTGCAGAAAGTGCTGAGTGGCTGAAAATTCCTTGTGTTGGTTCACTTTGCTCCAGGACTGGATCTGGGAATGAAAACTTTTCTCCTTCCCTTACATTTCGCCTTTTAATTCCATCACTTTTTGTAGAAGCAGCAACTTTTGTGCCACAGGAAGGGCTTGGGTAAAAGGAGGTGGAAGCCAAATCCACAAAGTGTGGGGTAAACCAGGAGAATTTGGAGCTTAGGTGGTATAAAAGGAATTCTTGGGTGAGAGGAAGAGCTGGAACTTCGTTCAGAGAGCTTTGTTTGAGTCCTGGAGAATTCCAAGAGCTTTGGCAGGGTCTTGGCATTCCCTTCCCAGTCTTGGGATAAAGATGGAGATGTCGATCTGTCACTTCTCTCCTGAAGGGTTTGGGTGTAATCATGGAACCATCAAAGGATCAGGGACTGGATTGGGTTGGTGGGACCTGAATCCCATCCCATTCCAGCCCTGCCATGGGCAGGGACACCTCCCACTGTCCCAGGCTGCTCCAAGCCTCAATGTCCAACCTGGCCTTGGACACTTCCAGGGATCCAAAGGCAGCCACAGCTTCTCTGGGAATTCCAGCCCTGCCCCTCCTCACCCTCCCAGCCAGGAATTCCTTCCCTGGTCCTAAAACCAGCTCCCATCATGCTGAGGTTATCAGGGACGACCGGAATCCCAGATCTTGGTCGTGTCTGCCAGTGAAGGAACTGTGCTTTAGGGAATGAATTCTCCTGGAGGATCCAATGATGTTGATGGATTTACTGGGAAACCAAACCAATGTGCTCGAGGTGCTGATAGCCAAGGAAGCCAAGGAGGTTTCTGGGAGCTGCACTCCAGTGATAACTTGGTTTTATAGGATTGTGTTTTATACTGGCAGTTCTGGAGGGGCACAGAGTTCCAGATGGGTCAGGCTGGAAGGGACCCCAGTAGGTCTCTGGTGCCACTCCCTGCTCCAGCAGGGCCATCCCAGAGCCCAGGGCACAGGAGTGTGTCCAGAGGGCTCTGGAATAGCCCCAGGGAGGAGACTCCAGCCCCTCTCTGGGCTCTGTTCCAGCTCGGGCACTGCCCAGGGCAGGAGTTGTGCCCCCTGTGCAGGGAATTGCTGGGCTCAGCCCCTGCCCAGGGCAGGAGTTGTGCCCCCTGTGCAGGGAATTGCTGGGCTCAGCCCCTGCCCAGGGCAGGAGTTGTGCCCCCTGTGCAGGGAATTGCTGGGCTCAGCCCCTGCCCGTCCCTCTGGTGCCACTGCTGGGCCCCGGAGCAGAGCCTGGGCCCTGCCCAGAGCCCTCCCTGCAGCCAGGGACACCCAGGGACACCCAGGGACACCCAGGCCTGAGGGCCCCTCTCAGCTGGGGCTCCTCTCGAGGCTGAGCAGCCCCAGCTCCCTCAGCCTTTCCTGGGCACGGAGATGCTCCAGGCCCTTCCTCATCCTCACATCCCTCCTCTGGATCTGCTCTAGGAACTCCCTGTCTCTCCTGAGAATCCCAGAGCTGGACACAGCACTCCAGATGTGCTCAGGGCTGAGCAGAGGGGCAAGATCCCCCCTGACCTGCTGGAAATGCTCTCCTTGATCCCCGCAGGACTCCTTTGGCCTCGTGTTTTCCTTTGGACAGGCAGGAAGAGAACCAGGAATATTTGGAAATCACTCCAAGTGCATCCTGTGGTTTGAAGTGAATTTTCCAAGCTTATTTCTGAGCCTGCAGCATCACCTGAGTGTTGCAGCCCTAAGCTCCGGGTCCTTCTCTCCTCACTGATTAACAGGGAAGCTCCAGTGGCTTAAGTGGATTTAGAGTTCCCCAAAACCCCAAACCTGCAAACATTTATCCACCTTCTCCGTTTAACAGGGATGAGCAATCCCCCGACGCCGAGGGTTTGAGTTTCTCCTCCCCATGAATACAAATCACATCCCTCCAAGCCCAGCCCGGACTGACACCGTGTGCAGGCAGCTGCCTGCTCCCTGGAGAAGGGAGATTTCCTTCTTTCCTCAGATAAATCAGTGGAAGAGTAAACTCAGCAGGAATTGTTCATGCAGTGAAATTCAGCTCTTGCACGTTTTACTCCACGGGGCCTTGTTTTGCCCTGAGCGGGAACTGAACCGCCGAGCTTGGATTTGTTTTGGTTCTTAAATTACAGGGGGAATTTCTCATCCCATCATAACCCAGCAGGGCAGGTCACTGGGATCACTGGGCTCGCACAGTTCCATGCAGGAGAGGATCCCAGGAATCCTCCTCAGGGGTTCTTGGCAGTTTTTATTTTTTAGACCAACGCTTTCACCACCTGACCTCAGGTACATCGCAGAAATCTCCGTGAAAATCCAGGAGATGTGTCCAGGACATGATACAGTCACCTCTCCTTCCCATATGGATTCAGCTATTCCTCCCAGCAATTTGTTATGATAATGCAGTGATGGGGACTCAATGCTCTTCCTGACAATCCCTCCACGTGCTGCAATATCCCGATTTTTGGAGATTTCCTTCATGTCTGTCCCAAAGCTCCTTTGCCTCATTCTATCCAGTTCTTCCTTTCCCATCCCTATGGAAATTAGGAATAATTTAGGAGGTGCCACTTGGAGATAATGTTTACAGTTTGAAAAGCTGCTTATCCCAAAACCACATCAACCCACTTCCCATGTTTTTTTCCCCATATTTCATTTTTTATGGACATGCTTCTGTTCTTCCCAGCTTTCTAGAAATGTCTTCCCAGCTTTTTAGAAAGAAAGACGAGACAGCAGTTCTAAAGGCCACTGTAGAAATCTGAATATGTGAGGAGGAGCTCTACAGAAAGATTTAAATATCATTTCGAGTAGCACCAGCACAAATTGATGACCCTGATTTATTTTTTTTCTGTTGAGCTTGCTGCAAAAGAAAACTGTGTATAATTACAAGGAATTTGAAAAAATAAGGATTGGGTGGAAAACTTCGGCCACTGAATTCCTGCTCTTTGTTTCGGCAGGAGAGTTCCACTGTGGCTTCGAGGATGGGAACATTTGCCTGTTCACTCAAGATGACACAGACAACTTTGACTGGACAAAACAAAGCACTGCCACGAGGGACACGAAATACACCCCGAACACGGGGCCCAACGCCGATCGCACCGGCTCCAAGGAGGGTAAGATCCAGCAGTGAGGAATTTGGGATAAATGAACTGGCCAGGACCGGCAGTTCAGCCATTTCCTGGTCGTGGAATCCCAGACTGGTTGGGGTTGGAAAGGATTTAAATTCCTCTTGTTCCACCCCTGCCATGGCAGGGACACCTCCCACTGTCCCAGGATGCTCCCAGCCCCAGTGTCCAGCCTGGCCTTGGGCACTGCCAGGGATCCAGGGGCAGCCACAGCTGCTCTGGGAATTCCAGCCCAGCCCCTCCCCACCCTCCCAGCCAGGAATTCCTAATTCCCAGTATCCCATCCATCCCTGCCCTCTGGCAGTGGGAAGCCATTCCCTGTGTCCTGTCCCTCCATCCCCTGTCCCCAGTCCCTCTCCAGCTCTCCTGGAACCCCTTTAGGCCCTGCAAGGGGCTCCAAGTTCAAACCAAGATCCTTGAAGGACTCCTAGAAGGAATTGCCAGTGCTGAGGAGTGACTGGTCCCAAAGCATAACCCCTGGTGGTGCCATTCCCACCTTGCCTCATTTTTGTTGTACCATTTTCAGAGCCATTCCCTTCACATTAAAGTCCAGTGGAGAAACCTGGCTCACCTTAAAATATCCTCCTGCTTTATGTCATTTAAATTCCACCTTGGGCTCTCTCAGCCTGTCCCAGCAAGGTGGTTTTTGCCCCATTTTTGCTCTGGCTGCTGCTCAAATGTGCAATTTTCAGTCTGCTGCCCCTCTTACTGCGTGCTCCTGACTGCAGCGCGGATTTGCATGTGAAAAGTCCAACACATTGAGCTGAATTTATCAAGACACGCAGCAACTCCTGCTATTTTACTGTGTGCACTTCCAAAGGGGAAAAAAATTCCTCCTGCACCACATTCATTTGGTTGGATTAATTAAATAATATCTCTGTGGCTGGCACGGTCCGGGAATGGAATAAATGGATATTGTCTTCTTTGGGATTGGCTTGGCCAGGTGAAAATATTCCTTGAAAGGTTGCTATCGTGATATTTTCCCTTTATTGTACAAGTCAGAATTTTCCAGGGACAAATTCCCCTCTCAGCACTGAAGCCTGAACCCCCTCAGATTTTGTGCAAAGGTTCATCAGTTTGGAGATGTTTTCTAGAACTGTCCTGCTGCCTGGGTTTTAGTTTGCATGGAAAACACGGCTTTGGGGCAGCCTCTGGAAACACAGGGGCAGGGAAAAATGAGTCCCAGAAATGACATGGTGGGAGATGGAAGTGAAATATTTATCAGGATGTTTGATAACTCCAAGGTGTTCCTGCATTTCCATCTGTGTTGGGTGTTGAGGGCCTCATCCCAAGCATTTCCATCTGTGTTGGGTGCTGAGGGCCTCATCCCAAGGATTTCCATCTGTGTTGGGTGTTGAGGGCCTTATCCCAAGGATTTCCATCTTTTGAGTGTTGAGGGCCACATCCTTAGGATTTCCCTTTGGATTTTTCCAGGTGTTCACACGTACATTGAGACATTCCAGGTGTTGAGGGCCTCATCCCAAGGATTTCCGTCTGTGTCGGGTGTTGAGGGCCTCATCCCAAGGGTTTCCATCTGTGCTGGGTGCTGAGGGCCTCATCCCAAGGATTTCCCTTTGGATTTTTCCAGGTTTTTACATGTACATCGAGACGTCCCGGCCCAGGCTGGAGGGGGAGAAGGCCAGACTTGTCAGTCCCGTTTTCAGCGTCGCTCCCAAAAATCCCTACGGAGCCACCAACACGGCCTATTGCTTCAGCTTCTACTATCACATGTATGGACAGCACATAGGTGAGAGAAAGCCAATGTCCTGGTCCTTTCCTTTGGGAAAAATAGCTGGAAAAACTTCCTCTTGTTTGAAGGAAAAGCATGGGAGGAGTGCCGGCCCCTCCAAGGGCCTGTTGTAACCCAGGGAGGGGGTTGGGAGCATCCAAATTGTGGCAAAATTCTGGTTTCCACTAATCAGGAACTTGTAGGAAGGAGGAATTTCCCTCTTACAGCTGGGAAGTGTTTCCTGCACGAGTGAGATTCTGAGCAGGGAATTGAATGGGGATCCCATGGATTTGAATGGGAATTTTAGAGCCTGGAAAGAGAAATTTGATTTTAACAAGGATTTTTCCTGATTCTAACAGGATATTTTAGGCATTCCTGACTAAATTCAGGATCAGGCAGGAGCAGCAGCGTTCCTCAGGTGTTTCCTGTGGAAAAGTCATGGAGAATTTGCTCCCACTCCACAGAAATATGGAATTTCAAGGGATATTTGTGAGGGTTTTAGGAATTCCTGACTGGATTCAGGATCAGGAAGGGAGCAGCAGAAGTCCTCAGGTGTTTCCTGTGGAAAAGTCATGGAAAATTTGCTCACAATCCGCAGGAATATGGATTTTCAAAGGATATCTGCCAATCAATTTTTAGTCCTGGCTCTTCCGACGCCCAGGTTTAATTTCTTTTTGTGGCATGAAAAAAGAAAAAAGGAAAAAAAAAAGTGAGAAAATAGAAAAATCTAAACAACAAAAAGCCAATTTTTGGAAGTCCTTTGCGGGGTCCTTGGTGCTCCCAGAATGCCAAGAGGTTTTCTGGTGTCAAAGTGACCCGATGGGATGTATTTTTATCTCTGTTTCAAGGGCAAACTCGTCCTCCACCGGAGAATTCTGGTGGCTGCTTTGTCCAAGCTCCCCCCGCCCCCGGGCAGAGCTCAGATTTTAAGCGGAGCAGACAAGTGCACTCAGGTTTCTGAGTGCTGCAGGAAGGTGGATGCAGCCCCAGGTTGGAATTCTCCTGGCTCTGCGCTGCAGCAGGAGCTGGGATTTTTGTTGGAAGGAAGGGATTCAGCCACTCCACGCTGGGAGAAAATAGAGAAATTGGAATATCTGGTCATATTCCGGTCGTTATTTGTGGTGTACCATGAAAACCAAATTGCAAACGTCAAGGGTCAAAGAGGGCTTCTGGAATTCCTGATAAATATTTGGAGAGTAAAGTTTTTTGGGATAACGTAAAGAAAAACAGGCGCTGGGGTCTGTCCAAGAACAGTGGGATTTGGGTTTTTTCCCTGGATTTCCTCTTCAGCAAGTGTCTGTCCTCAGACTTCTTTTTTGATGGGATCCCCTTTTCCCCGTGGATGTGCAAATCCTTGAATTGCCAAGGCAAGGAGGGCTCTGACCCCAGGGGGACAGAGGTGATCAGTGACCACAATTCCACTGGATTTATTCCTGGGAATGTGGACATGAGTTGCCAAAATCCCAAATTGCTCGATTTCACTTTGGTTCTTTAATTTTTTTAAAAAATACAGTTCCCGTCATTTTAGCCAATGTTCAGAATGCCATTCTTGTATAGAATCCCAGAATCCCAGACTGGTTTGGGTGGGAAGGGACCTTAAACGCGTCCCATCCCACCCCCTTCCATGGGCAGGGACACCTTCCACTATCCCAGGGTGCTCCAAGTCCTGTCCAACCTGGCCTTGGAAAGGCTCAGGGGGGGTCTCATCCATTGGAAAAATTCCTGGAGGAAGAGTGTGAGGAAGCTCAGGGATGCTCAGGGACAGGACAAGGGACAATGGGAATAGATCAAAATAGAGACAATTCCATGTAAACATAAAACCACTTTTTTTTTTAGCTGAAAAGACTCAAACACTGGCACAGGTTTTTCAGGAAGGCTGGGAAATCCCTGCCCTTGGAGATTCCAAAATCCAGCAGTATCTGGTCCTAAGCACCTGCTTTAATTAAGCCACACTTTGGATGGGATGAGCTCCAGAGGTGCCCCCAACCCCGGTGATTCCGTGGGAAATATTTAATTGGTAATAGAGATTCTTTCAGAATTACGTTTTATTAGGGATTAATCCTCCCTGGATAATTCCAAATCCCATTGCTGGGACAGATGAACTCTTTTATCCCCAGCTGTCACAAGCCTTGACCCTTCACCTTTGGAATTTGCTGCCGATGTGGAGAGGGGTTTCCTATCCCCCTTTGGGAATGAATCCTGCCAGTCAGGGCAGCTCTTGGATTAGGAAGCATTCCCAGCTCATGGATTTATCCACCAGAGCAGGGTAGGAGCTGCTGACTGAGCTCCAAACACCACGGAATCCTGGAATGTTTTGGGTGGGAAGGATCTTCAATCCCCTCCCATTCCACCCCACACCTCCCACTGTCCCAGGCTGCTCCAAGCCCCAGTGTCCAACCTGGCCTCGGACACTTCCAGGGGCAGCCACAGCTTCTCTGGGAATTCCATCCCAGCCCCTCCCCACCCTCCCAGCCAGGAATTCTTTCCCAAGATCTCATTTCTGATCCCTGTGCTGTAGGATCCAGAAGATTCCCAAGCATTACCAGGGTTGTTGTTGCCATGTCTCAGGGACAGAGCACTTTGTTTCCAAACAGCGCTCATCCAATTGTTCCTGCACTTCCAATAACGTTTGGAAAGATCCCTAAGAAAATGGGATGTGATGCTGGAATCATGCTCTGTTCCCGGTTTGGATTGGTCTTGGGGTTTAAGGGAACTGATGCTTCATCCTCCATCCCTAAAACTGAGGGATCCCAGTGGCATCCACAGGAGAATATTCCGATTTTGAATAATTAAAAGCCCTTCCCAGTGCAGCCTCTGTGCCTGCTGGTCAGGCCTTGGGATTCTGTGGAGAAGGGGCAGAAATTTCCCCGGAGATAAGGAGAGATCCTTGGGAATCTTCGCAGGGAGCAGAGTGCAGAGCTGAGCTCAGCACTGAGATCATCCCTGGTGTTTATCTGGGAGAGAACCAGGGTTATCCCATTCCATGGCAGTGGGATTTGGGAAGAGAAAGGGTTTCTTCACCCAAAGTAGGCAGCTCCTGCTCACAAGTGGGATTGTAATTCCTGACAGATCCCAGAGCTCCCTCTGGGAGTGCTGGCTGCCGGAGAAACCAGCTGTGGATCTGCAGGAGAGGTGGATTATCCCTGAAATAAGAGAAATAGGAATTTCCATTCCTTGATTTGCAGCAGACAAGGAGGATGGTTGGGAAGAGGAAGATGAGGAGCCTCTGTCCTTTCTGTGTCCCTGCACTGAGGCAGAGGGAATTTGTACATCCATTAGAGCTGTCACCACCTTCTCCAACAATCCATACTTCCCATTTTTCCCATCCACACCCCAAAATGGGGCATTTCCACTTGATGCTCCAAGAGCAGGAGTTGTTCCTGCCACGGGAGAGCCATCCCAAATAAAAAAGAGGGAGGCAGAACCCGGCTGTGAGGGCAGAGTGTGAAAGCTGAAGGGCCAAAATGGCAGAGATTCCAGAGCATCCCCTGCTCTCCTGGCAGGAGAAGTGGAACTTCATTCCTTTGTTCCCAGTTTTCACTCCTGGCCACTGCTCTCACCAGTCTGGGATTCTGGGATTCTGTAAAAAGAATGGAATTTTGAACATTGGCGAAAATGATGGGAACTGTATTTTTTAAAAATTAAAGAACCAAAGTGACACCAAGCACTTTGGGATTTTGGCAACTCAGGTCCACATTCCCAGGAATAAATCCATGGAATCCCACAATGGGTTGGGTTGGAAGGGACCTTAAAGCTCATCCTGGTCCACGCCCTCTAAGGCCAATCCCGAGCGTTTTTGGAGGATTCAGCTTGAGCTTCATCCCTGGCAGTGTCCAAGGCCAGGTGGGACATCAGGGCTTGGAGAGATCTGGGACAGTGGGAGGTGTCCCTGCCATGGCNATAAATATAAAAATTAAATATAAATATAAATATAAATATAAATATAAATATAAATATAAATATAAATATAAATATAAATATAAATATATTTGGAGGAGGGATCAGGCCGAGCAGCATTCCCAGCCCTTCCCAACCCTGCTCCCTGCTGGAGCTGCTCCCAATTCTNAGAGCCAGACTTTCCTCACCGGATCCCATTTCCTTTGTGCCCATTCCCTGCATTCCAGGTGGGATTGTTGCAATGGGAACCTGCTGGAGCTGCTCCCAATTCTCTCTTCCCAGCTTCTTCAGGGAAGATGGATGGTCCCATTCCAGTCCTTCACTCCTCCTGGTGAAGGAGCCACCAGGGGAATATTTCCTGCTCCATTAAATGTCCAGCCTGATGTTTTCCAAGGCTCCAAGTTTGGCTTTTGCTGGAAATAAGAATTTTTCCAGAGCAGGTGCAGCTGCCTCAGATCTGGGAGCTCCCCTTGGAAAAGTCATTCGTGGGATCTGCTGTGCCAGGCATCCCAAAAAACACTGCTCCTGTGGGAACGTGGCCGTCTGAATGTCCCAAATTAAGATACTCCGAATTTCCAGAGCACAAAGAGGCCCCACTGCCCCACCCACCTGCAGGCAGCCACGGTGGCAAACAGGACCAAAACCCCCAAATCCTGTGAACTGGTGAACCCAGATAAATGAAATTTGTGGGGTTTTCTTTTCGGTGCGCCAAGAAAATCTCCTTCTGCTCCTGCCTGCTGTCAAAAATGTCTGCGCTGGCACCAGTTGCTCACTGGTGGGGAAAGGTGCAGCTCTGTGGGGTTTTCCTGCGCAGGAAGGGATTGTGGAGGTTATTTTAACTCAGAGGATGTTGTCGTCCAGCAGAAATATTCCCAAGGGTGTCACATCTCTCTCCGAGGGGGATCCGCCGGGCTCTGGGGCACTCCAGGGGTTAAACAACGGGCAGAGGAAAGCTGGGCAAGAATTCAGCACAAAGCAACCAAATTTCTGATTTCTCCCTGGATAAGGAGGTTGAAATGCCAATTTCTTGCTCTGAAGCACAGAAAACTCCTTTTTGCCTGTTTTCCCTGGAATTCTCATGCCTTTCCTGAGCTGCAGGACGGGTTCCCCTCTGCTGGGAGTTCCCATCACCAGTTCCCAGCATTCCTGAAGGGAAAAGCTTTTGAATTTGAATTCACTTTGAATTTGAATTTTGAATTCATTTCATGAAAATTTCACTTTCATTTTGACTTTTGAATTAGAATTCATTTTGACTTCGAATTCATGCCAGGGAACTTCCACGCCTGCTCAGATCCATGGAAAAATGGGTGAGGAGGGTGCTGCAGCCAGCCCAGCATCCCTGCTCCGGGCAGAGCCTTCCCAACTCCAGTTCTCCTCCTCTTTTCCAGGAAGTTTGAACGTTTACCTGCGGCTCAAAGGTCAGACTGCCATAGAAAACCCCTTGTGGTCTTCGAGTGGGAACAAGGGACAGCACTGGAACCAAGCCCGGGTGAACATCAACCCCCCCACCTCATTCCAGGTAAGGCTGGCACCTCCAGGAACCGGGAATTCGGGGTTGGGAGGGGGACTGGGAGCGCTGACCCTCCTCTTTGGGATTTCTCAGCTCTGGAAGCTGCTCATGGACAGATGATTGCTCTCCTTGAGCACCACGGAGCTTAAATGATGCTTGAACTCAAAACACATTCCTGCTTCCAAAAGAATCCAATGGGATTTGGGATTATCCCTGAAGGATTAATCCTTAATAAAACGTAATCCCAAAGATGCTGGCAATGATTCCAGCAGGTTTTGATTTCAGATTAACAATTAAAATTCCTCTCCGGGAGAAATCATTTAGGGCCCCCGTGCTGGAGGTTTTTGGAAAGACGTGGATTTTCTGCAGGAAAAGGAAGATCTGGGAGAGTTTGCTGGGAGGTCCCGATGCATCCATGAGACTCAGGGATTGTGACAGGTTTTTCACACATTTCCTGCTGGGGTTGACAGGGAGGTGCTGATGGACCTTTAGGGGCAGTTCTCAGGCACTCCAGGAACTGGAACTGGAACAATCCCGAAAAAAGCAGATGCTGCCAGCAGGTCCTGCTGTAAGTGAGGCTGGGAATGTGGCCATGGAATGTGGGGGTCACAAGCCAGGCCCTGAGTGCGGGGTTCTCCTCTGAGCCCTCTGTGTCACCTCCAGGCCCCCTGGGGGAGAAAATGTATTTTTGGGAGAAAGAGGCACAGACTGGTTTGGGTTTGAAGTGACCTTGAATCCCATCCCATTAAATCCCATCCCATCCCACGCCCTGCCATGGGCAGGGACACCTTCCCCTATCCCAGGTTGCTCCAAGCCCCGTCCAACCTGGCCTTGGAAGATTCCTTCAGTGCAACTCCAAACTGCTCTCCTAAAAATTCACATTTGGTTTCACTTCCTTTATTTCCAGGGAATTCCTCATCCTTGGTTTTTATTTCCATGCATGAGAGGCATTGACAGGAGAGAAATGTTTTGGTCCATGGGATTGCAGAGCAATTGCAAGGATGGGAATTAGAGCAAAATTGAGGGAGAGGGATATGTGAAGTACAGTGTGACAGCAGAGAGAGCTGGGAATGTTCACCTGGAGAAGGGAAGGATCCAGGGAGAGCTCAGAGCCCCTTGCAGGGCCTAAAGGGCTCCAGGAGAGCTGGAGAGGGACTGGGGACAAGGGATGGAGGGACAGGACACAGGGAATGGCTTCCCAGTGCCAGAGGGCAGGGATGGATGGGAGATTGGGAATTGGGAATTCCTTCGGCTGGGAGGGTGGGGAGGGGCTGGGCTGGAATTCCCAGAGCAGCTGTGGCTGCCCCTGGATCCCTGGCAGTGCCCAAGGCCAGGCTGGACACTGGGGCTGGGAGCATCCTGGGACAGTGGGAGGTGTCCCAGGCTGGGATTCTGTGGTGTTTGATGGGAGCAAAGTGTCAGGAATGGGGAGAGGAGGGAGAGCAGAGCCAGGGAACCCTCAGAGCCCAGGCCAGCACAGGAAAGATCGGAGTGGTTGAGTTTTCACTGGTGAAGTCGGGATAAATCCAAGAACTCTGAACAGTGAAGGAGAGAGAAGGGATTTAATATCTGAACATAACAAATGGCCTGGGAAAGGGAAGGAAGAAATGGATTTGAGGGATCTGAGGAGGGTTTTGGAGACCTGGGAAGAGCTTTAGAAAAGACTCTAGAAAAGAATTTAGAAAAGATTCCTCGGGGAAGAATGAGACACTTGGGCAGGGAAATGCAAAGGATTTGGCAGCAGCAATCCCGAGGAGTGGAGGAGGGAGATTCCAAAGGGAAGCTCCTCTCCTTGGCTGGTTTTCACCTTTTCCATTGTTGTGTTTAAAGGTTTCGGCATAAAATAAACGTAAAGCTCTGGCCAAATTTAACAAATAAATGTCAGAGCGCTCGGAGCCTTAAATTCCTTTTTTTTTTTAGCGTCTCTTGCATCGAAGCACATTTCATTTTCCATTTAGGAGTGTCGGTGGGAAGGAACATAAAGCTCCTGGTTAAATTTAAGGAGAGGGAATTGAAGGGAATCTTTGCAGTAAAACACTGCGGTGACGTGGAAATTAAAACTTTTCATAGGGTAATTTATAGGGGGAAAAGATTTTAGAGCTTGTCAGTCCCCGTGATATAGAACAAAGCCTTTGTCGTGGAGAACCGGGAGCATTGCAGTGCCTTAAATCTCAAAAGTATTCCATAAATCTGGCTCAGATATGCAGATATTCAATATTTTTAAGGAACGAACACCCCAAAAATAGAGAGCCCCAAAATTAGGGGAACACGTTGGTTCTGTCATTGAGGAAATGTCAATTTTAGTTCAGGTTTGAGCAGTAGGACACGGCGATGGTGTGGATGATTGGGGTGGGATTTGTTGCTTATATAGGATCTAAATATTGCAGTATCCAAATAAAAATTCCAGGATTTATCCCAAAGGATTGGTATCAGCAGGTCCTGGTCCCTCCTGTTGGGTCAGTGCCACCCCCTCACTGTCTGAGCCCCAGGTGGGCTCATCCCACCCAGATTTGGTCACTTGGTGTCCAAAGAATTCCAGTATCAGCAGGATGGGCTGGGGACATCCAGGTTTGCAGCCCTTGGCCCTGCACGATTCCCAATCCCAAAGCAGCAAAGCCCCTGTGGAGCTCCTTTAGGATTTATGTCTGTGTTTGAATGATCTCAGTGCTTCCACTCACCCACCCGGAAGGGAATATTCCCATTTTTCAGGCCGGAAGTGTCCCTGAGTTGGGGACCTCAAGAGACCAGTTTGTCCCAGTTTGCCCAGTCTCCAGCAGGATTTTAGCCCCTTTTCCAGGCTGATGTGCACCAAACCGAACCCTCGCAGCTCCCCATTTTTGGGAGTGTTAATGACACCCTGAAACCCCTCCTGCACCCCCCACCCAGTGGGATTGTCCTGGGACAACCCAAGTGGCCAGGTGGGATTGTCCTGGGACACCCAGGTGCCTGGCAGGGAAAGGGAGAAGGGGTGAGGGGGGACACACGGGGGAGGATAAAAATCTGCCTGAAATCCTGTGGAAAAATCCAAGAATCCCAGACTGGTTTGGGCTGGAAGGGACTTAAAAACCGACTCATTCCACCCCTGCCATGAGCAGAGACACCTTCCATACCCCAGGGTGCTCCAAGCCTCATCCAACCTGGCCTTGGACACTTCCAGGGATGAGGCAGAAGCTGAATCCCCCAAAACCACTCAGGACTGGCTTTTTAGGGTCGTCATTCCATTCCATTATGGACAGAGTGGCTTTTCTGTACCCATAACCCCCCCTTTCCTCCAGTTCGATGCAGTATTCGTAACAACAGCTTTGCAAAACCGTCACAGGGTTTGGGTTTTTTTGGGATACTGATAGGGAATTCAGCTCAACTGGCACCTCCTGCCCATCCCTGGGAGCTGCAGGCTGGGTTCTGCTCCGCGCCCTGCCAGCTCCTGGGCTCTGATTTGTTCTGAGTGTGGAGCAACCCCTCTCCGAGGGCCACCAAAGCCTCTGCCAAGCCCAGCTTTTAATTAAACGCTGCCTGTTGTGTTTGGGCAGAGCCCTTTAGGCTGGAAATTGTTTTCCATTGTCAGGAAAAATTGGACTTTTAACTCCACTGATGGGTGTTGTGCCTGCTGCCAAGGAGCCGGGGCTGGATTTTGGGGGAGGAGATGTTTTCGTCTCGAGATCCAGGCACGATTTCCTCTTCCAGCAGTTTGGCTTCAGACAAGGAACATTGGAGAGAAAATTAGGAACAGGTCCTTAAAATCCCAGTCAGCCACTCGGCAGAGGTTAAAGTTCCTCTCAAATAGGAATAAAATGTCTACTGTGCCAAAACTCATCCCAGTTCCTCTGAAAAACCATTTCTAGATGGAATCAAAGCTTCCACACCTGATGAGGACCCACATGTTGGGGAAAATAGAACCTAGCACGGAGTTTACTTCCACAATACCAAATCAGGTTATTTGCAGATGTCTTAATTTTAAGAAAAGTGCATTTTTTTGTACCGGTTTCTGTTTTAAAAAGGAGCAGGAGAGGAGTGGGGCTGTCCCTGCCACCAGTTCCTGCCCCAGCAGGGGATCTGGGAGGTTAAAATCCACCAAGGAGATCCCTGTGGGATCCAAACGCAAGGAATTCCCTTCCTGAGTCCTTTGGATAAAAATGATTTGAGTTACGGGTGCAGAGACACCAACGTGGATCCTGGGAGGTTTCTCCCAAACTTTGGGCCCGGAGAAGGATGAAGAGGACAGGTCCTGTCCTGTCCACCAGGTGCAGATGAGGGATCCCAGTGTGGACAGTGGGATGGGAGGGACTGGTTGGGCCACGTCCAAGAGCCAGAAATCTCAGTTTTCCATGGAATTTCTGTGGCTCCTGTGTGTTTTCATGGAATCTGTGCTCGAGTAGATGCTCAGTCCTTCAACACGTTCCTCAAGCTGCACCTCTGCCACTCATGTTAGGTGGCAGGAATTTTGGGGAAAATTCTCCTTAAAACTTTAATCCCATTGAATCCTGCTCTTTGCCAGAAATCTCAGTTTTTCATGGAATTTCTCTGGCTCCTGAGTGTTTTCACGTAATCTGTGCTCGAGCGGACACTCAGTCCTTCAACACATTCCTCAAGTTGTGCTCTTCATGAGGCAGGAATTTCTGGGAAAAACACCTCCAATCTCCTTAAAGCTTTAGTTCCATTGAATCCTGCTCCTTGCTCCAGGAATGTTTTCCTCACACAACCACTGCACACAGTGGTGGAGCTGCTCTGGACACACCAGGTGACAACTGAGGATGATTTCCAGCTCATTCCCAAGAGGAGAAGCCCTCAGAGCTCATACCCCCTCCTTGTCCACCCTCACGTTGATGGGAACTGGGCTGAATTGGTTTTTCCCACCATGGGAAGTGTCTGTACAGCATTCCAAACCCACTAAATGGGTTTTTCCCACCCCAGAAGTATCTGTACAACATTCCAAGCCCACGGAATTAACGCCGGGCCGAACGCAACAGAACCTTTTTTATTTCTCCCCCTCTGCTCTGCCGGATGTTTTTTTATTTATCACCCTCTGATCTTCTTTTTTCCAGCTCATCTTTGAAGGGATCCGTGGCCCTGGAATCGAAGGGGACATTGCTATTGACGATGTGTCCATTGTGGAAGGAGAGTGTATGAAATCCGACCAACCGGCCAACAGTAAGCGGCTCTCCCCCACAAGTTGCTTCCTGTATTTCTACTTCCCAAGTGCATCTTTTCCAGCAGAACAATCCCTGCTTTGGTTCAGATGGAAGGTTTAAAGCAGAATGTTGTCCTTGGGAATGCTTTGCTCAGATGGGAAGATGCTGGGTGGGTGGGAGGCAGAGGTGAGGGCGGTGGGTGACTCCACACTGGGCTGGGCTGGATTTGAGATACTCAGGCAGATAAAACAACATCAAAACAGTGTCCAGGGGGCCCAAACGATGTGAAATCCATGGAAATCACTGCTGTGATTCCCTGAGGACTTTGTCTTTTCCCTCCACCCTGTGTGTGCATTAAAACAGAGGTAACTACGCAGCCAGGTGGATTTTCATACCAATTCCTGCTCTATCCAATTGGTGAGGGTTGTCCTTGTCCTCTTGTGGTGGGAGGTGACTTTGAAGAGCGCTGTAGCCATGCTGAGGGGGCGAGGGCATCTCTTTAACTCTGTTTTTCTCCCCTTTTTGTAGATCTACGATCAGGTGCTGTTGGGACGTTAGCACATATACGACTTCTCCCACTCCTCATCCTCATGTCTGTCTTAAGTCATCAAAGGTGACCTTATCCTGGCAGAGGCTACAAAAGATTCACCAGGCACTGGCATGAAGAAAGAGTCTTTGTAAAATGGACATTTCCAAACAAACTACCAAAGATTCCTCCACTGACTGACTCGAAAGTTAAATAAATACGTAAATAAATAATTAAAAAAAAAGAAGAAAGGATTAAGAAAGCACTGGGGACTTGAAAAGGCGTCACGGGAGTGGAACTCACTAAGAACCAAGCGTGAGACCGAGATCTGGCCTAAGTAAGGAAGAGACCTTAGGTGCTTTTGTGGTCACTGATGAATTCAGCATCATCTGGTTGAACTCTCGGCAAAGAGCTCTAGAAACCCTTGTCAAAGCACAAAGTCATGGCTGGTTTTGTTTCAAATGAATCGTTTGCTTGTTACCATGGAAACCTAATGGCCTGCCAA
>VZRQ01000390.1:31072-45080 GCA_013397975.1 Machaerirhynchus nigripectus
TTAAAAAAAATTTTAAAAAAAGTTAAAAATAATCCACTTTTACAAGGAAAAAAAAAAAACAAAAGCTGTACAAAATGGGTTCAAGCTACCCGAACACGTGCCGGTTTTCCACTGCATTGTAAAGTTCCCTTCCAGTTGGTTATGAAATTTGAAGACCTTTTTCCTTAAATTATCTCAGCTTTTAACTTCATTTAANGTGTTCTCTCAACACCCTAGGATTAAAAACAAAACCTGATATGCAAATAATTGGAGTACAAACAAAAAAAGTAATGAGTATAATAATTGCAAATATGAGTATAAAAAAGCACAACGAGATGCAGTAAAACAATGACAAGGCTTGATTTTTTTTATTCTGTAGAGAAATGTTTGTGCAAATTCAGTAATTCCACTGAAGAGATAATTTTCCAGCTCTGTTCAATAAAGCCTCTTTCCAGGTAAGGCAGCCCAGTGGTGCGTGTGTTTGTTGAGGCCCTGGCAGGGCTTTCCTTGCTAAACCGGTGTCAGCTGGAGTTATACTGGTCCATACTGGTGGTGCTCAGGGGCTGGAGCCTTCCCAGGATGCTCTTGGCTCCTTGGTTTTTAGGCAGTTTTGGTGTCTCCAAGTCTCTGTGCTCGGAAGATGGTGGGAGCTCCAAGTCAGGACATTTTCAGAGAATCCCAGGATGGTTTAGGTTAGAAGTGACCTTAAAGCTCATCCCTGGAATCACAGAATATTCTGGGTTGGAAGGGACCTGCAAGGATCATGGAGTCCAAATCTGAACTGAATGGTGCACACAGGGATCGAACCCACAGCCTTGGGGTTATCAGCACCTTGCTCTGTTTGGAAGGAAGTGGGAACTCCAAGTCTGGATGGACCGTGGGCTTTGGAAGATGGTGGGAGCTCTGAGTGTGGATGGACCGTGGGGTCTGGAAAACAATGGGAGCTCTGAGCCTGGATGGACCGTGGGGTTTGGAAGGTGGTGGGAGTCTGGATGGACCATGAGGTTTGGAAGAAAGTGGGAACTCTGAGTCTGGATGGACCATGGGTTTTGGAAAATGGTGGGAGTCTGGATGGACCATGAGGTTTGGAAGAAAGTGGGAACTCTGAGTCTGGATGGACCATGGGTTTTGGAAAATGATGGGAGTCTGGATGGACCATGAGGTTTGGAAGAAAGTGGGAACTCTGAGTCTGGATGGACCATGGGGTTTGACCCTCTTAAAAAACACAAATCACTGAATTTCCCACTGGAAACTCTGGATTTTATCTGTGAATGAATGGATGGAGGAGCAGGTCAGGTATGGTGGGACCCTGAGGCAGATTTTCCTTCGGAGGTTGGTGTGTTTGGGAATTCACGATCCAAACCTTGCCGTGCACCTTCCTATGGATATCTCCTGAGAGCCACAGAACTGAGGGATGACCCAAGAGGCTTCTCCGTGGGTGCTTTCAGCAGGACTCTCTTTGGAAGGGCTGGATTGTCTGGAAGCCAGGGTGGTCATCTGTCAATCATTTCCACAGAATCCCAGAAGATTTGGGTCAGAAGGGACCTTAAAGCTCATCCCATTCCAATCCCACAGGCAGGGACACCTTCCACAGACCAGGCTGAAGGCAAACAGGAAGCATTCCATCGCCTTTAAAATACTTCCCTGCTTGTCCCTCGAATTTCCCTCAAAAATCCAAACTGAACCTTGGATGCCCATTGGAGATGGATTTTCCAGGCACAGGGCAGAGCTCCAGCTGCAGGGCTGGTGGTGGTGGCGTGATGGGAATTCTGTGGGAAGTTAGGATTTGGGAAGTGCCCTGTGATGTCCCCCCTGATAAGGGAGTTGGATGATAAGGACCAGGAGATCCTGCTCCACTGTTTAGATCCCAAGCTAAAACTGCAGGCTGAAATCCATGTTTTCTCTTTCCATTTGGATTTTCCTTTCCCACACTCCCGTGGAATGTCTGATAAAGAATTCTGATTGACAAAGACCACAGATGTCTTTTTTCAGGGCAGGAGAATCTGCGTGTCCTGAAAATCCCAGGTTTTTGTGTGAAAGGAAATGCAATTCCCATGCCTGTTCTCGTTTTACTCTGCTGGGGTGCAGGAGGTGCTAAGAAAAGCTGGATTTCTCTTCCCAGCCTTGACTGTGGGAGTAGTTTTATCTTCCTTTCCATTCCCAAAATAAAGCACTGAAAAGGAAATGGGATTTTACTCCAGGCCATGAATAAGAAGAACAAATTGAGATATGAATTTCCTACTCTTGGTTTTTATTTTATTGTACAGTTCGGACTGAAAATGGATGTAAAAATGTTGGAGCAGCAATCAAAGGCAGTTGGAAGTGGCAGTTCCCTGGAATTTGAAACCCCTCTGATTCAGTTCTGGGATATCCAGCCTGGAAATGTCCCTGATGGATTTTTAAATTGGACATCAAACACTGAAATGTGCAGCAACTGAAGTCCTGGGATGTTGGGAAAAGTGACGGGGTTTGACGGGATGGCTGCAGGAATTAGCTGGGTGTTCCCAAAGCAGAGGGGGGTGGAGCACAGGATAAGTTTTCCAGTTTTTTTCAGCTCTTTCTCAGGCTGATCTGGGAGGATAAGGATGGTATTGGAGAACTTCCCTTTTCCTTTCACAAAGCACATTGAATGTGAAGCCATGGAATCATGGAATTATGGAATGGTTGGGGTTGGAAAGGACCTTAAATCCCACCCAGTGCCACCCCTGCCATGGCAGGGACACCTCCCACTGTCCCAGGCTGCTCCCAGCCCCAGTGTCCAGCCTGGCCTTGGGCACTGCCAAGGATGGAGCAGCTTCCCTGGATAACCTGAATCCCACAAAATCGTGAAACACTTGGATTTCACCGTGCTACCAACCCACCTCTTCTCCAGCCTGGCCTGAATCCTGAGTGGGACACAAGGAGGGATGAAACCATGGATTAGAAGGGAGTAAACCCATGCCAGTGACACCACGGATGCACAATTAGGACTTGAAGGCCAGAAATCCTTGGGAAAGTGGAATTTCCTCTTAATTTGGGAGAAGAACCTCTGGTTCCCCGAAAAGTGATGGAGGTGCATCTTCCAACCCCCAAATATCTGCCAGCCCCACCTGCAAGTCCCAACCTCCACTGATCCCAGAGCTTTCCTTGACATCCAGCACTGAAATTCCTTCTGCATCCACCATGGAAATGGAATAATCAGTTTTGGGGTGGTTGGGATCCCCAAACTTTAAAACAAAGTCAGTCATCAGCTTCTTGCTCAAGTTTGTTTTCTCCTCTTGCTTTGTCAGGGCAGTGAATTCCCTTTCTAGGGAGCGGTTCAGGCAGAAGGATCAGATTTTTTTCCATGCTGAGTGGAAGAGGCTTTCCTGGTTTTATTCTGGGAGGGTTTACTTGCTGGGAATGTTTTTTTTCCATATATTGTGGGGTAATTGAAACTCTCTTCCTCCCCCAGAAGTGTGTGATCCATCAGGAAAATGGCTTCTTGGAGCAGTTCAATAAAAAAAAGCTCCAGTTCGGAGTTATAAGCACTCCCTGCCTCTCCATGCTAATAAAGAGATTGGGAGCCATCGGGAATAAATCTTGGATTTTCCCATAAAACTATAAAAATCTATAAAAAAAGGTTATTTTTACATTTCAAATTCTTCCTTTTTTTTAATGGAAAATAAGCAGCACTGCAGGAATGTTCTCCCTTGGGTTATGTGCTCCACCACGATTCCGGTGTCAGTCAGCACGGAAGGAATGAAGCCATTGGATTATCCCTCGTGCAAAGGAATTTAGGGACCTGCAGCTCCTGCAATCCCACATTCATGGGACTTGCAGTGTCCAGAAGTTTTCTGTCACCTCTCCCTAAACCCCGACTTTGTGTCACCCTGTAAATCCCACGGGAATGTTGGTGTAGGCAGGGAATTGTGCTTTGTATGATAAAAAGTAGGAGTGATTGTTAAACCAAACACAGGGAATCTGGGATTGTACATCCTGCTGATCCTTATTAAATTATTATTAACTTTCCTTTGGATCTGTCAGACTGGGGAGCTTGTGTTCAACACATCCCAGAATCCCAGACTGGTTTGGGTTGGAAGGGAGCTTAAATCCCATCTAATTCCATCCCTTCTCCTTGGGCAAGGACACCTTCCATTATCCCAGGTTGCTCCATGCCCCATCCAGCCTGGCCATGAACACTTCCATAGTTGAGTTAGAGTGGGACTCCAGTGGGGACAAATTCCCTCTTCCCTGAGGGTCCCTCCCCAAACTCCCCAACTCATCCCGGTTCAGCCATGATCCATCAGCCATTTCCCACATTTTGTAACTTACTGGGAGTAATGGAATCGTGGAATCATTGAGGTTGGGAATTGCCTCCAAGAACATCGAGTCCAACCATTCCGCAGTCCAGCCAAGGCCACCACTGCCCCACGTCCCCAAGCGCCACATCCACAGGGCTTTTAAATCCCTCCAGGAATGGGAATTCTCCCACAGCCCCGAGCAGTTGTTCCAACACCTGACAATCATAAAATCCATCTCAGATTCCTGACAAGAAACTGAAACCTAAATGGGACCATTTGTGTTCCCTCTGGATGGGTCTGCATGGATGGGTCTGGATGGGTGGGATGGATTTGTGGATCCTGCCTGGTTCCTTGTGTGACACATTCGGGTTGGATGTCACCTTACGGGACCTGCGACAGGTGATTCACAACCAATTTCCTTCCTTTTCCAGTCTCCGTAAGATTTTTTTCCCGTTGAGAAAGAGACTGGAATGTTGAGTTCTTGGACAAGTGAATGTTGAGCTTTGCTCACCACCGAGGTCATGGCTACAACGGGAGAAATATTCCCGCCGATCCCTCGGGATCCAGGATTTTTGCGGGCAACTTTCACCTTCCACAGGCGGAGGGAAAACCAGGACCACCGAAACAACCACGACTGGAATTTTGGGATGGATACGGCCACGGAAGAGCCTGAGGACACACAAATTATTGCGAGTAAGGATGAAGAGCCTCAGCACCTTCTCAGGAACGCTCAGATCTGCTGCACACTCCAACTGCGAAGGGGAAGGACGAGGTGTTTGTGTCTGTAAATACCCTATAAATACCTGTAATTGGATGTATTTTATGTAAATAGGATAATGACGGCATTTTAATGATCTCCACTGTTGTACATAACCCAAACCTGCTCTCTTATTTTCCTACACCCCCACTGTAGATTGATTTGGGGTCATTGTCGGGTCTGTATCTGGTTGAGTTCCAAACTGCTCTCACTTTTACCTCAAGGGTTTCATGTTCTTTATGTACATTTTATAAAGAAAAAAAGAAATCACTCCGGATTTTTTGGGTACCTTTTCCATTGCCAGCAGTATTTTCTGTCTTTTCTGGTGTTTTCTGCTCCGGGATCCACCGGGATGAAAGGGGAGGGATGGGGTTTGGTGGCGGGTATTCCTCATTCCATTTGTCCCTGACTCCCTGGGAAAGTAGGAATGTGTTTCCTTATTCCTCCACCTCTTGTTAAGTACTGCAAGGTTTTAATTGGAGCAGGAAGAGGCTGGGCCACCCTCTACTGGGCCAGTCCTTCCCTTGACTGGTCCCAGCAGAGTTTTTCCAGTTTCATGGACAGTTGTGTGGAAATCCATTTCTTCGGCTTTCCATAATTCCCACTTAATCCCTGGGAAGCAAACCAAGAACATCCTGCATGAGGATGTGTGTGCCTTGTTTTGGAGCACTCCTCCCATGCCATGTGGGAATAGAGGGATGGGCACACGGAGCTCTCCCGGGAATCTCAGCCTGTGTGTAAGGGGCTGGGGCAGCACAGCACCCCCAGATCCAACCTGGATGGCTGCATGATGATCCCAAATTTCTCATGGTTGTTGGCTATGTGGTTCAGTGTGGGGGTTGCCCACCAGGAATTTTAGGGTTGATGTCCATTCTCTGCTGCAGGCACGGCCTGGGTATTCCTGGTCTTGTCCAGCTCTTCTACTGTGACAGGAACTTAGAATCAAGGAATTGTTGAGGCTGGAAAAGCTCTCTGGGATCATGGAGTCCAACCCTTCCCCAGCACTGCCAAGGCCACCACTGCCCCATGTCCCCCAGTGCCACATCCACATGGATTTAAATCCCTCCAGGGATGGGGTCTCCAAACCTCCCTGGGCAGCCCCTGCCAAGGCCTGAGCACCCTTTCCATGGGGAAATTCCTGCTGGTGTCCAACCTGAGCCTCCCCTGGCCCAGCCTGAGGCCGTTCCCTCTCCTCCTGTCCCTGTTCCCTGGGAGCAGAGCCCGACCCCCCCGGCTGCCCCCTCCTGTCAGGGACTTGTGCAGAGCCACAAGGGCCCCCCTGAGCCTCCTTTTCTCCAGGCTGAGCCCCTTTCCCAGCTCCCTCAGCCCCTCCTGGGGCTCCAGCCCCTTCCCAGCTCCGTTCCCTGCCCTGGACACGCTCCAGCTGTACCTGGGGATCCCAAATCTGCCCCCAGGACTGGAAGAGCCCCAGCAGTGCCAGCTCAGGGGACAATCACTGGTCCTGCTGCCACCCCAGTGCTGGCACAGCCCAGTGCCACTGTCCCTGTGCGTCTGTGTGGGCACAAACATTCCTGGAACCCCTCAGGACTTTTCCTCTGGGTGAAATGAGACCGTGGAAACGGAAACACGCTTTGTTCCTTGTCAAGTTTTCCTGTGTTTCCTTGTTTCCTGTTTTCCCTGCCTTTTTCCATCATGGAAAAGGCCTCCATGATTTTCCACCGTGGAAAATGCCTCCGTCATTTTGCCGATTGGATGGCTTTCTGTCAGCTCTCAGTGTGTCCACACATCCCAATGAATTCCTGAGGGAAAACTCAGAATTCCCAGACAGGTCTTGCTCTCCACGGGTGGTGACAAACAGCAACGCACTGGAATTTTTGGTTTAAAAGGAGGAACTTTCCCATCTCCTATTTTCCAGCTGAAAAATTCCCATTATCCCATTGGATCTCACAACCTGAAGTCATTCCACAGGCCATTATCCCGTCCCGGGGTTATTCAGTGGTGACACTGATGGGGTGGAGACCTTCATCCCACTTATCTGCTCCATCTTCCCTCGTGGAAATTGGAGTTTGGCTCCAAACTGGGCCTGGAAGAGACCTGAGGGCACATCCCATGGATAGGAACACAGCCCGTGTTATCCATATTTCTGCTGGAATCTCAGAATCCCTGAGGGTTTGGGTTGGAAAAGTCCTTAAAGCTCCTCTCGCCCATGCGCAGGGACACCTTCCAATATCCCAGGTTGCTCCAAGCCCCGTCCAACCTCCCCTTTGGAATTATATCAAATAAATTGGATTTACACCCCAAGACCTGAACCTCGCTGTCCCCATCCCACCCAATTCCATAAGGATTTGTGGAAGCTGGTTCACACAAACATCTGAGCAAAAATGTTTGATTTTGGCCATGTTTTCCTAAAAACATCCCAAACCAAACCAGGAATACCCAACCTGTCTTTGGGACAGATTTTGGCAGATTTTCAGAAATTTCATCTGTGGGAAAAGGACCAACTTGGGATAAAATAGGATCAAGCCTGGCCTGTAAAACGCATGGACAGGTCAATTCCTGCTCCTAATCCATTGGTTATTTTTGTGGAGTTGACATATTCCTGCTCTCTGGATGCAGCACTGCCAGGACTGTCGGATTTGTCTCCCTAGGGAATATTTTTGATTCCTGATGGAGGTTCTTTTGGCACGTTGCCTTATATTTTTTTTCCTGCCAGGAGGCCAGGGGTGTATTTGCAAGGATTAAAGTATTACTGGAGTGGCTCCAGGCCTTTCCTGATCCCCATTATTCCCTCTAATCCCACCAGGACACAATGCTTCTCTCACGTTGCTTAATTATGCGGCGCAAATTAATAAAAAAATAGCTGTAAAATGACATTCCGAGGAGGGATCTAAATCCCACTTTCTTTGGGATGCAGCAAAAATTTGTCATTCTGCTGTGTTCAGTAATCCATGACATTTCCAGCCTAATTCCTCAGGGAACTGGGATTGCACAACTTCCTGGGAATCGATTTTTGCAGGATCTCAGGCCTTTCGTGTTAATAAATCTTGGAACTTGTGTGTCCCATTCCCAAGGGGCTTGAAGGGCAGTTGGGATCACAGGAACAATTTAGAGGTGGGGTGTTTTTTTTGGGAATGAAGCACTGGATAAGGAATTTTATACCTGTTCCTCATGGAGGGCAAGTTTGTCAGGAATTTTCTTGGGAATATTTAGTGACCACTGAAAAGTCCAGACAGGAAAAATGCTTGGAGAGGGTTTTCATTCAAATTCATGGTTCAGGTTTTGCCCCTGGATCCCTGGAACTGTCCAAGGCCAGGCTGGACGAGGCTTGGAGCAGTCTGGGATACTGGAAGGTGTCCCTGCCCATGGATGGGCTGGAATTTGATGGGATTTAAGGTCCCTTCCCACCCAAAGCAGTCTGGGATTCCATGGAATGGCCTGAAAATGCTAACAGCTCCAACCCTGCAATGCCTGAATTAAGGGATGTTAAGGAACAGTGGCCATGGAAAGGTGAGAATCCCTTGGAGTTTTATTATTATCATTTTTTCCCCCGCGTTTTTTTTTTTTTCCACCAATCTCCTGGAATCAGCTCCAGCATCCATCAGGAGCTGAGGATTAGCTGAGGATCAAGCACTGCTAATTACACTGCTAATGAGGTGCTAATCAGGCACCCTGATGACTCCAGCACCACCGCTCCCAAGCTATTCCATGCTCCGGAATCCAGGTAGGGCTCCTGCTCCAGGACTTTCTGCCTTTGCCATGTGCACAGAGAGGGGGAGAAGGGAAGGAAAAGGATTCTAAGAGGTTTTGCACAGGGAGGGGCCAAGTTAGGGCTGCAAAAGAGGAACTGAAAGAGGTCTGGGAAATCTGGGATGGTCTGGAAAAGGAGTGGGAGTGATTGGCCATGTTTCCCATAACACAGAGGGAATCCCTCAGCTGTAGAATAATTTTGTTCCCAAGTTTGTCTCAGTGGACGACACAAACCACACGCCCCTGTGTTTCTGGCTGCTTTTTCCCACCTAATTCCCAGGAAATCCCACAGGCAGGCACCTTCTTGTGTAAAATATGGAATGGACTGGAATAGAATTGAATCATGGAATGATTTGGGTGGGAAGGGACTTTAAATCCCATCCCATCCCACCCCTGCCATGGGCAGGGACACCTCCCACTGTCCCAGGCTGCTCCGAGCCCCAGTGTCCAACCTGGCCTTGGGCACTTCCAGGGATCCAGGGGCAGCCACAGCTGCTCTGGGAACTCCATCCCAGCCCCTCCCCATCCTCCCAGCCAGGAATTCCTTCCCAATATCCCATCCATCCCTGCCCTCTGGCAGTGGGAAGCCATTCCCTGTCCCTCCATCCCTTGTCCCTCTCCAGCTCTCCTGCAGCTCCTTCCGGCCACAACGAGGTGACCCCAAAGCTTCTCTTCTCCTCTCCAGGTGAACATTCCCAGCTCTCCCAGTCTTTCCTCCCAGCAGAGCTGCTCCATCCCTCAGATCATCCTGGTGCCTCTGGATTTGCTTCAAATAGGATTTTTAAGCTCCATGGTGCAGCCATGACATCACCCAAACCCCTGCCAGGTTGACACCTGCAGGAACAAGAGTTCCTTGAGCATCCAAAGCCCTTTTTGCTGGGAATGCTGCTTCCACAGGCAGTTCCTGGCAGCTTTCCCACATGGCTTTGGGACAGCTGGGAGTGCCGCAGCCCCCGCCAGCCCACAGAGACAACCCCACTTTGGACACGAAAGTTAAAAATCCTCGAATCCTCCCATTTCCCTCAAAATCCTCCTAATTCCCTGTATTTTCTGGGAGATGATGAAGGTTTTATTACCCAGAGAGGAAGACTCTGCCGGGAGCTGCTGCCTCCCCCCCGGCAGCCCCGTGTCCCACCGAGCTTTGCCCTCGTTCTCACAGCGCTGTTGTTCCCAAATTTGCATCCCGAGCTCCTCTCCAGCAGCCTCATTATTCCCAGTGCTGGGCAAACTCCCCGGGATCCGTGTTCCCCGCGCGATGCTGTCCCAGATGTTCCCCGGACTGAATCCAACGGAAAACGCCCGGCTGCGCTTTCCATCAGGTGTCCTGAGAAATAAATCTCTTTAATTAAAGCCGGCTCTTGATTTCTTTTCCAATTCAATCAAAGACTTTCTTATCTCTCGAGGGGTCAGTCCCCCCAGCTTTAGCTCCATATCAGTATTCCCGTGTGTTCCGAGCCAGCAGGGAATGGGATCAGCGGGGAGAAGCCTCTCGCTGGGCGAGCAGCAGGACCCGTAATTCCAATTAGGAAGAGCTTTAGAGGCGGTATAAGGCCCAGCTGGGCTCTCCCCGGGCCTGCAATCACCACCCATTAGCAAGGAAGATGATTTAGGAGCGAGTTTTGGAATGTTTCCTCCACTGAAGCAGAAAAAGGATTTGGATTTGTCTCGTTCCTCGTTTTCTGTGAGGAGAATTGAGGCTGAGGACATTATTGACCCCTTGGAAGGGACATTATTGACCCGTGTAAGGGACGTTGTCAATGTGTTGGAAGGGATATTATTAACTCTTGGAATGGACATTATTCACCCCTTGGAAGGGATATTTTCAACCCTTGGAGGGGACATTATTAATTCCTGGAAGGAACATTATTCACTCCATGGAAGGGACATTATCAACCCCTGGAAGGGACATTAAATCCTTGGAGGGGACATTATTAATCCCTGGAAGGGACATTTTTAACCCTTGGGAGAGACATTATTAACCCTTGAGTGTTAGTGAAAAGTGACATTTTTAACCCCCTGGAAAGGACATTATTGACCCCTTGGAAGGGACAATTCTGGCCCGTGGAAGGGACATTTTTAACCCCTTGGAAGGGACATTATTTACCCCAGGATTTGGATTCTGCCCCTCTGCCCTGCTCGGGTGAGATCCCACCTGGAATCCTGTCTCCAGCCCTGGGATCCCAGCACAGGAAGGACCTGGAGCTGCTGGAGAGAGTCCAGAGGAGGCTCCAGGATGATCCGAGAGATGGAGCAGCTCTGCTGGGAGGAAAAGCTGGGAGAGCTGGGAATGTTCACCTGGAGAGGAGAAGCTTTGGGGTGAGCTCAGTGTGGCCTTGCAGGGCCTGAAGGAGCTGCAGGAAAGATGGAGAGAGACAGGACACAGGGAATTGCTTCCTACTGCCAGAGGGCAGGGATGGATGGGATCTTGGGAAGGAATTCCTGGCTGGGAGGGTGGGGAGGAGCTGGGCTGGAATTCCCACAGCAGCTGTGGCTGCCCCTGGATCCCTGGCAGTGCCCAAGGCCAGGCTGGACACTGGGGCTGGGAGCAGCCTGGGACAGTGGGAGGTGTCCCTGCCCTGGCAGGGGCTGGAACTTTGACGTCCCTTCCCACCCAAACCATTCCATGATCCCATGACATTTAAGGTGCATGGTGTAGCTGTCACATCCCAAATCCAGCCCAAATCCTTCCATGGTTCTGTTGAAATCCATCCCATTCCATGATCCTTTTTGACTTGGGGTTTTTCCTCTCCGTGACCTCCCACCTCATTGCCACGACAGGAAATCAAAGCCTTGCCCTAAACATCTCTGATCACGTGGAATCTCGGATTAGGATCCAACCTCCTGGCTCCAGGGAATTGCTTGCGGGTGCCAGGAAGGAATTCCCCTCCAGCCACAGCTGCCTGAGCTCCTTCTGCCTGTGTTTGCCTGGGAAAAGCTGAAGCAGCAGGAATTTCCCTCCGGACGGGGTGGCTGTGCAAGGCTGTCCTCGATGCTGCTCCTCCGGGATCCCTGCCAGGTGTCCTTGTTCCCATTTCCCGGGTGCTTTGGCAGATCCGCAGGTCAGGCAGGAATTTCTGGCCAGGGGGAACTGATCGGGTTTGCCTGGCACAGGGCAGCTCCTCAATCCCTGCCCAGGCAGCCACGGCCTCTTGGTCTCCCGTGGCACAGAAACAGCTTCTCCTTCAGCAAAGAATGAAAGATCTCCGTGTCCTTCCCGCCAGGAGAGCGGATATCGGGATTTCCGATGGAGTTTAATGGGCTGTGACATTCCCGTTATGATCCAGGTGATCGGAGAGTTTAATCTGCGCCTCAGCGTGGGAATTTCTCCTCGGAGCAGAAGTTGATTTTTCACGTGAGTAACCAGGCAGGAATTTTTCTTTGTGGTGGATAAAGGCAGGAATATTTTCAGGGAACGTGTGGTGCATTCCCAATGGCTTTTATCAATCAGGCTTTTATAAACCTCTGACACCAGGCCCTGCCTAGAAAGGACTTTTCCAGGTGGATTTTTTAACGGGACAAGACGAAACGGCCCCAAGCTGTGCCAGGGGAGGTCCAGGCAGGACACGAGGAGGAATTTCTTCATGGAAAGGTTGCTAAACCTTGGAACAGGCTTTTTTCCTGAAGGGATTTTCCCCCACTGATGGGATTTTTCCCCACTGATGGGATTTTTCCCCACTGATGGCTCCAGTGGGGTCACCCTGTGCCCAGAGAAACCCAGATCCCCTGTGGGCTCCATGAAGGATCTCTCCAGCTCCTGTGTGTGTATGGAGCTCTGCCTCCATCATTCCATGCCTGAGTTTCCTAGGAAATCCCTCTCTTAGGAACTTCATCCGGGTTTTCCTCACCACTTCTGATCAGACCAAAGAGGATAAGGTGGACAACCTCGAGTCCCACCTGCTCTTGTGGGTGAGATGGATCTTCTCGGGAGAAGAAGTGAAGTGAGGGAGGATCCTCATTCCAGGAGGTAAAATCGTGGTGAGGGAATTCATGGAATGGTTGAGCTTGGAAGGGATCACAGTGGATGATCTGATCCCAGCTCCCGGCTCCAGCAGGGCCATCCCAGAGCACACGGCACAGGATATTCCGTGCATTTTTCCAATGGTGCTGACGATGCCTTCGGGTGACTCTGAATTGCACCAGAAAATATTTTGCTTTTAGGACAAGTTATTTCCAGGCTATTCCAGCCTCTCCACAGCACTGGAAGGACCTGGAGCTGCTGGAGAGAGTCCAGAGGAGGCACCAGGATGATCCAGGGGATGGAGCAGCTCTGCTGGGAGGAAAGGCTGGGAGACCTGGGAATGTTCACCTGGAGAGGAGACGGCTCCAGGGAGAGCTCAGAGCCCCTAGCAGGGCCTGAAGGGGCTCCAGGAGAGCTGGAGAGGGACTGGGGACAAGGCATGGAGGGACAGGACACAGGGAATGGCTTCCCACTGCCAGAGGGCAGGGATGGATGGGAGATTGGGAATTGGGAATTCCTGGCTGGGCTGGAATTCCCAGAGCAGCTGTGGCTGCCCCTGGATCCCTGGCAGTGCCCAAGGCCAGGTTGGACACTGGGGCTTGGAGCAGCCTGGGACAGTGGGAGGTGTCCCTGCCATGGCAGGGGTGGGAATGGGATAGTTTGGAAATTTCCTTCGATCCCAAACAATTCTGGGATGTTTGCAGGGTCCTTTAAGAGCCACAGTGAAGCCTGAGTGTTCCTCTGGTTCTCCCACACTCCTGGTGGCTCATCCCGTGCCGCTGGAAGCAGGAAAACTCCCCCATCCCAGAGCTGGAGTTACATTTAAATATTTGGCCTTTTTTTGTTCAACTTCCCCTCCCAGAGCTGTTTTCCAAACAAAACCGATCCACAATTTCTAGGGAAGTGTTAGAATGCAAATAACATCCTTTTCTTTTCCTTAGGTTCATTCAACATTTCCATTTCCCTCCGAGTTGATTTATGGGAATTCTCAGCAGCCTTATCCATAATTCATAAACAATCCCTACTTTTTTATATCCCTTAAGCTGCTTTGATTCCCTCTTTCATATCCTCGATTCTTTCCTCCTTTTCCCTGGAAAAACCGGTGCTGTTGCCATGGGAACTTCTCCTTCCCACCAGCTTTTTGGATTTTCTTTTTTCCTCTCCTTTTGCCTTCCAGATGGAACTTTTGCTCCATGGTCGGATCCTTTCCCTTCTCCCCACCGCGAGCTCGGCTGCTTCCTTCTGCTGCCAGAGACAAACCGGGAAAAGCTTTTCCCGGGATCTTTGCAATACAGGAGGTTTAGAATCTTTAATTTCTATTTTTTTTAAAATTTTTTATTATTT
>VZRQ01000390.1:45538-84987 GCA_013397975.1 Machaerirhynchus nigripectus
ATTCCTTCCTTCTGAATTCCTTCCTTCCAAATTCCTTCCAAATTCCTTCCTTCCATCCTTCCGAATTCCTTCCTTCCTTCCGAATTCTTTCTGAGCTCCTTCCTTCCGAATTCCTTTCTTGCTTCCATCCTTCCTTCTGTCGTTTCTTCATTTCCTTCCTTCCTTCCTTCCTTCTGAATTCCTTCCTTCCGAGTTCCTTCCTTCTGAATTCCTTCCGAAGTCTGAATTTGCCACTCCATTGAAGGGCCGGAAAGACAAAGGATCCTTTCCAAGCTGGGCTCCCCTCACCAGCCCAAGATCTGGGGGAATTCACCTCAGCCGCCCAAATGGCGAAGGGTCTAGGTCACCTTCCGCAAATTCACTGCAGCCTCCCAGAAGCAACTTGGAAGCCCCCAGGTGGTCAAAAAGAAGCAGGAGCCTCCCATCCCATCCCATCCCATCCCATCCCATCCCATCCCATCCCATCCCTTTCTTCACTCTGATCCCGTGTGAGGGAATTTCAGGGAAAAACCTGCTTGGATGAGGGCTGAAGTGGTTTAATGATTAATTGACAATTAACTGGCAATTAACTGCAGGTTTGGGATCAATGGCAGTGGTGTCACAGGTGAGGGACACTCCCAAAAGGAGGAGGAATTCCTGCGATCCCCTGAACTCCAGTCTGGAATCCCAGGAAATTGCAACTCCATCCCAAACCCTGGGAAAAGGTGTGGAAAGCCTTCCTGGACACGGGATCTGCCAAGGAGGCTCTTCTGGGGACTTGGAGAGGCGGTGGTGGCACCTTGGAGATGTTCTGGTGGCACCAGAGCTGCTTCTGGTAGCTCCAAGGTGGCTTTTACCTCATCCCATCCACGTTCTCATCCCACTCTTAGGAATTCTCCTGTTGCTTTGCCACCTCTTCCCAAACTTCTTTTCCAAAGTCTTTGTGACCTTCACCTTGCTGTTTAATCCATGTGTGGAGGACCTTCCATGATATTTGGCTGCTCCAGAATGGAGCATTTTCCCACCTCCTGTGGTTGTCACCCCCACCCCTTGCACGCTGGGTGGGTTTATCCCAATTCTTTTCCAGGGGAATCCCTTCCGCCACCATGTTCCAGATCCAGGACCACGTTCCGGGATGGAGGTGACACCCAGCAGTGGTGACACGTTCCTGCTTCCAGGGAACTCCAAGTAGTTCCCTGGTGGGATTTGTTTTGGTGGTGGCCACAGGAGTTTTTCCCACTGATGTCCAGTAGCTCCTCCTGCTTGGAACCAGGAATTCCAGGCTCTTTGTGCGTCTCCACCATTCCCAAGATCCATGAAATCAAAGGGTGAGTCCCTTGGCACCTCTCCAAATCCAGGATTTCCTGCTCAAGGAATCCAAGATTTCTCAGGTGAGATAGACCTGGAACAGGATTAGAACAACTTGAATAGAGCCAGAGTCGCCTGGATTACTTTAATTAATTAATTAGTTAATTATTGCTGCAATTAGGCTTGAAATGGTCAAACCCTCCAACTAAAAAACCAAACCCAAATAAAATAAAACCAGGAAAAATCCAACTTGATGTTTTCAGGATTAAATGGATTGGGAAGCTTCCATAAGTCTCTGGTGAGGGAAGATAGGCAATGAAATATTTAAATTTATTTTTATCCATGTTATTAAATACTAAAATAAAACACGGCACAAAATACCCACCCTCCCCCTCGCCAGGAATCCTGAGACATTCCATTCCACATTCCCAGCCTGGAATGAGCCTGGAAAACCCCTCAGAGTGAAACACTGATCCTGACCTTGCCTTTTCCAGCCCAAAAAGAGCAGGACCTGGGTGATTTGATAAATAAATAAATAAATACTCCATATCCAGGAGGAACAGAAAATTCCCAATTCCCAAAGAGCCAGGCAGCAGGAAGTGCTTGATTTATTCCTCCCGGGTTTTTTTTCCAGAGTAAAAAAGAGGGGGTGGAGGAGGAGTCGGCTCCAGGGTTTCGTTCATCACCTCCAGCATTCCCAGATTTGGGCTTTACAAATATTTGTGCAGCACTAATTTGAGACAGTTAATTAATACTTAATTTAATTACTGCTGCAGTCTCCCAGGACCTGGCTGACATGTGCTGGATGAGCACAGACTTGGCTTTTCCACCTCGGATTGTGGGATATTTTTCCAATTCCTAAAGCAGCATTCCATGGCATGAATCCAGCAGGGAGAATGTCACCTTTGTTGGAATTTCTATTATTATTATTATTATTATTATTATTCCTACAATTATTATTGCTGTCATTATTCCCACATGGATTTTTCCAGCCTTGGTGCAACGCCAGCTGCAGGTGCTGGTGGGATCAAATATTCCTGACCTAAGGAATTCCCAGCCTCGACTGCATGGAAGCAGGAGAGGTTTGGAGCAGAATTCCTGTGGCTGTTGTGTGATTTCCCTGTCTCCAGTTTAATTAATGCAGGGGAATCTGGGATCCTGGGGATTTAATCCAGGTCTGACGGCATTCCCCAAGCTCCTTTGTGTGTCCTTAATGGATCTGTCATTTTTTGGAAACTTCAAACGAATTAAACAAATCCAGAGAAAATTGTGGAGCTGGGAATGTTCACCTGGAGAAGGGAAGGCTCCAGGGAGAGCTCAGAGCCCCTTCCAGGGCCTAAAGGAGCTCCAGGAGAGCTGGCGCGGGACTGGGGACAAGGCATGGAGGGACAGGACACAGGGAATGGCTTCCCACTGCCAGAGGGCAGGGATGGATGGGAGATTGGGAATTCCTGGCTGGGCTGGAATTCCCAGAGAAGCCGTGGCTGCCCCTGGATCCCTGGCAGTGCCCAAGGCCAGGCTGGACATTGGGGCTTGGAGCAGCCTGGGACAGTGGGAGGTGTCCCTGCCATGGCAGGGGTGGCACTGGGTGGGATTTAAGATCCTTCCAACCCAAACCATTCCATGATTCTGTGATAAAACTCAAAGTAGTCTTCGACAACAAACCAGATTTTCCATGAACTCTTCCAGCCATTCCAGGTCTGTCATCCCAGATCCTGCAGGAAGCTTTTGGTTCCTTTATCCTCTGAGCCCTTCCACCCAGCTGTGCCAAGGAACAGCCAAAGGATTCACGGATTCCTTGAGGGAACCTTTATCCACAGGGCCGACTCTTCTTCCTTCTTTAAAAGAGGCCGGCAATTATCCTGACTTTTTTTTCATGAGGGTTTTTTGGGATCTGTGTCAGATTTCAGGCAATGAAAGGCCCCAAATTTGAGTATTCCCTGGAAATAGAATTATGGATTCATCCAGGATCAGATCTAACAGCTCATAATTCCAGCGCAAGCTCCTCTCTCCCTTCCCGCAGAGTCCGGCTGTTAACACCGAGCAGGAACGCTGAGGAGCTTTAGGAAATCCAACAATTCCATGAATTGGAATGGGGGAATTCCAGCCCAGTCCTGCAGGGCTGGGTGGCACCAGGGCACGTGGGAAAAGCTCCAGCTCTCCCGAGGGGTGGGAAAGCAGGGAAAACACCTCCGGAGACACTCAAGGAGCTGCAGATCCATGGAAGGGAATAATTCCTGCACCACCCCAGGGACACTGTGGGACTCCAAAGGGTTTTATTCCCGGTGGGATTCACTCTTGGACTTGGAGAATATTCGGGTGATGATCCCAAGGGAAAGGATTTTTCCTTCTGGAGCTGAGACATTCCAGAACCTTCTGGACGCAACTTCCAAGTGCTTTGGGATGGCCCTGCTGGAGCAGGGAGCGGGACCAGGTGACCTTTGGTGGGATTTGGGGGATGGACAATTCCGAATTTATGGAATTTGATCCCCGTGGAGGATCTTGATGTGGGAGATCATGAGAGAAAATGCCGCTCTGCCCGAGAAAATAAAGGATAAAAATAAAGTGAGAAGTGTGAGTAAAAATATTGAGAAATATTGATAAAGTACTGATCAAAATATTGATTAAAATACTGATTAAAAACATTGATAAAGATACTGATAAGAGTACTGATAAAAATATAAGAAGGGCTATTTTTAGTAAGAACTGTGAATAAAAATAGAGTAAAAATAGTGATAAAAATATAGAAAGAACTGTTTGATGTGGTAAAACTCTGAATAAAAATATAGGGAAAATATTGATAAAAAACCTGATAAAAATACAGGAAAAATTCTGATAAAAGTACTGATAAAAGCACCAATAAAATACAGTAAGAACTCTTCAAAACGGATGGAACTGTGAATAAAGATGCAGTCAAAATATTGATAAAAATAATGATAAAAATATTGTAAGAATTGTTCAGTATAGTGAAAGTGAATAAAAATCCTGCTAAAAATCCTGATAAAAATCCTGGTAAAAAATATAGCCAGAACTATTCAATGGAGCAAGAACTTTGAATAAAAATAGAGTAAAAATACTGATAAAATAGTGATAAAAGGACCGATAAAAATACAGTGAGAAATATTCAATGTAGCGAAACTGTGAATAAAAATACAGTAAAAATATTGATTAAAATATTCATAAAAATACAGTAAGAAATTTTTAAAGCTGATACAATATTGCTAAAATTACAATTTGACTGATCCAAATATAGGAAGAACAATTCAATATAAGAAAAGCTCCAGAATTAAAATAGAGTAAAAATAGTGGTAAAAATACCGATTAAAAATATAATGAGAACTACTCAGTATAGTCAAGCTGTGAATAAAAATATAGTAAAAATATTGATAAAAATATTGATAAAAAGACTGATAAAAATACTGACAAAACACAGCAAGAAAAATTCAGTAGACTAAGAACTGAATGAAAATGCAGTAAAAATATGGATAAAAATACTGAAAAAAGGGCTGATAAAAGTGCAGCACAAACTTTTCCATTTACTAACTGTGAATAAAGAGATTGGAAAATATTGGTAAAAAACACTGATAAAAGGATTGATAAAAATACAATAAGAATTATTCAGTGTAGTAAGAGCTGTGAATAAAAACGTACTAAAAATCCTGATAAAGGGGCTGATAAAAATACAGCAAGAACTTTTAAATAAAATAACTGCAAATAAAAATATTGATCAAAATACTGACAAAAATACTGGGAAAAATCCAGTAAGAGCTTCTCAATGTAACAAGAATGATGAGGAAAAATCCAGTAAAAATACAGAAAAAACACTAATAAGACACTGATAAAAATCCAGTAAGGACCATTCATTAGATTAAGAACTGTGAATAAATACCCAGTAAAAATAAAATGATAACAATCCTGATAAAAAGATAATAGGAATTCTTCAACATAGTAAAACTGTGAATAGAAATCCAGTGAAAATATGGATACAAATGCTGATAAAAATACTGATGAAATCTAGTAAGAACTATTCAATATAAAATATTAACTGTGAATAAAAATAGAGTAAAAAGTGCTGATAAAAATACCGATGAAATGTAACGAGAGCTATTCAATATAGCAAAACCGTGAATAAAAATATAGTCCAAATATTAATGAAATTTTGATAAAAATAATGATAAAAAACCAGTAAAAATACTGATAAAAATCCTGGTAAAAGGACTGATAAAAAGATAATAAAAGTCTTCAAGATGGTAAAACCGTGAATAAAAAGATGGGAAAAATATTGATAAAAATACTGAGAGAAGGACTGATAAAAATATAATAAAACTCTTTAATATAATAAAACCGTGAATAAAAGTACAGTGAAAATATTGATATAAATACTGATATAAATACTGATAAAAATACAGTAAGAACTTCTCAATATAGTAAAACTGTGAATAAAAATACGGTAAAAATACTGATAAAACTATAGAAAGATCTCTTCACTATAGTAGGAACGGTGAATAAAAAATACAGTAAAAATATTGATAAAAATATGGATCATGATATAGAAGAACTTCTCAGTGTTGTAAGAGCTGTGAATAAAAATATGTAAAAATACTGATTAAAATACTGATTAAAATACAGCAAAAATCCTGATAAAAATCCTGATAAAAATATTGATAAAAGGACTGACAAAAACACAGTAAGAACTTTTCGGTGCAATAACTGTGAATAAAAATACAGGGAAAATACTGATAAAAGTGCATTAAAAATCCTGATAAAAGGACGGATAAAAATACAAGAGCTTCTCGAAATAGCAAAGCTGTGATGCCATAAATCCATAAAAACCAAGGAATATGGGATTCATTCCATGCAAACTGAAGGTCCTTAATAACCAGCATTGCATTCCCACTTAACCCGTACTCAGAGGTGTAAATTCCACACTAGGATCGAATTCCCATTTTGTCCCTTGGTTTGTCCATAAATAGCAATGGTTTACTGGGAGCTGGAAGCTGGGACTCNATTCTCAAGGTAGTAAAACTGTGAATAAAAATATGGTAAAAATACTGATAAAAATACTGATTAAACTATAGAAAGATCACTGTAGTAGGAACGGTGAATAAAAATACAGTAAAAATATTGATAAAAATATGGATCATGATATAGAAGAACTTCTCAGTGTTGTAAGAGCTGTGAATAAAAATATGTAAAATATGTACTAATTAAAATACTGATTAAAATACTGATTAAAATACAGCAAAAATCCTGATAAAAATCCTGATAAAAATATTGATAAAAGGACTGACAAAAACACAGTAAGAACTTTTCGGTGCAATAACTGTGAATAAAAATACAGGGAAAATACTGATAAAAGTGCATTAAAAATCCTGATAAAAATCCTGATTATTCCCTGAATAAAAATACAAGAGCTTCTCGAAATAGTAAAGCTGTGATGCCATAAATCCATAAAAACCAAGGAATATGGGATTCATTCCATGCAAACTGAAGGTCCTTAATAACCAGCATCACATTCCCACTTAATCCGTACTCAGAGGTGTAAATTCCGCACTAGGATCAAATTCCCATTGTCCATTTTGTCCCTTGGTTTGTCCATAAATAGCAATGGTTTACTGGGAGCTGGAAGCTGGGACTCCTTCCGTTATCCCAACATCCTGCAGAATCCAAGGATTCGAGGAAATGCAGTTTTCAAAGGATCTCTTCAGGAAAATCCACGATTTTTCCAGCTGGGGTTGAACAGATCGCTCTCTTTCCTTTTTCCGCTTGGGAGAACTTCCCTCTTTGTGCTGGAGTTGGCTCCTGAGGAATGGGAGGATCAGGGGTGGGAATTCTTTCACCGCTCGGATCCATGACGTGGAAAATAATCACTTCCAACAGAGCGGGAATGTTCTGAGCTTCTAACCTGTGTTTTACCAGACTGTTCCCATTCCAGCAACATTCCCATTCATTCCTTTCCCTGCCTGTCTGGACAGGGAAAGAGCTTGGATTTCCTCGGAATTCATGGAGGTGCTCCAGGAGTCATCATTCCTCATTTGGGGCCGGAGAGCTCCCCTCGGCCAGGACATTTGTCAGGCCTGACAGCAGGCTGGGAAAGCTTCCAGCTCTCCAGAGGGCTGGGAAAGCAGGGAAAATACCTCTGGAGACGCTCAAGGAGCAGCAAATCCATGGAAGTGCATTAATTCCTACATTTTCACAGGGACAGGGACACTGTGGGGCACAAAAGGGATTTATTCCCTGAGGGATTCTCTCTTGGACTCAGAGGATATTTGGCAAAATGGGCACCAGGGGATGGGGGGGAATAAAATTTCCCTTCCAAAGCTCGGAGAAATCTTTGGCATCCCTGTCAATCTCATGGGATTATGGAATTATGGAATGGTTGGGGTTGGAAGGGGTCTTAAAGATAATTTTGTTCCAGCCCCTGCCATGGGCAGAGACACCTCCCACTGCCCCAGGCTGCTCCAAGCCCCTTCCAGCCTGGCCTTGGACACGTCCAAGGATCCAGGGACAGCCACAGCTTCTCCGGGAATCCCATCCCAGCTCCTCCCCACCCTTCCAGCCAGGAATTCTTTCCTAAAGAACGTCTTCCTAATTGCTTCATGCAGGGGATACTTATTGTGCTCAAGGACAAGCGCTCACAGTAAAATCCCACAGAAGCCCTAAAAGCGATGCAGGGATGCCCTTGGAATGTAAAGGGATCCTGGGAATGACTGATAGGAAACCAAATGGAGCAAGGATGAGGCAGCAGCCGGTGGGAAGGAAAAGAAGTTATTGGAAAATGAAATATGAAACCTCTGTGGGAAGTAGATCACCTGGAAAATGCAGGACACAGGGAATGGCTTCCCACTGCCAGAGGGCAGGGATGGATGGGAGATTGGGAATTGGGAATTCCTGGCTGGGAGGGTGGGGAGGGGCTGGGCTGGAATTCCCAGAGCAGCTGTGGCTGCCCCTGGATCCCTGGCAGTGCCCAAGGCCAGGCTGGACACTGGGGCTGGGAGCAGCCTGGGGCAGTGGGAGGTGTCCCTGCCCTGTCTGTTCCAACATTAATAACTCCATGATTTTAAAAGTGAATGATTCCATTGGAAAAGAGCATGGGAAATGTGTACTGGGAAGTGTCGGCCCCGGGTCAGTTATTAGAATTATTAGAACTCTAGATGTAGTTATTAGAGTGTTATTGTAACTATTATTCCAGTTATTAGAATTCTGGATTATTATTATTACCATTAATACCAGTGTGATTAATATTTATTAATTAATTTAAATTCGTTAATTTTATTTAATTCTTATTGATATTAAGAGTATGCAGTGACATTGCAGTCCGGGATTTGTTGGCTCTAATGGACTGTCACAGCTTGGGAATCTGAACTCCTCGAGAGCTCTCTCTGTTTTCCTGAAAAAAAACAAAAATCCTGGGAAATTTCCACAACAACCCAATTCCAGGCAGTGATGCTGATCCGATGTCCCAGCCAGGGTTTGACATTCCAGGTTTATCCTTGGGCATTGGTGACAGATTCCCTGCTTGTGGAGAGCTCTGAGGGGTTTTAGAGGACGGTTCCAGGCTGGAAAAATGGGAATTCCTTCATGGACACAGGTGCTGCTCCTGTGATGGATCCATGGTCCTGCTGAGCCCTGGATTTGGGAATATTCCCTGCTGAGGCACTTGGTGTTCCTCACAAAGTTCTCCTTATTAAAAGGTGAGACCCCAATCAGTGACCCCCAAACTGCTCCAATTTGGATCTTCCCGCCTGGAGGAGAGCCCAAGAATCCCTGGAATTGCAGGAAGGCCACGATTCCCTGCTCCCTTTCCATCAGCACTGGAATAGGCCCTTCTCCCAGTGCCCAGCAGAGCTGGAGAGGGAATTTTAGTGGATGAAAACAAGGAATTCATCCCTACCTCCTCCTGAATCAGCACAGGGAGCGTCCGGGACTTCCCATCCTTCATCCAGCAAATCCATGGAGCGGCCGCCAATAAATGGATCAGGCAGCTCGGGGTTAATACTTCCAAAGGCTTTATTGGATTGTGTGCTCGAGGCACGGCAGCATTTCCCTTGCCTGCTGCTCATTCCCGAAGGAAAATCCCCCGAAAGGGAAAGATTTTCCAGGCAGCTTTCAGCGGGACTCAGCAAAACGTTTCAATGACGGATTCCTGCTTTTCTTTCTGCTGAGGAGGCCGGGGCTGGAGCCAGGCCCACGGATCAGCAGGAATTGCAGGGCTCATCAATAAACCAGGGCTAAATGGGATTTTTATTAAAAAATGGATTTTTTCGTTTAATTTTTTTTTTTTTTTACTTGCTTGGGATTTAACTTTTAAATTTCAAGGAAAGGGATAAAAGCATCCGTTAATTCAGCCCATGACAACTTCAGCAGAGAGAATGAAAAGGAGGACAAAACGTGCTTTTTCCTCCATATATTTGTGAAATTCCTCAAGTTTTTTAGGGTTCCCGAGGCCAGGATGGTGCGGTGGGAATTCCTGGCTTTTCCTTGCCACTCCATATTCCACTTGGGACAAATAAAGTGAAAATAATGGATAATTCCTGCTCTTTCCTGGTGCTGCTTGAAGCAGCATGAATGTCTCCACTCCACAGAGTCCCAGAAATTGTCCCATAAATAAAGGACCGAGTATTCCCTCAGCATGACACAATTCCCAAGATTTCTGCCTCCCTGTGGAATTCAAATCCCATAAAAACACCCAAGGAATGGTTTTGTCACAGCCCGGGACCAGCTCCGAGCTTGAAACTTCTCAGAAAAGCAAATGAAAAGATTCAAGGGAAAGAATTTAAGGGATAATTGGGAGGGGAATAAAATAAGTTGGAAAGCCCAGGTTGGTGCTTGTAGGGAACACGGAATTCCCACCTGGCTCCACCTTCCTGTAGGCAATTGTAGAGAGAAAGATCCAATTCCCTTCTCTGACAGTGTAGTGGGTCAGGAAGAGGGAAAAAACATTTCAGATTTGGATTTTCCAAGATTTTGGATCCTGAACTCCAGGATATTTGTGTAAGAAAATGGGAGGAATATATTCCAGGGGAAGCTATGGAAAAAATATTGGCAAAATTTGGCTTTTCAGGGGTTCCTTTCGCACTTGGAAAAAAAATTTCCAGTGGGGTTTTTCCCAGTGGCACAAAGAAAACAGAGCTGTGAAGCAGCCAAGTCAATCCTAACAAAAATTCCTGGAAGTGGCACATTCCAGGTCCCAGCACGTCAGGCCAGGTCTCCTATGGGATCCATTATGGATTGTTCCTTGTGTATGGGGATTATGACGTCACTGTGATGTCATCACCGCTTAAAAATGGAGTCTTGGGAGGGGCTGGTGAGGAGAAACAGATGGGAAAAATACAGGAAGTGGAAAGAAGGGAAAAAATTAATATCCTGGTGGATTCTTTCCTGGGAAAAGTCGAGTGACTTTTGTCCTAATTAGGGATAAAAGGGGTGGGATTCACAAAGTTCCAATTTGCTTCCAGGGCCTGAAGGGGCTCCAGGAGAGCTGGAGAGGGACTGGGGACAAGGGATGGAGGGACAGGACACAGGGAATTGCTTCCCACTGCCAGAGGGCAGGGATGGATGGGAGATTGGGAAGGAATTCCTGGCTGGGGAGGAGCGTTCCAAAGGAGAAATCTCGGTCAAACGTGGAACATTTGCCTGGACATAGCAAATATAAAATAAATCTGGAATCGCCAGCGGAGCACTGGGAACAGGGATGTAATTCCTGCTCTCCGTGATGTCCTGGTGCCTTCCAGGACCTAAAAACAAGCTGGAATCACACATCTTCCTTTCCTTTTCTCTCCCACGGATGGGAATTTCTCCAGAGCAGCATTATCCAGCCTGGTTGCACAATTCCAGTTGTTTTTCCAGGGGTGGATGCTGCCTCGGAGCACGAGGGGATTACCCCAGAGCAGCGAAGAGCTGAGGAATGGGATGTGGGAATGAGGAGGCTGGAGCTGGGTGGGATTTCAGTGGAGGAATCAAAGAACTTCAGGAATTCCGCCGCACTCTGGTGAGATCCCACCTGGAATTCCACATCCAGCCCTGGGATCCCAGCACAGGAAGGACCAGGAGCTGCTGGAGAGAGTCCAGAGGAGGCACCAGGATGAGCAGAGGGATGGAGCAGCTCTGCTGGGAGAGCTGGGAATGTTCACCTGGAAAAGAGAAGTTTTGGGGTGACCTCATTGTGGCCTTCCAGGACCTGAAGGATCCTACAGGAAACATGGAAAGAGACAATTTCCAAGGGCAAGAAGGCTGAAAAGCAGGAACACTTAAACCTGGCTGGCTGTATGCAGAATTCCAAGTGGGATCTCTCCAGGGTGGGGCAGAGGGATGGAGCAGCTCTGCTGACAGGAAAGTCTGGGAAAATTGGGGTTGCTCAGCCTGGAAAAGAGAAGCTTTGAGGTGACCCAACTGTGGCCTTCCAGGACCTGAAGGATCCTGCAGGAAACATGGAGATAGACAATTCCCAAGGACGAAATATATTTTAAAATATAAAGGATAAAAAGATTTAACTGGATTGAAAGAGGGAAAGCAACAAATAAGGAATCTGGATGTCTCAACCCCGCGGAAACTTTAAATTAAATCCATTAAAACACCCATTCCATCCAAGCATTCCAATTTTCCACGGACACAAACTCCTGGCTGAGGGTTCATTAAGGTCTAGTTAAAACATTTGTGGATTATTTTCCCTCCTTTTCTCACCTGAGAGGCCTGGTCAGGGCACAGCCATTTCCAGGGAATGAGCAGCAATCCCACATTCCGGGAGCACTCTGACTTCCAGTGTTTATTATTTCCCAGGGTGCATTTTCCCACCTCAAACATTTACCCGGGCATTTAGCACAATTACTTATTCCAGAGAAAACGCTGCTCCATTTATCCAAACGTTATTACGTGCAGTAAAAAAAAAAATAAAAGTCCTTTTCCCGGCCGAAGCTGTGGTTTCATCCCAGAAAATTGGGCTTTTTAATTTATTCCATTTTCCTTCTCAGCAGTTCCCGGGAATGCAAAATGACAGAACAATTCCCAGTACAACAGGGCCGTTCTTGGGCTGCTGGAATAACTCCTGGCAGCAGGGAGTTTATGGAAATCTCTGCTTTGGAGGTGGTTCCGGGAATGGCAGAACAACAAAAAGGAGTCAGAATTTTGCCTCCAATGTCACCTGAAATCCCCTGGAAGTATCCGTGGATTTTCTCCCGGAAATGCTAATTAAAACTCAATCGTTTGTTCATTACCTTCCCGAATGCAAATGATGTTCTCTAAACACTTGGAAATAAATGTTATTGATCCCTGGGAGGCCGAGCAGCCCCGGAGCTGCCAGGACTCTCCCTCAGCTCATGGATTAATTGTGTTCCCTCAGATCCCTGGGAGCGGCCCAACCTCCAACCTTCCAGCCTGAGCATGGAATTTTTTCCACGAAGATAAAGCTGGGAATATTGCGGCCAAAAAGAGGTGTTTTAATTAATTTTTTAAAGGTTTGTATTTACGGTGTTGATTTAGAAAGGGAGCAGGCCCTGGAAAAGCAGCTGGACCAGGCCTAGGCAGGGCAGGAGCTTCCCAAGAAAATCCTGGAATTTACAAACTGCCTGGTTTGGGACAGAGCACAGACAAAGATGTTAAAGAGAATCCATCAGAAATCTGTTTGGAGAGACTGGAAATTACATTTCAATAAATTGAAATCCTTCAGTTATTTATTTTCCCGTTTAACTGCATTTTACGGAATTCCAGACTGGACTGGGTTGGAAAAACCTAAAATCCCATCCCACTCCACCCCTGCTATGGCAAGGACACCTTCCACTGTGCCAGCATGCTCCAAGCCCCATCCAACCTGGCCTTGGACACTCCCAGGGATGGGACACCACCTGGGAAGCTACAAAATGTTGGGAAAAGACCAAACTGAACCTCATGTAGCTGCAGGAAAAAAATCTCAGGAATTCTGTGGGGAAAAAAATCCCAAAAGTAAAGAAAACAGAGCTTTGGAAGTTTGACAATTTTGATGTAAATATTTTTAGAAGTCTAAATCATGGAAATATTTATTTTAAAAAACCTGATTTGTGCTCTGCCTTGAATGAGCTCGTTCTAATTGAGTGGAAAATTCCCGATTCCTGGTGGATCCCTGGGATATTTTCACCACATTGTGCCATGCTGGAGATGTCAGTAATCCTAAACCCAAGATTTCCCTCCCTGAATTTCGAAACTCAAGCCGATGCCCCAGGCTTCGAAACCCAATATTTTTATTTTAATTAAAAAGTGTTCTGCCACTGGAAATCGCTTCCCTGGGCGATTCCATCTTGGAAACAGCAGGAGCCTGGGAATAAGCTCAAGCCTATTTTTATTTCTGAGTAATTCCCACTGCTAGGGAAAAGTCAGGAATTATTCCAGTCAGGAATTATACCTTGGGAAAACGGGAAGAGGTTTCATTGGAATGAAACCACAAAGGCGGCCCAGTCTGAGCCAAGTTTGTAATTCTGGGTCCAGTGGACTGAATTTTCTTGTACAAGCTTAGGCCAAGTCTAAAGTAAAATCGGATAAAATGATAATTTTTAATAATTTCTGTCTTCGTACAACCATTTTTTTGCTGGATAGTGTAGAAGAGAATTAAATTGATCTGATTAAAGAAGAAAACCAAGTTAATTGGACTCCACTCTCCAAACTAACCCACCTTATTTTAATCATGGCTTTCATAATTTAGGTACCAACTGGTTTTAAATGGTTTTGTTGTTGCTGATGGTTTAATTTGCTTGTTTTTTAATAAATAGATATTTAAACCCAAGATATTTCTAATTAAAACACATTTTCCTGATGAACTCAGCAACCACCACCACCTAAAGCAGCCTGACCTGTGCTGGAAGCTGAGCAGGGTCTCCAGGCCAGCCTAAACCCCCAGATGGCCAAGGATCAGCTCAGGAGCTTGGAAGATTTGTGGGAATTGCCAGTTCTTAGGGAAGCACCCAGGCTGGTCACCGTGTTGGCTTCGGTGGAGATCTGACAAATTATTCACGTCAAGGAGAAAAAAAATAAAATTAAAAATTAATAATAATTTTTAAATCGTGGCTTTTACATGGAAGTGAAAAAAACCTAAAATTGTAACTCCTGCCATGTGCAAGAAGGGAATCAAACCCCTCAAACATTTCCCCCTGGCCTTGTTTGGACTCACGCAATAAAGGCAGCGATTCCTGCTTTAAAAACAGAAGGAGATCGATGGACTGTGGACATTTATCCCAGTCAGGAACAGCTGAACCATTTTCCAAACAGTTTTAGACTGGAAGGGCAAAATTTCCCCTTGAATCTCCTTGTGAGCTCTGTACCCTGCCCAGGGGAGCTGTGTCACCTCCAGGGAAGGGATTTTTGGGATATTCTCCAGGAGAACAACTTGGGATAACGGTACAGCTTCCCATGGGAAGTGTTTTCCTTGCTGGATGTTGGCTCCATCCATCCATCCATCCATGGATCCATTCATTCCTCCATGGATCAATCTATCCATCCCTCCATCCATCCATCCCTCCATCCATACATGGATCCATCCAACCCTGGATCCATCCCTCCATCCATACCTCCATGGATCTACGGATCCATCCCTCCATGGATCCATCCATCCCTCCATGGATCCATCCATTCCTCCATGGATCAATCTATCCATCCCTCCATCCATCCCTCCATCCCTCCACGGATCCATCCATCTCTCCATACATGGATCCATCCAACCCTGGATCCATCCCTCCAACCATACCTCCATGGATCCACGCATCCATCCCTCCATGGATCCATCCATCCCTCCATGGATCCATCCATCCATCCCTCCATCCCTTCACGGATCCATCCATCCCTCCATACATGGATCCATCCAACCCTGGATCCATCCCTCCACCCATCCCTCCCTGGATCCACGGATCCATCCCTCCATCCATCCATCCATCCCTCCCCAAAAGGAAGGATAAACACAGCACGGCACAAAGGGAGCACTCAGGTGAGGGAAGGAGCTGGAATTCTTGACTGGCCATCTCAAAAGCTCATTTTTCTCCTGGAGATGCTCAGGGAATACGGGAATGAGGCTTCTGCAAAGACAGAAAAGTCCCTTTTGAGCTCAGCTGGAAAATGAGGATTCAGAGCCTCAGGATCTCCTCTTTTCCATATGCTGAGGCACTTGGGGAGGATCCAGGTGAAAAACTGGAGCTAAAAGTGAAGTCAGGAACAGAAAAAGCAATTCAGGTGGGCTGGAAGTTGGGGAAGCAAAGCAAAGCAATTCCAGCAAGGATGAATTCCTGAAAAATCATCTTCAAGGCACAACAATAATTTGCAACAAATGAGCACAAAATGAAAGAATAAATGGAATGAGGGAAATAATGCAGGAATTAAGGCAATCACCTCTGAAGAATCAAAAAATAAAAGAGTGGATGTGGCACTTCCCAATATGGATTAGGAGTGGGATTGGTCAAAGGTTGGATTTGATGATCCTGGAGGACTTTTCCAACCTTAATGGTTCTCTGATCCCTCAGCCCTAAGCTGGAAAAGCACCTTTGGAGGCTTCTCCCTTCCTGCACATCTTTTTTTGGCTGCTTTTTCCTTGGAAAAGGAGCTTTGGGCTGCGCTGGTTATTCCACAACCGAAGCATGTGTGGGGTAGATCCCTCTCCCTTCCCTCAGCAGATTTATGGGACTGAATTCCTTCTTTTTTTGAAAGTTAATTTTTCACAGCGATGCAGCACACGAGAGCCAATCCTGGGAATTTACATCTGGAGGTGGCTCTGGGATCCCTGCCAGCTCCAGGGGATAACAGGCTCGGGGTGAGGGCTTGGGAGCACCACGGGGTCTGTCTGTGGAGGTGAGGAGATCCTGAGAAAAGCCTCAACAAGGCACTAATTCCCAAGGAATTCCCAAGGAATCCCAAGTCAGCTCTTGGCTCCTGCCCTGGCTGGTGTCCATCCCTCTCCCTCACCAAATCCCAGGTGGAAAGTCCCTTCAAAAAGTCCCTTCAGCTGGAACACCAGGAGCTGGAGGATGGGGATGAGGGGTTGAATTGTACTTCAGCAGAGGCTGGATGAAACCAACCTGGAATTTAGGGATTATCCAGCTGGGATTCCAAGCTTCGAGTCAGCACCAGGAGCCACAGGGCTCTGGCTGCCTGTGCTGGTCCAGAGGCAACAACCCAGAGCTTTTCTGCTCTGAAACTTCCCAATTTCCATTTATTTCAGGTTTTAATGCCTGGAGTTTTCCCAAGGAACCTCAGCCAGGCCAGGAGTTGGCCCTGTGTTCTGCTCACTCATCTCAGGTGCCCAGTGAGGGTTTTGGTGGAGCTGTGGAAACGTCTTGGTTCAGAGGGAAATTCCTCCGTTGATTTTCATCGCAGTTCCACGAATAAATTTATCGAGGTCCCCAGGGTGGGAAGCACTCCCTGGCTCCATGAGGGTGGGATCAGCATTCCAGGCAGGCAGGAATTCCTCCCCAGCTGCCCACAGAACTGGCAGAGAAAATGGGCTCTGCCACAGGGAAAATGGAAAAATATGCCTGGGAATTTGGTGGGACTTCAGGGACCGAGTGGAGCAGAAATGGTGCAGAGCCCTCGACTGGGTTGAAAAATAAAAATAAAGATCTTCCATTTCAGTTCTCAACGACCTGAAAATAAGTATCTCAATAAGCTCATCTTTGGTATTTGGAGGAGGGTGAAATTCCCAGAGATAATTTCAGTGCTGGAGAAACCATTTTTCATTCAGCTGGAATGAAATGCCTGGAAAAGAAAGAAAAACATCCCCTCAAAGAAAATGATCCTTTGTAGCTGCCACGAGCAGGGAATCAGGAGGGAGCTGAATTTTAGGAGTGGATCAAATGTCCAGCCTGATCTCAGGGTCAGCCTAATTTTAATATTCCTATTTTTTTGTAGCTCCATATGCATTTTTCTTCCAAGCATTTTCAAAGGAAGAAGGATGCAGGGATGAAAAAGGGATTTTTCCTTGCACTTTGGTGGCTTTTACCCCCCTACCGCTCACCTTTTACTTAACAAAGCTGCTTTAAAAATTACTTTTAATGGCTTTTCAGGTGCTAAGATGGAGAACAAACTAATTAGGCCTGCTGACAAATGACCTTGTGGATCCTTCTCCTCACTCCTGCTTTTCCTTTCACCTTTAAAGCTGGGAATAGAAATAATAGGGAAGAGTTCTGTAATAATTGAGGTGCAGGCTGTGGTTTGTTCACTCCGAGGTGATTGTGGCTCGGATTTTTTAAGGAAATGCGGGATTTAATGAAGAGGTGGGGAAGGGAAAGGGATAACAATGAAAATATTCCATTTTCCATGATTGTTCTGGGCTCTGGGGAGAGGGGAGGGGCTGAAATGGAAAAGTCCATAAAGCAGAGGCGTGACTGTGGATGGGATCCGTAAAAACACCCAGAGTGCTCAGTTCAGCAATTCCTTTAGGATATTCCTTCAGGATATTCCTTCCCTCTAAATGTTTCTTTCCCTGCACTCCAAGACTATCAGTTAAAAAGAGGACAAAAAGAAGCCTGCAAGGACACGTATTTACCAAAAATATTATTCCCAGAAATATGATTTTTTCCTAGCAAAAAAAAATCGCTGTTCTGCCCCCACAGCCAGGCTGGGATTTTTGCCTTTTCCAGGTTTTTGAAAGGAAGTCACCATCCTACACTTTGGCATCCACAAGAAAAGGGATTTCAAGGTTCTTACCTTGAACTCACACCCAGGAAAATATTGACAGCAAACCACAGATCCTGAGGGACAAGGGATCTTGGAGGGTGGTGTTGGTCTTCCCTTGGCTTCATCCATCTGGAAAAAAAAGATGGAGACAATGGGATATTTCCTTTCTAAAACTGGTTAATGACACTTGTATCACGTGTGGTGCCACTTCCGAGGTCTTCCATCGCAAAAATTTTGTGTTTTCCCTGGGGAATTCTCCACCAGGAGCTGGCCCAGCTTCTTGGAATAAAGATTTTAGCCTGGGATATACTTAGGAAGGAATTCCTGGCTGGGAGGGTGAGAAGGCCCTGGCACAGGGTGCCCAGAGAGGCTGGGAATTCCTCATCCCTGGAATATCCAAGGCCAGGTTGGACGGGGCTTGGAGCAGCCTGGGATAGCGGGAGGTGTTGGGTTGGAACTGGATGGGCTTTGAGGGCACTTCCACCCCAAAGCATTCCATGAAACCCAAAAATTCCATCTGAAGGACTCCCCAGCTGACTGGGTGTATGACAAGGAAAAATCTGGAATACTGGGATGTATAAAACAGGATTCCAGTCTAAACTTGACAAAACAATTGGTCTCGTTTCCAGTGGGAAACACATTTAGCAACATATTTAAATCCTGACAAGCTCCATCTGCTCCCACTCTGCTTCACGATCATTCAATTACACCAGGTATCCGTGCCAGAGTCATTCCCAGCATCGGGAATAATGGGATTCATCAGCAGTGCTCTTCATGTGCTGTTTGTTCCTTCTTTCTTCCCTGGGATTTCCATCAGCGCTTTCCAAAGATTTATGTTTTGACCATCTCCATCTGGGCTGTTCTAATCCCGTTTTCTTCATCCCGGGATGTATTTGTTGGATTTCAGGGAGGGAGGGAAGTTGAGATCTTCCTTCGAGGGACGGGAACAGCTTGGATGGATGTGGAATTCCGTGGAGTCAATGAAGCTGCGTTTCCTACCAAAAAAAATGGGATTTTTCCGACCACCAGAAACATTCCCTGGGTTTTGTCTGTGTTGCTCCTGTCAATGTTCCTGAAATCTTTGCAGATACCAGGGAAAGAAAGAAAGAAATGAGTAAATAAATAGTCACAAAGGCAGATAATAAATAAGTGAATTAAAAAGAAGGAAGGGAGGAAGGGAGGAAGGAGAGGAAAAAGAAGTAAAAAAGAAGGAAAAACGAAGGAAAAGAAGGAGAAAAAGAAGGAGAAAAAGAAGGAGAAAAAGAAGGAGAAAAAGAAGGAGAAAAAGAAGGAGAAAAAGAAGGAGAAAAAGAAGGAGAAAAAGAAGGAAAAAAAGAAGGAAAAAAGAAGGAAAAAAGAAGGAAAAAAGAAGGAAAAAAGAAGGAAAAAAGAAGGAAAAAAAGAAGGAAAAAAAGAAGGAAAAAAAGAAGGAATAAAGAAGGAATAAAGAAGGAAAAAAAGAAGAAAAAAAAGAAGAAAAAAAAGAAGAAAAAAGGAGAAAAAGAAGGAAAAACGAAGGAGAAAAAGAAGGAGGAAAAAAAAGAAAAAAAAGGGGAAAAAAATGAAAAAAAAGGAAAAAAAAAAGGAAAAAAAAAGGAAAAAAGAAAAGGAAAAATAAATCCACACCCCCCCTGCTTTTTTTTTCCTGAACAGGCAGCACCGAAAAAGTGGAAGAAATTAGCAAGTGCCTGAAAACATTTCATTCCAGGCACTGATAACAGATAAATTCATGGACTCGAGGAAATTTTCCACAACTCAAGTTTGTTTCTTTTTTAGAGTTCGCTCTTCAAGGAATAAAAATGGAAGCAGGTGAAGGCCTTGGGGGGGTTTGCAGGAGAGCAAGGCGTGACTAAACCGAACGTCAGGGAAGAGAGAAGGCGGAGGGAATCTCATCATGGAATAAGGAATTCCCTCATCCATTCAGAATTCCCTCTATGCCAAACCTCAGCCAACAGGACAGGTCCAGCCATTGGAAAGGAATAAAAAAAGATGTTTTTCCAAGCGTCATCGTCCTCTGCGTGATTTCCCGAGCTCCCCGTTTCTCCCGGCTGGGGCTGAGGGCAGGATGCTGCAGGAGAGGGAATCTGGAGCTGAAATGATTCCATCACGAGGAGTTTGACACAGATAATCTGATTTTCTTTTCTGTGGCTGATAAGAGAGAAGCCAGGCAGAAATGAATCCATTTTGTAGCGCCCTGAGTGAATCGTTGGAGGTGAAGCTGCAAACAGGGGCTGAGCTGGTTCTCTTCCAGAGGGGTTTTTGACTTCTCCCTGTAGGTCAGGTGGAAAAAGAAAGAAACCAGAATTATTTGATGATGAAAGTGCCAGAGTTGAAGTTGGAGAGAATTTCTCCTTACAAGAAGAACCTATTTTTATCCCTGCAGCTCACGGGGAGCAGCATCCTCCTGCCTCAGGGCACAAAGGCATCTGAAAAACCACTTCAGCCTCGGTAAATGCAGAATATTTTGCTCCTTCCAAGGTAAACTTTTCAAGATTGGTGGCAAATTTGAGCACCTCAAGGGCTGTGGCCAGTTCTGGACGTGAGAAGAAAGAGCTGGAGGGGCTGGAGCAGGAAAGGGAACGGAGCTGGGAAGGGGCTGGAGAATTCCTGAGGGAGCTGGGAAAGGGGCTCAGCCTGGAGAAAAGGAGGCTCAGGGGGGCCCTTGTGGCTCTGCACAAGTCCCTGACAGGAGGGGGCAGCCGGGGGGGTCGGGCTCTGCTCCCAGGGAACAGGGACAGGAGGAGAGGGAATGGCCTCAGGCTGGGCCAGGGGAGGCTCGGGTTGGACACCAGCAGGAATTTCCCCATGGAAAGGGGGCTCAGGCCTTGGCAGGGGCTGCCCAGGGAGGTTTGGAGACCCTATCCCTGGAGGGATTTAAATCCATGTGGATGTGGCACTTGAGGACATGGGGCAGTGGTGGCCTTGGCACTACTGGGGGATGGGTGGACTTGATCATGGAAGGCTTTTCCAACCTCAACAATTCCATGATTCACCCACATCTTTATATTCCCATCATTTTGTCTTTAATGTGCATCTTGGGGATGAGGCAGTGCCAGAAGACACCAAATAATGAAGAATTCCTGAAAATCCAGGGATACTTCTCACCCATGGAACTCTGCTTTCTTCACCCTTCATTCTTCTGTCGTTCCTAAAATTCTGGTTTCTGTGGAAGAAATGAAACGGAATTCCTGGAGGTGGCACTCAGAGCTCTGGGCTGGGGACAGGGTGGGCATCGGGCACAGCTGGGACTCTGTGACCTTGGAGGGCTTCTCCAGCCTCAGGGATCCTGGGATTCTGTGAACACCTGGTCAGAAGGGCCAAAGCACCAGGCAGCGGAGCCAGACCGGAGCTCCCAGTGCCTGCTGCCAACGTACTCCATCCATCTGGTGTCCATGGAAGCCATTGCCTGTGGAGGCAGCAGAGCACAGGGACAATCCCGGAGTTTGTCCCTGAAGTCCCTGTTTTAAGCAGATATCGGCACTTCAGAACCAGAGGGGATCTCTCAGATCCTCAGCAGCCTCCAGGCTCAAGCAATTTCATTCCTGGTCATCCCTGGATCCTTCCCAGAGAGGTCCCAGGCTGGAGCAGGTTGGGATCATCCCAACAGGTAGCGCTGCTGGAAGCGGTTTCAGACAGAAGCTCTTTCCTTTGGGGACCAACCTTCCCACTGGAATTGCCGGGGAATTAAGGGATGACAAACTGGGGGTGAATCATCACAAATCCCCTCTTTGCTGTATAAAAGCAACTCTTGTACCTCACTGAAACCGGGGCAATTTCAATTTAGGGAATTCCTGGTTATTCCTGGAAATAACAATGCTCTTCCTGGAGAAAAAAGGGGAGGTTAAGACACATTCCAGGAACTGTCTCACAACGGAGAGCAGAGACTGGAACACAAACCCCTCTGCTCTTGTTACTCAAATGTCTCAGCTGAGCTCATGGGTTGGGTCCAGCCCTGGGATCCCAGCGCAGGAAGGATGAGGAGCTGCTGGAATGAACCCGGAGGAGGCTCCAGGATGATCCAAGGGATGAAGCAGCTCTGCTGGGAGGCAAAGCTGGGCAAGCTGGGAATGTTCACCTGGAGAGGAGAAGCTTTAGAGTGACCTCAGTGTGGCCTTGCAGGGCCTGAAGGAGCTGCAGGAAAGATGGAGAGAGAGAGGACACAGGGAATGGCTTCCCACTGCCAGAGGGCAGGGATGGATGGGAGATTGGGAATTAGGAATTCCTGGCTGGGAGGGTGGGGAGGGGCTGGGATGGAATTCCCAGAGAAGCCGTGGCTGCCCCTGGATCCCTGGCAGTGCCCAAGGCTAGGTTGGACAGGGCTTGGAGCAGCCTGGGACAGTGGGATGTTGGGGTGGGAATGGGATGGGATTTAAGGTGCCTCCAACCCAAACGATTCCATAAATCCACGATTTACCCAATGGCCACCACACCAGCACAACCAGTGCTCCCAGAACATTCCCTGGACGAGCTCTGGGAAGCAATGGGAGAATTCCACAAATACAGAAAGGGGTGGGAGAGGAGGAATCCACGGAAATCAATTCCATGGGGCGGCAGGGACTCAATGAATAGCTCAGCACCTGCATAAATCTCCTGCTCTTTATTAAGTCCTGCAGAGATTTATTAAATTCTGGGTGGCTTAAGAAACACAAAAGAACCGCAATAAAAAGAGAGAGGGGATTGCTTATAATTCACATTTTAATAATGGTCAAATGAGTTGATTTTATCTTTTCTGCTGTGATGGATGTTGTATAAACTCATATTTGTGGGGAATTTATGCAGCTCAAACTCATGGCTCAGCTGTAAATAATGGAAAGAAATCGTTTTGCAGCCTAAAATATCTTTGGCGTCAAGGTTTCTACTTAAAGTCTATTATTTTGAGCAGAACAGTTTCTTTCTTTTTTTTTTCCACATTAATTTAATTTATCCGAACTCGCTGTTGTGAAGAGTGGAAAGGTTTGATTTTTGATGTACTGGAGCTGCAAAAATAAATGCCAAAAAGATAATTTAGAAGGGTAAGGAAACATGACTCCTTGAAAATATTAAAGTAGGGAAGAAATCGAGGTGTTTTTCCCATTTCTCAATTGTTTTTATCCGAAAAAAATTGGGAAGAGCTGGATTCTGCCCTCAAAGTCCATGGATAAAAGGTTTCAGCTGGTCCCTTCCAGGAAATTTAGGGCATGGGAACTTTCCAAGCTCCATGCCAGGATATTTGAGAGATGGGAACAATCCTCTCATCCCAAATCCCTGAAAATTCCAAGCCTTCACTTGCATCACCGACAGATTTTTATGCCAAATTAGAGCTATTAAAAATTCCTAGCATAGAAACTTCCTGGATTTCTGTGGGACCTCTTGATAAGGAGGAGGAAATGAATCGACCGAAGGGTGGGGAAGGAGTTAGGAAGTGAAATAATGAATTTTTGATTTGCCTTTCCAGTTAAAATCCCAAATTCCTTTATCCAAGGGCACTTGTCAGGAGAGCTCAGAACGAGGCTTTGGCAGAGAGTGGAGTCTCGGTGGAAGCTGGGAAAAAAAATCCACAAGAAATCCAAGAACAATGAACCCTCAGGAGGGAAAAATCAGAGGGTTTGAAAAGAAATCAAGTGTAAAGTAATAGGGAGTAAAGTCCCATTTCTTCTCTCAGTGATAGGATTCCCAGGAGGATCCAAGGCTGGATTCTTTAAAGGGAAGTATAAAATACGGATATTTGCATATTTGATTAATATAAGTGCCTGCGGATTGCAGAATTCCCTCTGTCCAGCACTGATAATTCAACATTCGCTTGTTGTTCAAATATTTGAGGAAAATGTTTTCCCCTACGAGAGCTGAAGGTCATTCCTGTTCCTTCCTTCATCCAAGAAGCACGGAAAAGTCAAAATCCAAGAGTAGGTCACTGCTGCCTTGCAATATTGATAGAGAGCTATCCCAAGTTTTGGAGATGAGATGCTCCAGGGAGAGCTCAGAGCCTCTTCCAGGGCCTAAAGGGGCTCCAGAAGAGCTGGAGAGGGACTGGGGACAAGGCATTGAGGGACAGGACACAGGGAATGGCTTCCCACTGCCAGAGGGCAGGGATGGATGGGATCTTGGGAATTAGGAGTTCCTGGCTGGGCTGGAATTCCCAGAGCAGCTGTGGCTGCCCCTGGATCCCTGGCAGTGCCCCAGGCCAGGTTGGACATTGGAGCTTGGAGCAGCCTGGGACAGGGGGAGCAGGAGCTCCTGGACACCTGAGTTCTCATTAACACCAACTGTTAATGAGACACAGGGAAGACAGAATTCCATCGTGCTCTTGGTGCTTATTCCGGGGTCTTGGAAGCTGCTTTTGCTCCATCGTTCTCCTCTGCTTTGGCATCACTGAGTTTTAGGATTGTTGATATCCATGTTTTCCTGCAATCCCTGGCTATTCCCAGGGGACATCATTTGGAGTTTGCCACAACAGCCAAATATTTTAGCTCATGGTTTATCCTGCCCACCTCAATTAAAATCTTGATTTAAAGTCCTTATCCCTAAAAAGAGCTGGGGAAAGTGGCTGTGTCCCTATGGTGAACCCCGCACATTCCTGCTCTGGACTTTGGAATATCTGGCAGAAGGAACAGGTCTAGGCTGGAGGGAGAGCAGGGAATCTTAAAATCCCACGATGGTTTGGGGTGAAAGGGACCTTAAAGCCCACCCAGTTCCACCCCCTGCCATAATCAGGGACAGATTCCCAACCAGGAGAAATCTGATCCAAATAAATTATTCCCTTTTTAAGATAAAAAAACCATTTTAGCCTGAGGCTCCTCCTCGGCTCCTTTTCACTTCACCAAATAATAACAACAACAAAGTTAAGCCTTGAAAATTCCAGCATGGAAAGGAAAATACTTCTGTTCATGGTCATTTCCAGGCTCACGTTTTCCTTTGTGAGATTTTGGGAGCTGATATTGGGTAAAGGTTATGAGAATTCAGCCTTTCCACCGAAGATCTGACCAGCAGGTATTTTTCTCCTCATGAAAATTCCTCTTGGATTCAAGCACAGGAACCTGAGCGGAGTTTTCCAAGGGAGAATTTTCTCATTTATTCCCTGCCATGCGTTTTTTCTGTTGTTATCTCTGCTGATTGCAGAGCTTTTTAATGCTTTTATTTTTTTTGTGTCATCAGTGCTCTTTCCACCTTATTTATTCATTATTGCCACGGCCCAGGTGTGGGATCTCAAAGCTGTTCCCATGGTGACAAATAGGGCACAAAAACTGGATTGGAATGGAACTGCGTGGACAGGGAATTCTGGGAAGTGGGAAATGGAAAAGCTGCTGGTTCCCCACAGAAATCCCGATAATCAGTAACGCGGGCGAAGGAAATGGTGGAGATTTAATGGGTGCCTGAGCTAATGAAGTTTAATGTTCCAGGGTGGAAATGTTTCTCTTCATGGAGAGAAATGAAGGATGGTATGGGAATTCTGGGGCAAAAACATTCCTGAGGGGCTGTGGGATGCAGAGATTCCCACCCAGAAATCCACCCATCCCGCATTTCTTGGTGGGAACGTGAGCCGAGAGCAATAAATCCTCATCGGGCGAAGCTTTGGGAGTGGACTGAAAACTCAGGGCACCTCTGGGGGCAGATGGAGCCTGAGGGTAAATTTAGAGCAAGCAAAGCCTCACCTTTGGCTGCAGGTGAGGTTTCCCTTCTCCCCAAGGAAAACTCTGGGATTCTGGTTTGGACTCGGAATCCTGAGTTTTTCACTCTGAGATCCACACTAAGTTCCAGAGTTCAGCCTGAGCAGCTCCTGGGGGAGGGCCAAGCTGTGAGTGCAAACCCCAAGTCACCCCTCTGTCCCTGGCATGGCCTTTCTTGCATTCCAAAAATCCATCATTTCCATTCAAATTCCCAGAATCCCAGGAGTGCCAGAGTTGGAAGGGACCCCCAGGGATCATCGAGTCCAACTCCCAGCCCCGCACAGAACCATCCCCAAAAAGGAGCAGCGGAGAAAAGGTCGAATCCATCGTTTCTGGAATCTTTCCATTAAGTAAAAAATAGGGAATTTCCAGTTGAAAAGAGAAAAATCAGCAGCTGCTGATCTGATCCTGGATTTGGTATCACAGAATCCTGGAATGGTTTGGGTTGGAAGGGACCTTAAATCCCATCCCATCCCACCCCTGCCATGGGCAGGGACACCTCCCACTGTCCCAGGCTGCTCCAAGCCCTGTCCAACCTGGCCTTGGGCACTGCCAGGGATCCAGGGGCAGCCACAGCTGCTCTGGGAATTCCAGCCCAGCCCCTCCCCACCCTCTGAGTAAAGAACTTCCGTTCTCCTCTGGTTTTTAAATCCATGCTCCAAGTCCAGCCAATTCTTCCTACTTTCCTACGGAAGAATCTGTGACACATCCTGCACAAAGATGAGTATTTGTCCCAAAAGTTCCTGGTTTATGGACTCCATAGCACCAAAAAACAACCAAATTCCTCCTTTTTCACCTCTCACCACCCAAGAGCCTCTGCAGAGGCATTGGGAACAGGCTCTACCTTGGAAAACCTCCTTGAATTTTTACAAAACCTTCAGCCTGCCTGGAATGGAATGGAAGCTCCAAGGTGAGCAGGAGCCAATTAAACCCCACTGATCTGCAATTAAACTCCTGTGGATGGAAACTGCAAAAATTGAAATGAAAACAGAATTCATACTTGGGTTTTGTTTTAAAAAGAGGGGTTTTTAGGTGGCTTTATGTTTTTATAAATGAAACCCACCTGGGAAGAGCTTTGCATTCAGAGCAGCTGAAAAACCCAAGCAGCACATCAGAATTTTTTTAATCCAGCTCTTTCCTTGCTTGGGAATTTTTTGCAAGCTCCTGACAATTTCCGTGAGGGAAACCATGGAAGACAATCAAGTTCTGTTTTCATTCTCATTCCTACCAGGCTCTTTAGCTCCTGTTTGAAAAGAACACACTGGGAAAAATACAGAAAAAAAGCACAGAAGCACAAACAAAGCAAACCTGATACTTGCAGAGACGACAAGAGGCTGGTCCCGATCCCATCACAGCCAACCCTGCTCTCGTCCCACTTCCCAACCTGCCCTGCTCAGCCTTTTCCAGAGGAATTTATGTGGGATTTGGAAGGGAACAAGCTGAAAGCCCAACAAAATTGCCGAATCAGAGCCAGCTGCGGCTGTGACCAGCACAGGGTGAAGCTGCAGGTGGAAGCTCTGAGGCCACCAAACTTTGGCATCACCTGGAGGAGGTTTTTTCCCCGCATTTCTTCTGCACCTGAGGTTCTTTCTTCACTCTCCTCATTAAAATAACTTCAATTAACAGCTCAGTGCAGCTGGGGCTCGTTCTTAGCGTGCTCTACACAAATGAGCCAAGCCCTGCATTGTCCAGATTTTGTTTTATGTCCCGTTTCTGAATCCCTTCATGTCGCTGCTGACAGCAGGAAATAATTGAGCAGCTGTTCTGCCATCAGGCTACAAAATAAAACATTTTGGGAGATAAAAACGGCACGGAGCAGAGAGAGATTCAACATTTTCCGTGATGAAAGGCAGCTTCGTGTTCACACCAGACTAAAAGTGCTCCTGGAACAGCGCTGTTGATTCCAGAAGGTCTTTGAGATCATAAACTGGGATCTGTTTGAGAAACAGAGAGGTTGGGAAAAAAATGGGAAGAAGAAATGCTCCAAGTCTCTGACAGGAGGGGGCAGCCGGGGGGGTCGGGCTCTGCTCCTAGGGAACAGGGACAGGAGGAGAGGGAACGGCCTCAGGCTGGGCCAGGGGAGGCTCAGGTTGGACACCAGCAGGAATTTCCCCATGGAAAGGGTGCTCAGGCCTTGGCAGGGGCTGCCCAGGGAGGTTTGGAGTGCCCATCCCTGGAGGGATTTAAAGCCCTGTGGATGTGGCACTTGGGGACATGGGGCAGTGGTGGCCTTGGCAGTGCTGGGGAAGGGTTGGACTCGATCATGGAAGGCTTTTCCAACCTCAATAATTCCATGAGTCACCCACATCTTTATATTCCCATCATTTAATGTGCATCTCAGGGATGGGTTAGTGCCAGAAAACACCAAATAATGACAATTCCTGAAAATCCAGGGGTACTCCTCATCCATGGAACTCTGTTTTCTTCACCCTTCATTCTTCTGTCATCCCTAAAATTCTGGTTTTTGTGGAAGAAATAAAATGGCCAAAGCAAAGATTTTAAATTAATTATTCATATCTTTGCATAAAGCAGCTTCAAAACTCAGCAGCGTTTTGGTTTCTGGCTGGGGAGGGTTTTAGGAATGTTGCTTGTCTCTAAATGGGGCCTGGAGCAACCTGGGATAGTGGAAGGTATCCCTGCCCATGGAGAGGGGTGGGATAAGATAAACTTTAAGGTCCCTTCCACCCCGAACCATTCCATGATTCCACGATTTGTCCAAGATCTGCCACCACCAGTGACCTTCACTGGGAATAGGGAAGACAGGGAAACCTTTGCAGCCTTCAAGGGTGACAGAATTCCATAAAAAGGGTCTTGTGCTCCAAGTCTCCATGGACAGCATGGAGCGGAAATTGAGGAATCAAAGGCACAACACAAACCTGTGGAATAATTCCAATTGTTCCAGGCAGTGACTGGACACAACCCCCAATATCTCGGGAGATTCCAGGGTTTCCTTCACCAGCTCCCTTCAGAGAGGTTTCCACTTCCATTACCTCATCCCGACAGCCAGCCCTGATAAGATTCTTTGGGAATCACCTGCAGCAATTCTCCCAAAGCAGCTCCCCTTCCCTTGTCCTGCTGCTCGGGCAATCCCAGCTGGAATAAATTTCCTCCCCTATCAGCAATTAGTGCATTGCTACCTGAATAAACAGGTTAATCCATGTTCTAATTCCAGGGGATCTATCCCAGAGAGATTCCCAACAGAACCTCTGCATCCCAGGGAGCTCTGTGTGGTGCTGGCAGCGAGACAGGGCCATTTCTGCCACCCTAAAATGACTCCACGGCAATGGTCAGGCAAGGAAAAACCAAACCTGACAATTATTTATTACCTGAGACAAAAAATTCCTCTGTGTGTCCAGTACAAGGAAGAAAGAAAAACAATTTATTGCTGCACTGAAATCCTTCCAAGCCCAATGGATAGGACAGAATCTGGGGATAAAAAACCGGGAATTATTACACCCATTTTTCCCTCAGAGAGCTGAGTGTTAAATGGAGTCAATAACGTGCCAGGGAGTCAGCAGTAAAGTGCAAATTCTGTCATTTACAGGCTGCCAGGACCCTCCTCTGAACCCAGCCCGTTCCCACAGGCTGGGAATCGCTGCTCATTCCGAGCACAGGTTTTTCCCTGACATTTCTGTCTCCCAGACGTTGGAAAGCAGCCTTGGGAATGCCCAGTCAGCACTTGGCTAATGGAGGTCATTCCTTGTGCTGACTCCTGTTCCAGGGCTCCTGGGCACCACTTCAGCTCTGGGCAGTTCCGGGAGCAGACCCGATTCCCTTTTCCTTCTTTCCTTCTGCAGTGGTTCCCAGCCCAAGCCCCTGATTAATTCCGTGCTCTCCACACAGCTCCATGATCAGCTCGGAATGTGTTTTAATGCTGTGGTCTTCCATAAGTTCTTTGATTTAATATGGATATTCTCCATTAATTCTGTGGTCTCAAAATGTCCCGATGTTTTTGAGGGTTTTTTCAGGGAAAAAAAGATGCAGTTTGCACCTTGGAATTGGAATAATCCTGTTATTTCTGCTTTCCCCACCGTTCCCTTTGCGTAGATCCCATTTCTCCTGGATAGATGAGGCAGAGGTTTATCCCACAAAACGTCTCAGTCCTGCTTCTGTCTGGCAAAGGGATTTTAGTAAGTCCAGAGAATTGGGGGATCAAGGTATTCAACCTCAGTCTGTGCCAGGGAAGGCTCAGGTTGGACACCAGCAGGAATTTCCCCATGGAAAGGGTGCTCAGGCCTTGGCAGGGGCTGCCCAGGGAGGTTTGGAGTGCCCATCCCTGGAGGTGCCCCAGGAATTCCTGGAGGTGGCACTCAGGGCTCTGGGCTGGGGACAAGGTGGGCATCGGGCACAGCTGGGACTCCATGGGCTGGGAGGGCTTTTCCAAACAAAATAATTCTTGGATTCCGTAAACAGGGAAAAAACCGAGTGCTGACCCACCAGATGGTCCAAAAAGGAGACACTTCTCCAAGTCAGGGTGGACACCTAAGCCAGGCAGGAGAGGGAATGAGGAAGGAGAGCAGCATGGTGCAGGGAAATCCTGACGGACCCAAATCAGCGAGAGGAGACAAGGGGGATGCCTCAATCCACAAACCTGCCAGAGCTCCAGGAGGGTTTGGACAACACTCCAGGAACTGGTGGGATTGTTGGTGTGTCTGTGCAGGGCCTGGAATCGGCCTGGATGATCCTTGGAGTCCCTTCCCACTCAGGATATTCCATGATTCTACAAACCCCTTCCCCTCTCCTCTCTGAAGCATTCCTGGAGCTCCTGCCTTGCAGAGGGCTCTGGGAGCGGGACTTTTCCAGCTGCCTTTGAGCACCTTCATGGCGAGGCTCATCCCACTTATTCCAACCCAGACCCCAGCAAGCTCCTGGCAACGCTCCCAGCCCAGCTCAGCACACGGATCCAGCCCCAGAGCTCGGGAATCACTCGCTTTTCCAGGCGGGAAGCAAAGCACGCGGCGAGGAACGTGCAAACCCTCTGCGGGCCCCGGAGCAATGAACCTGGAGCAATGAACCTGAAGTCCTGCAGACGCTGCAAGAAAAGCTGGAATTTGCTGCTGCCTCAGCTGAAACCTCGGATTGCGGCATTTCCCGGGAGAGGGGTTGGATGAGAGACTTTTAGGGGAAGACAAGGAAAGAACAGAGCTCCCAACCAAGCTTCCCAAGGAGGCAGGATGTGTTTATCAGCGGTCAGGGCCTCGGAGCAGCGGAGGCCTCGTGAATAAAACATCCCCCAAGCCCAGCTCTGGAGCGACGCCGACGGATGCGTTTTCCACATGGATCAAGCCATGACGATCCTGCTGGAATTCAGCCCCAAAATGCCACGTTTCTCTTGCACCTCCGTGGTGCTGCACCCGCAGCCTGCCTCCCGCGGAACCCGCTGGATTACAGGGAATTCGGGAAAGATTTAAGGCATTCGCGAGGTGCAGGCAGAAAAACAAGTATGACAGATCTCCTGTCTCTGAGGGGAAAAGTTGTAGTTTTTGTAAAGGTTATTCATAATTTGTAACATTTTAGCGTGTCTAGGCCTCGGTCACATTCACTTTGTGCTGGGCTCGTCCACATCCAGGCGAAGGCAGAGATGACCAGAAAATTTATGGTATAAAAAAGGAAATAAAGGAAATAAATAAAGCAAAGGAAACCTGGGTGATCTCCCAGAAAGTCTTTCCGTGATCTGAGGGTTCCTTGATTTTGAGTGTCTTCCCTGATCTTCTCTGGAGACCTGAAGGTGCCATTGCTTCAAAATAAATTTAAAAAATAATAAATCTATTTTAATAAATAAACAGAAAAAATCCAAAGGAGCAGCTCTACCATGGGGACAGCACAGATCAGCAGAGAATCCCAGACTGGTTTGGGTTGGAAGGGCTTTAAATCCCATCTCATTCCACCCTGCCATGGACACCTTCCACTATCCCAAGGTGCTCCAACCTGGCCTTGGGCACTGCCAGGGATCCAGGGGCAGCCACAGCTTCTCTGGGAATTCCATTCCAGCCCCTCCCCACCCTCCCAGCCAGGAATTCCCAATATCCTGTGTAATCCAACCCTACTTTCAGTGTGCAGCTCCTTCCTCCTCACAGACCAACTCACCTGGAATCCCCATGAATTAGCCAGGAGGGAATCACTTTGGACACAGCCTGTTTGTGGAAAAAAATCCGATTTCTTCCAGGGTTTTTTTGGCCAAAAAATCCTCTTGTGCCTCCTTTGCCACGAGGAATATTTGTAGAAAAAAATGACTTTTCCAACCAATCCTTCCGCAGCGATCCCGCACTGACCAGTGCTAACTGTTGGATAACACGGCATCACTGGTGACATCCAGATTTTCTGGAGAAATCTCCACGTGGGAGTGAAATATTCCATTTTCCCAGCTGTTGCTTTGTTCCTGTGGCAGCAAGACGAGCCTTGGAAAACAAGGTGACACATTTGCAAGCCTCGGAGGCAGCTGATGATTCCACACTTCTCTCCGAGCTGTTTCCCAAAGGAATTTCACTGCAGACAGTTATAAACTCAGCAGATTCCTCACTCAGAGACACCTCAGCCAGGCTGGGGAATATATAAATATACTCCTTTGTTTTAACAGGAATGACAGGTCTGGGAAGATATATTCATATATAAAATTAACTGGGTTTTTAAAACGCGTAATTTAGTGGGAATACTGGGAATTAATTGCTACAAACTGATTAAATGCTGCGGTCAAACCACAAATTAGTGATTTTTCCTTCCTGAACATAATTAAGATTGTCTAAGTCCATGGAATTGCAGTAGGAACTCAACGGAAGTTGCTGATGAAGCTGGAATTAGGGAGGGAAACCCCCACCTCTCGTGCAGTTGCAGATTTTGGATGGATAACGCGGATTTGGACAAGGACGGAGCTCAGGTGTTCCTTCAATGAGCTGTAAGAAAACACGGACAAGCTGCAGGCTGGGAGTGCCAGGAGAAAAGATGATCCCAGACGTGTGCAGTGGCCAAGTCCCATCGTGTTTTCTGCTCCACTTTCAGCCGCCATCACTTCCCGGTGACATCGCCCAGGGCAGCTCCTAAAATCCCGCTGTTCCCACCCCCACCCGCTCCCAAACTCCTGCAGAGCTGCAGCTCAGCTCAGGTGTGCACTGAAGGGAATAATTCACCTTCTATGCACGGTGACACCAAAAAAAAATGGGGTTTCCAGGCCATCCCGGAGCTGGAAATCCCCAAAGTTAGCATCCAAGTCTTGGGGGACTGAATTATTCATGGATATGTTTGTCCCAGCTCCAGTCTGAGGCAGAGGGAAGATGCTGTGTTGGATTTCAGGCATTTTAGCTCCAGAGAAGCGCCTAAAATATTCCCACAGCAAATCCCAGCTTTCTGTTCCCGCCTGGAAGGCAGCAGGGGAATGCAGAGTGGGCTGGGAGTCAATGGAGGGAGAGAGGATGCACGAGGGGAGGAGTGAAAAAAGAGAGAAAACAAAATATTCCACATCGGAGGTGCATGAACCACGGGGACGGGGAAGAGGGAAGGAAAATTTGGGAGCTAAAGGGAGAGGGAAAAGGTGGAAAATCAGCAGGGAGAGCACAGGAACAGGGCAGGTCTGTTCTGGTAACTGAGTTATCCAGGTGTGGAAATTGTCCTGGCAAAAATACTTGGACAACTCAAAGGAGAGAAATGAGGAAAACCCAAAGGATTGAGGGGGAATGGCTTCCCACTGCCAGAGGGCAGGGATGGATGGGAGATTGGGAATTAGGAAGTCCTGGCTGGGCTGGAATTCCCAGAGCAGCTGTGGCTGCCCCTGGATCCCTGGCAGTGCCCAAGGCCAGGCTGGATGGGGCTGGGAGCAGCCTGGGACAGTGGGAGGTGTCCCTGCCATGGCAGGGGTGGGACAGGATGATCCTTAAAATTCCTCCCATTCTAAATCATTCCATAATTCCATGATTCCATGATTCCATGATTCCATGATTCCTTGATTCCGTGATTCCGTGATTCCATAATTCCATGATTCCATGATTCCATAATTCCATGATTCCATGATTCCATGATTCCATGATGAGCCCGTTTGCTCCTACAGAGAACAACTGGGATTACTGGGAAGGCTCCATCTTCACCCAGAGCATTCCTGGGGCAGGTGGAGATTCCGGACAGTGAGTGAAATCCAGGGAATGTCTGAATGGTGACAATCCTGTGGAATTTTTCTTACCACACAAGGGGGGATGGGTGAAATCCGAGCAGAGCTTATAGAGCTGTAAAACAGGACAATATTGGGCTATTAAAATCCAAATTACTGTTAAATCCCAAGGGAAAAAGGATAAAGCCAGGCACACCAGAGCTGGTTCTAATCAGCAATATCTAATTAAAGCTCCTGTTTGAGGTTTCAGTGGGCATTAGGAATGATTGGAATTCAGCCTGGTGTTCAGGAGCTTCCATCAGGTGTCCTTGGGAATCACCTGGGTATAAAAATTTACTGCGTGTGCTCAGTCCAGAGAGAAGAACGGTGTTAAATAATTCTGATTATTGAGATTAGCTCAGGTAAACGGAGCTTTTGGATCATTCCAGCTCAATGAGATCAGTGTGGGAAGGGGGGAGATTGGATTCCTGGTTAAAGGGGTGCTCGGAGAGGAATTCCTTGGATGCAAAGCTTTGGGATCACTGAAATGATGGCTCCATGGTGGGAGGGTGACAAAGCACAGCCCCCACGAGGCTGCTTTGGACGGGGAGTCTCTCAAAATCTCCTCTTCCTGCTTTGCTGGCATTAATTTTATAAATAATTAATTAATTTTTCGTTTATAATCAATTACATTTCAATCATAATTAATGAATTGATTAACTTCCATCTTCTCAGAGCTTCCCACTCGTGTTCTGAACAAAACTCCCGCTGCGTTGTAGGATTGGAATTTACGAATTCTCCAAGCTGTTGTCACAGTTTTGCTCCTGGAGTCGGCACTCGGGGAGGGGAAGGGACCAGCAGGAGCCGAGCCCTGAGCACGGGAACTAAACCAGCGCCAGGGCATCCCAAAAACAGCCCCCAAAATCAGGGAATGCTTTCCCTGGGATCTCGTCGAGTCTCCATTTCTCCCTGTGCAAAGAAGAGAAAAAAGTTTCGCTTTTCTCCCCTCAGACTTTGCTCGTCTCTGAGTCACTTCCACCCTGCAGCCAGCGCTCCTTCCACCCCCAGGAAACTGCGTCCCGTTTTCCACCCAGAGCCAGGACGGAATTCTGATGACCACCGAGGCCGTGGGCTGCGTAAACAGCATAAAATAACCAGAACAGGGAGGTTTTAACCTCTGGAAGAAGGGGGAAGTAACTCAGGAGGGCGAGGATTTCGGGAGGTTCTGAGGTGGGAAAACGAGGAGGGCAAAGCCCAGCTGGAATTTAATCCGGGTGCTGTCAAAAAATGTAAATATCGCAGCAACGAGGGGAGGGATGGGGAGAATCTCCAGCCCTTGTCGGAGGTGGGGAAAGATGAGGAAAAGGCTCAGATGCTTCATGGTTTTTTGCCTCCCGTGACAAGAAGGACATGGAGGGGCTGGAGGGAGTCCAGGGAAGGGAACGGAGCTGGGAAGGGGCTGGAGCCCCAGGAGCAGCTGAGGGAGCTGGGAAAGGGGCTCAGCCTGGAGAAAAGGAGGCTCAGGGGGGCCCTTGTGGCTCTGCACAAGTCCCTGACAGGAGGGGGCAGCCGGGGGGGTCGGGCTCTGCTCCCAGGGAACAGGGACAGGAGGAGAGGGAACAGCCTCAGGCTGGGCTGGGAGAAATCTAAATTGGATATTGGGAAAATTCCTTCCTGGAAAGGGCTGCCCAGCCCTGGCACAGCTGCCCAGGGCAGGGGTGGTGTCCCCATCCCTGGAGGGATTTCAGAGCCGTGTGGATGTGGCACTTGGGGACACAGGGCAGTGGTGCCTGGGCAGTGCTGGGGGATGGTTGGATTTGATGATCTTTGGGGGCTTTTCCAACCCAAACAATTCCCTGATCCTGTGCTGAGCGAGCCCTGCTGCCTCTGTTCCCTTCCAGGGCCCTCAGTGAGGACAGAGGCCCAGGCCTCACCTGCTGTGCCACAATTCCCATCCTTCAGGGGGAACAGCTGAAATCCCTTAATCTGCCCCTTGTTTCCCAAGGATTGTCCCTGTCACCTCCACCAGCAGCTTTTCCAGCAGCTTTTCCAGCAGCTCCAGGTGTTACATGTGTAAACAGAGACTCCTTTAACCTCCTCTGGCTTTTGCAAAATCACCATTCCCTTTGTTTCCCGTGCCTGTCACGGAGCTCGATCCAGCTTTCCTGAGCCCCCGAATCCCCGGACAGCCCCTGCTTTGTTTTCCTGAGGAACAAAACTCCAGCTGGGAGCAGCCATCAGCTGCTTCTCCACAAAATCCTTGGAGCTCCCGGTCCTATTGATTCCAGCCAGAGCCTTGGAACAACAATTAACCTTTCTGCCGACGCCTCCCCCTTCAAAACGCGGCTCCGTTGCTCCGCAAAGTTTGCTTTCAAAAATTAATGAATCGATGGAATTTCACATCTATTGACCAATTTCAAATGTCAAGGTTGTGGTGGGGGAGAGCTCTGAGGAGATCAAGTCTTGTTCTGGCCTCTGTGGGCGCTCGGCCCTCAGCTTTGGTCGCTGCCTTTTTAACATTTCTCTCCTTTGGTTCTCCGCAGGGAACACAGCAGCTGAAATCTGCATTTACAACACCTTGGAAAACATCCTGGGCTCCTTGAGAGAACTCTGAGCTCATGGAATGTGCATTTCCAGAGAGAAAACCTGGCTCGGATTTTAGCAGCATTTCTGATTTAAATGGGGCTCAGCACTTTGCCTTCATTCAGAGGGAGGAGCTCAGCTCAACGCCGAGCCCTACGAGCTCCTCAGCAATTTCCAAGTCCTGCCAAGGCTCTTTTTTTTCCCTGGATCTTCCCCTGAAGCAGCTTTTTTATTCCCTGACCACTTGTTAACAGCATGCCGGGGATTTCTTGCACCTTTAGCGGCTACAAGGCTTTCCAGAGAGAAAATAAAACACTTTTCACCCCAAAACCTCTCAGTGTCTGAGCAAAACACAAGGAAAGGGCCCAACCCAGTCTGTCCATGACTACATTAACTCTTTAGGGATTTTTTTTCCTCCATACCCACATGGAATTCCTGCCTCCAGGAATCCCTTTTGCTGCCAAAGAGCAGCTCCAATTATCTGCTGAGTAACACAGGGTAATAAATCAGTTTAGTTTGCAGCCACCTGGGCAGGGAGGCACAACCAAAATTCCTTTGGTATCCAAGGACAGAAACACAAATCCACGAAGATTTGACACCGGGTTTGAAATCTTCGAATCAGTGTTCAGTGTTAATTTGCTTAATTGAAAGTACAGCTTGAAATTCTCAACAAAATCCAGAGTTCTCAGAGTCCCAGGATTGTTGGACTGTGCTGGTTAAAGCTGGCAAGGAGAGAGAAAAAGCAAAAACAATCCCCAAACTCCACCTTTTATTGTAAGGAACAATATCTGTGGGAGTGGTGATGAAATCATCGCTTCATGCATTGATAACCTTTGAATTTATATTAAAATAATGAATAATCAGCATCCAGTCGAACTCCCGATAGCTGGTGAAGGGATGTCCTCAGATTCAGTGGGATGAAGGTCAAGGCAAAGCAGCTTCCAGGAGGATTCTGTGCTAGGAGGAACCTCCAGCCTCCTCTCCTGCTCTGGTGGGACTCCACATCTTTCCCCGGGAAGATTTGTTCCCACCCTTCCCTGTCCCTCTGATCTCCACAGGTTCCATCTTTTCTCCACGTGTTCAGGAGCCACCCTGAGGGACATCCCTGTCCCACGTCCCACCGGCCCAGTGGCCTGGGGAGCCTCGGGAAAGAGGATCACAGAATCCCAGGATGGTGTGGGTGGCAAGGATCCTAAAATTCATCCCATCAAACATCACAGAATCCCAGGAGGGTTTGGCTGGGAAGGATCCTAAAATTCATCCCATCAAACATCACAGAATCCCAGCCTCGGACACCTCCCACTGTCCCAGGCTGCTCCAAGCCCCAGTGTCCAGCCTGGCCTTGGGCACTGCCAGGGATCCAGGGGCAGCCACAGCTGCTCTGGGAATTCCAGCTCAGTCCCCCCCCCACCCTCCCAGCCAGGAATTCCTTCCCAATCTCCCATCCATCCCTGGCCCTCCAATCCTGAAGAGGTGAGATGATTTCAAATCCCGTTTCCCCTCCATATAAGCAGCACTTTTTAATTTAATTTTAATAACAAATAAACCAAATATTTCCCTCCAGGCTCATTCCCATTCCCAGAGAGAACAAATAAACATGATATTTTTATCCAAGCTCATTCCCAATCCCAGAAAAACCAGTGGGATGTCCAGCCAGCAGCAGCAGCACCAGCAGCACTGGCCAGAGTCCCTCAGCTCCCATCCAGTGGTTTTCCCAAAGTGTGAGGATTCAGCAGAGAGGATTCAGCCTCCACCCCGCTCCGTGCCTCCTAAAGAAACCTCTCCCTGCCTTAAAACAGAAGGAAATAAAAAAATAATTTCTCTTCTTAATTATATTTAAACTTAGTTTTGAAGGAAATTTCTTTAAAATATAAAGAAATTCAGGATGGGGCTAAAAAGTCCGCGTGCATCAATACCAGACTGAAGTGGTTTGTAATTAGCCCACGGTGATGAAGGGAAAACCTTAAAGAAAACGGAATTTTAAATGAATTAAGGTGCTCGGAACGATCAGCGTTTCCTTGTCCTACAGATTAATTTGCTGACGGTTTTATTTTCCTTTTCCTTGAGGGCCTTTTAATTATGCAGCGAAATCTCATCAAACCCAGCTGAAGAAGGGCAGAACAATTAGGAGCAAACAAACACTTCAGCACAATGCCCCACCTTGATTATTTTTGCAACAAACACTCAGGGAGCTCCAGCAACCTTCGCTGCATTTCCAGCCAAATCCCAATCACATTTTCTCAATAATCCCAACAATTCAGCAAATCCCGATCAGACTTTCCCAATAATCCCGACAATTCAGCAAATCCCCAAGCTGGGCTCCCTGGGGAAGGCCACAGGCTTTGAATTCGCTGTTGCTGGGGTATAAAATTTGCTTCACACTGGACTCCATAAAGAAGTTGTAACTTGGAATAAACCACATTTGGAAAGGAAATAAATAAAGGAAATTTTTAGTAAATTCTGGATTTTGTTTACTGTTGCTGCTGCTGTCCAAACTTTATGAGCCACCTGAAGTCCAAAAAATTCCTGTTTTCATGGTTTTGTCAGATTATGGCTGCTCACACACACCTGGCATGGCAAAGTTGCAATCCCAGAATTCCAGGATGATTTGCGTTGGAAGGGATTTTAAGGATCATCCAGTTCCAGCAAGGACACCTTCCACTGTCCCACGTTGCTCCAAACTTGGCCTTGGACACTTCCAGGGATCCAGGGGCAGCCACAGCTTCTGTGGGAAACATCATGTGCATAGGGATGGATTCAGTGATCATAAAGAGCAAATCAGGAAGGGAATTACGGGACCTGTTCCATGGAGAGCCATCCCAAAGCAATATCTGGAGATGGAACATGCTCCCTGGAAGACGAATTATCCAGACAAACTCACCGGGCTGATGTCTGGATCAGGTTCGTACATTCCTGACACAGTTTTTATCCGCAGCTCTCTCCTGTTATTTCTGGAAGCCAGTAACGAGGGGATGAAGGGAAGGTGAGAGCAGAGGGCACCACTGAGCACCAAACTGGGCAGTGAGGAAGGAGGAAACCGGGCTTGGAGCGCTTCATTCCCACCAACACGAGGAGAACGTTTGTTTGCTGCTCTTTCCAGTGCTCTTGTCCAGAATCCAACGCCATCCCTGTGCCAGGAGATGGATCTGTTCCCAAGGGGTCAAGGATCCAACGCCATCCCTGTGCCAGGAGATGGATCTGTTCCCAAGGGGTCAAGGATCCAACGCCATCCCTGTGCC
>VZRQ01000390.1:85166-134997 GCA_013397975.1 Machaerirhynchus nigripectus
AAGGATCCAACGCCATCCCGGTGCTGGGAGATGGATCTGTTCCCAAGGGGTCAAGGATCCAATGCCATCCCAGTGCCAGGAGATGGATCTGTTCCCAAGGGGTCAAGGATCCAACGCCATCCCGGTGCCGGGAGATGGATCTGTTCCCAGGAACCCCTTCTCATCGGCATCTCCTCAGTCAAACCTGACACCAAAGCAGTGTCTGCCCAATCCTTTCATACTCAAAGTCAAGTCATTATTTATCAAATCCAGCTCCACAGCAAAAGCCGTAGATCTTCCTGAGAGCCACCAGGAGTGACACTGAATGCTCCTGAATTTTTGGCTGAGGAATGGCAGGAAAAAGGGCTCTGCAGTGGTCATGGAGAGATCCATCCCTTTTGGATTGAGGGGAGGGGTTCAGATTCTGCAGAGACAATGAGGATGAGATAAAATTTGATGGTCTGGGTGCACGGGACCCCCAAAAATGTTGGCACGGGAAGGATTTGAAGCTGCAGGTGCAAGTCCAGAGGCACCAGGATGATCCAAGGGATGGAGCAGCTTGGCTGGGAGGAAAAGCTGGGAGAGTCGGGGCTGTTCAGCCTGGAGAGGAGAAGATTTGGGGTGACCTCACTGTGGCCTTCCAGGACCTGAAGGAGCTGCAGGAAAGATGGAGAGAGAGGATTTCCAAGGGCTGGAGGGACAGGACACAGGGAATGGCTTCCCACTGCCAGAGTAGGTTTGGATTGGGAAGGAATTCCTGGCTGGGAGGGTGGGGAGGCCCTGGCACAGAATTCCCAGAGCAGCTGTGGCTGCCCCTGGATCCCTGGCAGTGCCCAAGGCCAGGCTGGACACTGGGGCTGGGAGCAGCCTGGGACAGTGGGAGGTGTCCCTGCCATGGCAGGGGTGGCACTGGATGGGATTTAAGGTCCTTCCAACCCAAACCATTCCAGGGTTTCATGATTATCCCTGCCCTTTCCATGCTCCACTTTGAGTTTCCCCCGTCCTTCCCTTCTCTCTGCTCTCTTTCCAAGCAGAGACTGAGATCTACATGGAGTTTTTTGTGGGAAATACACGGCTTAGACAACATTTAACCCTTTTGCTCCATGGGTGACAGCACAGCCAAGACTTTTTCCCACCAAACCAGGTTTTTGAGGCTGTCTCTTTCCACACCAGGAATAATTGAGATATTTTCATTCTTAAGCAGCTCAGGAAAGCGTTGACAGGAGAATTTATCCAAAGGATACTTCGCTATCCAACTTGATTGTTCTTCCAATAGATTTATCAAAGCGAACTCAAGGAACCTGAATTATTTTGGGAGGGAAGTGGAAGAAATGTTTCATGGAATGTCTACCTTGAAAACCAATTAAATGGGCTTAGACAGCAGCGCTTTCGTGTGGGCTGGAAATTAATTGCCAGGCAGAATGCAAGAGGTAATGATGAATATTAACGAGCTGAGCTGGTGGCCATATCCGAGGGGGAGATTTTTATCTGCTGCGGACAGGGGAATGTTACACAGAGACATTAAACCCCGGGTGGCTGCAGTGTAAAAAATCAGGTTCATACACAGAGAGAGGCTCGGTGGGAAACGTGCTCAGCAAGGTGTGAACTCTTGGAGTGAGTGGGAGTTCGTTCCTTCACCTTCCCTTTCAATGGATGTGCCTGATTACCCATCCCATAAATTATTAGTAGACACATAAATACCTGTTCTTCATGAGAGAAGCTGCTGTCAAATTATTTTCCTTTTCATTTCAGAAGATCTTAAGGACAAACCCACGACTGAAACTGTTTCTGTTTCATCCCAGTGGGTTCTTTTCCACTCAACTCCTGATCACCACATTCCATTTCCACTAAATAAATTTGAAGACACTTAAAAATGATGGTGGTAGAAGGAGAAGTTACATTTTACTGTTCTGATAAAAAACTCAGAGGTTATTGCACACCTGAGGGGAGAAACCACCATCCCTCCAAGATAACAATTGCAAGGAACTGGGAATTCTCTCCTGGGAGATCTGGAAACACCTGGAGGGGAGGAATTTGAGACAGGTAATGACAGCCTCAGGTAAGAATTTATTTTCTATAAAGCCAAGGCAATGAACTCAATAAACTCCCAGATCTGCCCCTGTACTTTTAGACTTGGTTTAGGCAGGGGATTAGAACAGGAGTCTCAGGGCTGAGCTCAGGGAAAATCCATTCCCTGGATTTTTCCATCCCTTATCTCTGGGATGGGCTCCATCAGTGCTCTTGGCAAGTGCCTGACCCCAATCCCGACTTTGCCGAAAGCCAAAACCTTCCCAGAGCCATCCGGATGTTCCCGAGGGTTTGCGGCTCCATCCACTCTGAACTGATCCCATAAAAATGAGCAAACAGGGATCTCCACTCACTTGAGATTGGGAGCTCAGGCAAATGAAGATGGAAAACAAGCCAAGGAAAGCAAAATTAGCAACCCTGCTGTAAGGAGGGCCGGGCATGAATATGGATGATCCATTATGGAACTGACTGATGGATGACCCGTAACTCATACCCAGTAATGGCTCACACTGAGTAATGGAGTTTCTCTTTCCAGATGAAACATTTGTCACTTAAATGCCTTCCACGTCCCCCCTGCAAGAAAAGCTCTGGGCAATTTAACTTAAGCACTGTTTGCTTTAGGATTTTCCAAAAAAAAATCCTCTTCCTGCTTTAAATGTGGAGCCCCATTAATCAAAATCAACCCTGCACCCCCCATTTCCTTGGATCACCTTTGGCTTTGTTGTCATGGCTCTGTCAGTGCTCAGCAGGGATTCTCCCTGAGTGGGAGAAAGGATCCCATTCCCTTAACCAGGAGAAAGGTTGGAAATAAACCAGGCTCCCCTCACAGGGGTGGAGATGGAGAAAGGGCTCAGCTGTGGGATCTGGGATGTTCAAAGGCTCATTTAACCCTCTCAGGGACATTGCTCTGGATCCTCTGAGCTCATGGACCCAAAAAGGATGAAGGAATAATGGGACTGAGCTTCCTGCTCTGGGATCCCAAAGTAGAAGGATGTGGAGCTGCTGGAGCAAGTCCAGACGACAACAGGAAGATTCTTCCCAAGGCTGGAGCCCCTCTGCTCTGGAGCCAGGCTGGGAGAGCTGGGAATGTTCACCTGGAGAAGAGAAGGCTCCAGGGAGACCCTTAGGAGACCCCTGCAGGGCCTAAAAGGGCTCCAGAAGAGCTGGAGAGGGACTGGGGACAAGACATGGAGGGACAGGACAAGGAGAATGGCTTCCCACTGCCAGAGGGCAGGGATGGATGGGAGATTGGGAATTGGGAATTCCTGGCTGGGAGGGGCTGGGCTGGAATTTCCAGAGCAGCTGTGGCTGCCCCTGGATCCCTGGCAGTGGCCAAGGCCAGGTTGGACATTGGGGCTTGGAGCAGCCTGGGACAGTGGGAGGTGTCCCAGCCCATGGCAGGGGTAGGAATGGGGTGAGCTTTAAGGTCCCTTCCCATCCAAACCATTCCAGAATTCCATAATTATCCCTGGAGAGGTGTCTCCTGCCTTTTCCGTGCTCCACTTTGAGCTTCTCCCAAATCCTTCCCCTCTAAACTCTTCCAACGACCTTGGAAGACATAAAAAAGCCTCAATATTGTTGCCCCCTTTCATTAGGTAAAACAAACTTGGAGAAGGCAATTTTCCTTCAGAATCCACCAGAAATTTCAGGAAATGTCATCTGAGGTCAGTTTTCCTGCTCAGGATTCCAAAGCAGCCCTGGAAAACCAAGCACAGAAGGCTTTGGGCCGCACTGGATTGCATTTGCTGCTTGATGGTCTGGTAACACTTTAATAGTCTTCAATGAGCATTTAATTTAGATTTAATAGGGCAGCTTCTCTGTTGTAATTAAATATCAATTGATTGTTCCAAGAGCACTTGCTTGATTTAATATCGAAGAGATAAACCTGCTTTGCTGTATAATTAACTCCGAACACAACAATAAAAGTGCAATTAAATTTCTGGAGCACAGAACTTGTAAAAAAAGTTGCTTGAGCCGCTGGACACAAGGGGAATGAAAGAAAAATGATGTTAAAATCGTGCTCTAGCAGTGATCCTAAGAGCTAATTAATTACTTTGCTTAACTATTGATGATTTTGACCTTTGATGTAGAGATTCCTTTGAGGTGGAAATCAAACGATGAAGCGCTGTTCCCACTGGGAATGGTATCAGGAGAGAGTTTTCTTCAAACAGGTATAGGAAAAATGTCAGGCATTTAATGTCATTTTCATGGATTTTTTTTCCCCCCCTGCATTAATAGTTGGTGTTTGTTGTATCTGCACTTAAATATTCGGCCTTTGACACTGTTCCCTTCACCTGATTTTTCAAACAGCTCATTAATTCTCATTGTGGGTTTTTCCTACTTGCTTTTCCTGTTGCTCCTGCTGATTTTTTTAATGGAGTCGGTGACTTAAAAATGGAGAAAGCAAAGAAAAAGCCAGGCACGGGAATGGTTTTAGTGCTGACCAGGAGAAGCCGTCCATGAGCAGGGCATAAATCCCACATTTTCACACCGGTAGCACAAGAGGGAATGGCCTGAAGCTGAGGAGGGCAGGGATGGATGGGAGATTGGGAAGGAATTCCTGGCTGGGATAGTGGGGAAGGACTGGAACAGAATTCCCAGAGAAGCCGAGGCTGCTCCATCCCTGGAAGTGTCCAAGGCCAGGTAGGACGGGGCTTGGAACCTCCTGAGATAGTGGAAGGTGTCCCTGCCCATGCAAGGGTGGGAATGGGATAAGCTTTAAGGTCCCTTCCAACCCAGATCAGTCTGGGATTCAGGGATTCCAGGAATCTGGGATTCTATAAAACCCTCAGGAGCCAAGAGTTTTTGGACCTCCTGGTACAAAGTTGTCAAAAGCATCCCTGGATCTTTATTTCCCATGAAAAATCTGCTCATCCAACCGATCCCTAAAATCCTGGGCCTTCCTCCCACACATCCTTAGGGCAGGAAGTGACTCCCTAGGGATTCACACGTTCCCACCACCCTGAAGGCCTCCTCTAAACTCCACCCTAACACAAACATTGAATAAATAAAACAAATATCTTCATTCAGGGCAAAAATCCCAGAATCCCGGGATCCCTGAGGTTGGAAAAGCCCTCCCAGCCCATGGAGTCCCAGCTGTGCCTGATGCCCACCTTGTCCCCAGCCCGGAGCTCTGAGTGCCACCTCCAGGAATTCCTTGGACACCTCCAGGGATGGGCACTCCAAACCTCCCTGGGCAGCCCCTGCCATTTTGTCCACAATAAAATTCATCCTGAAAATATCCCACAATCCCTCAGTTCAAAGGCAGAACTTAGAAATACCCCTCTCTTCTGGATGGAAAAGTCCAACAATTCATTCCCAAAATTCGGGAATGGCAGCCACTAAATAACACGGGACAGATGCTAGAGAGGCAATTCCTGCTTCCAGAGAGGAACCTTTTGTCCTAAATCACTTCCCAGGATCGACAATGCAATGGAAAAACTGGACTGAAACCCAACCTGGCATTACTTAAATATGTTTAGATTTGATTTTTAGGCCGTGCTTGGATATTTTATCAAAATCAGCACAAAAATCTTATCAAAATCTTATCAAAATGGGCCCCAGCCTGTAACTCACAGGTCCAGTTTTCCAATTTTCAACCTTACTTCAGCACAGCTGAAAAATAACAAAGCTCAAAGGCTTTGCAGCTGAGTCCCAAACACTGATCCAGCTCTCCGGAGAGGTCTGGAAAATCTCCCAATGACTTTTCCAGGCCTCGGAGCAGCCCCTGGGCCGACTTTTTAATCTACAAAGGGAAAATAATTGAGATTTCCACAAAATTGGCCGAAGGTTCTTTTAACACTCCCAGGGTTTTTATCCCAATCCTTAAAATGGTTCCCGTAAAAAATCTCTGCTGAAATGTTCCTTGGAGAAGGTCCCATCCTGGAGAGATTTGCTCAGGACGTCTCAGGAATGACTTTTATTTGCCACCAGCTCATTTCCCACAGCTAATTGCTCACACCAGCACTCCTGAAGTGGGCAGGAATTTTTTTCCTCCTTCCCTGCCTCCTGCCAAAACTCTTCCCACTTTTTCAGAGCTGCTTTTCTTCCCCCTCAGCCTTTAATTACAGTGAGGAAGGAATGAAATCCCAAACATTCCCAGCATTACACCGGGAAGGACACAGGTGGAGGTTTCAGCATCCAGAGTCTGAAAATCCAGGATTTTCATGGAACTTACCCAGTGCTCCTTTTCCTTGGAAGTTTCATCCCTCTCCTCGTGTGATCCCAGCTCAGCTGTGAGGAATTTTCAAGGCTGGGAGGGATTCAGGATGGATTTCAGGGAAAGTTTCTTCCTCCAGAGGGTGGTGGGTACTGACAAGGCCTCCACATCTCCAGGAGCATTTGGACAACGCTCCCAGGGTGGGATTGGTCTCCTCCAACCCAAACCAGCCTGATTTACTTTTCGAGAAGGAAACACAGGGAGAACCCCTGGAAAACGCTCTGCCAACTCCCACAAAATATAATTTCCTGGGGAAACGGTTTACTTCCCCATTTGGACACCTTCACTTCACGGTAACATCTCCACTGCAGCCTTGCCCTAAACCTGCTGCATTTTCCCTTTGCAGGTGAAAGGAAATCCGCCTCCACACCCCCAAATTAACGCCGTGCAAATCCGCCGGACGCAGGACATTCCCACTGCCCTTGGATTTCCTCCCTCACCACCTTTTCTATTTAAAGCCCTGGAAGATCCATGTGAGTGGAGCTGTGGCCTCTCCATGAGCGCCTTCATTGGCACCCCCTTCCCATCAGCAGAAACACAGCTTCCCTGCGTTTTTTCCTCGTGGGAAGAACCAACAAAAGCTTTGGCACTCCTGCACCGCCTGCGGAAGTCACACAGCTGCTCGGCTTCCATGGGGATCGAAAGTTAACTCCAAATTCCAAGCAGGAATTTTGAAGCTCTCAGCATCTCATGCCTTTTGGAAAGAGTTGGCTGAGGAAAACTCCTCCCAGAGAAGCCCTTCCAGGTGGGTGATGCTCCCAGATGAAAAGCAGGAGGTTGTTGGATGTAATTTGGGAAGGAATTGAGGGAAGCTATGGTAGGACAGGCAGAATTCCTGGGAAAATAATCAGGGTGGGAACCAGGAGAGGCAGGGATTCATTCTAGAGATGGAATTTCAGGAGTGAGCAATGAGCTCACCTGGCCTGTGGGGTGCCAGGGTGGTGTCATCCCAACCCCATCCCACCATCATCCCAATCCTATCCCACCGTCATCCCAACCCCATCCCACCATCATCCAACCCCATCCCATCATCATCCAACCCCATCCCACCATCATCCCAATCCTATCCCACCGTCATCCCAATCGTATCCCATCATCATCCCAACCCCATCCCATCATCATCCCATTCCTATCCCACCATCATTCCAACCCCATCCCATTGTCATTCCAACCCCATCCCACCGTCATTCCAACCCCATCCCACCGTCATTCCAACCCCATCCAATCATCATCCCAACCCCATCCCACCGTCATTCCAACCCCATCCAATCATCATCCCAGTCGTATCCCACCACCAAAGCAGAGGTTGCAGACCTCAAGCAGCTGCTGGGGGAAAGGGGAAGGGACTCCTCTTCTTCCTGGAATTCACCATCCAACTCCTCAGCATGGGAAGGGTGTCCCTGGTCCAGCTGGGGAGAACCTCAGACCTGGTCACAAAATATCCCAAAGAGATAAATCCCAACCCTCCCAACTATCAATAAAAAATCCAAGTGGGTTTTCTACTCAAATAAAGATTTGGGAGCTCCAGTCAGGTGAATCTTCCTGAATTTCCAGGAGTTTTTGTGCCTAAACACCCAACCACTCATTTTTTCTTAATCTTCCATTTTGCATGGAAGAGTGGGAATTCCTGATGTCCAAATTGATTTGTTAATCATGGAAAAACCACCCTCAATATCTTCTCCAACCCTGGGAGACTGAGCAGGGTTATCCAGGTGTTCCCACCTCCAGGTCAGCTGCTGGAAATCCTAGGAAATCTTCTATTAAGGGGATTAAATTATGAGAAGCTGATGAAAACCTACAGGAAATATTAAGCTAATATTAATATTTTAATATTAAAATGTCTATTAAAACGTTAAAATGGCAATACTGGGTCAGACCAAAGGTTCATCCAGGATAAATTCCTGTCCCTGAGCATTCCCAGGCTTCCAGCTTGGAGATCTGAGCAGGAAGGGAGACAAAATCTGCTGGATACACCACAAATCCTGCTCAAAGGCCGGGAGCTTCCTTTTGGAGATGAGAGTTATAATTCCCCACTAAAGGATCCTCAAACCTTTCAAGGAGGGCCCATAAACACAACATTCCCACTTGGAAGCCTGGAGATGGATTTTGTTTCCAGGAGGATTCCGTTCGTTAGGCTGGCTGCTCATTAAAGGCTTTTTTTCCCCTGCTGGATTTACAAACATTTCCTCCTCCTGCTGCTCTCACAAATCTGTTTTCCAACATCCTTAACAATTCCTTACAGCCCTGAGATTCCGGGGAAATGAAACCGGAGCGAAGTTTTAGGGATGGGAATCCTGGAGTGGGGCTGTTCCTGCTCCCCCTCTCCTGGGAGCTGAGCACGGATCTGCTGCTCTCAGTTGTCAGAGCCTTGCAACTGCACTCACCTCTGGGATTCCTGGGATTTCCCTTCCATTCCCTCCAAAAATGGGCTGGAAAATGAGATGAAATGGAAGTTGGGAGGGAACAGCTCTGGGAGATCCGCTGGCATTAGCCCTTAAAGTGCTGCCCCTGCACAGGGCTCTGCCAGGGGTTTACAGGAAGGAAATCGGGGTGAGTGGTGTTTTTTTTCCAAGGATGTGCTGCAGGAGGAATCACAGCTTTGGAAAACCGAGGGGAAAATGAAATGGCCGATTTGCACCCTTTTGGGATGACACGAGTGCTCTTTTTCCCCACAGAATTCCAAAATGGTTGGGGTTGAAGGACCTTAAATCTCATCCCATCCCACCCAGTGCCATGGCAGGGACACCTCCCACTGTCCCAGGCTGCTCCCAGTCCCAGTGTCCAACCTGGCCTTGGGCACTGCCAGGGATCCAGGGGCAGCCACAGCTGCTCTGGGAATTCCAGCCCAGCCCCTCCCCACCCTCACAGCCAGGAATTCCCAATTCCCAATCTCCCATCCATCCCTGCCCTCTGGCAGTGGGAAGCCATTCCCTGTGTCCTGTCCCTCTATCCCTTGTCCCCAGTCCCTCTCCAGCTCTCCTGGAGCTCCTTCAGGCCCTGCAAGGGGCTTCACAAGGAGGGAAAACCAATTCATACATAAACCACAGATATTTTAAACTTACATATAAACATCTCTGGATGGGGAGAGAGAAGGAGAAGGAAGAGCAAAAGCAAAACCCTGGATCAGGATCCATCCCAACAACCACACAAAACATAATCCTGCCATTCCAACCCCTCTTCCAGCCTAATTTAGGGAAAACCTGGCTCTTGGCAGCAACGACCTCCAAACGCCGGGAATTTTTTAGCAGCTCCTTAAGGGAGGTTTCAATTACGGCCGATTTTTTAACGCCGTGGTGCAAAGCCAAAGCGGGGCCTGTCAGCAGGGCTGCCCTGCCGCGTGATGCAATTATCATCGAGCCTCACTAAAGGGTTTTAAATTAAAGCCAACCCGCTCCGTAAATACCTCGTGTCTCCATTATTGTTCTCTTCTCCTAATGGCTTTTGGCACGGGCCTTGTCAGGGGTTTATTGTACAAGCCCGTGGCGGTGCCGGAGCCCGCTATGAATAAATCTCACCCTTCACTGAGCGCCCGACGGTGGCAAAATGCAGCAGCAGATGAAAAATGCAGTAAAGAACCATCGCAGCTGCCTGCTCCCCTCGGCAGGTTCGCATCGCCCCCCGATTTCATTTCCCGTTTGTAACGTTGCAGCTCCCCGCCACGGCGGCGTGAATCGGGAAGGAATTTAAATATTTCCCCAGGATTTCCGAGCTCCTGCAGCATTCCCAGCTTTGGGAGCCTGCATCAGCACAACGGATTTTTTTTTTTTTCCTTCCTTCCCATCCTGATCACAAAACGCCCTGTGAGTGTTTGGGGTTTGGTTGCTGCTCTTAATAATTTATAAATTCACGTTACAGGAGACATAAAATTCTTCCAGGAGCAGGAGCTCCCTGGTTTCCCTTCCTGTCCTGCCACCGGAGTGGGAAATGCACCAAGGGCTGGGTGAAGTTTTCATTATTTTCTTTGGGGTTGTTTTAAAACTGGTTGGAACCGAGGAACAGCGGCGGGAAATGAAATCGGGAAGGCTCACACGGGGCTTTTATTCCCAAAAAAGGGAGGCGCTGCGTGGTTCAGAGGGGTTTCCTCCTCAGAGCTGCTCAGCGTCTCCCTGGGGCTCTCGGGGCAGCCAGGGGAGGATTTTCCAAGGAGAAAATCGCTCGGAGGTGTTGTTGCCACAGCTGGAAAGTGCTGGACCTGTGTGTGATGCTGTTATCACAGCAAGGAAAGGGAACTGGAATAGGAGGGAATAAATATCAGGGAAGGTTCTTCCCAAAAGGGTGCTGGGCACTGCCCAGGCTCCCCAGGGAATGGGCACGGCCCTGAGGCTGCCAGAGCTCCAGGAGCGTTTGGGCAGCGCTGCCAGGGATGCCCAGGGTGGGGTTGTTGGGGGGTCTGGGCAGGGCCTGGGGCTGGGCTGGGTGATCCCTGTGGGTCCCTCCCAGCTCAGGATATTCCAGGATTCCATGGAAATGGGCTGCATACAAATTCCTGCTCTGGACTGAGCTACTCCTGGAGCTGGAAACCAGGAGATCCAAGTGGCCAAGGTCTCTTCCTCAAACCATCCATGGGAGTGCTCTGGGACCTGGAGGATGAGAAGAGCAACGCTCAGAGCAGGACCCAGCCCCTGTTTGCTCCTCCACTGCCTCTCCCAGCCCAACACCTTCCCGGAATGCTGGGAACAGGCAGAGGTGGAACCTCCATCCCTGGAGGGATTTCAAAGCCCTGTGGATGTGGCACCTGGGGACATGGGGCAGTGGTGGCCTGGGCAGTGCTGGGTGACTCAATGACCTCAGAGAGCTTTTCCAACCTCAAGGATTCCATGATTCCATCCAACCAGCCCAATCCAATAACATTTACCTTATGGGGAGAATCCATTAAAACCTTTTCCCTCTTTCTGCTGCTGTTCCCAGCAGGAAGAGAAGCGCTGGAGCCACCCCTGAAGGATGAGCTGGGAGTCCCCCCTGCATTCACCCAGTGGTGACCCAGAAGTTTCCTGGGTCTCCTCTTGCACCTGACTCTTCCTCCTTGACCCTTCCCGCTTTTCCCTTCCTGCTTTCCCCCGGTCCCCACAGCATCTCCCAGGCTCTGTTTCTCATCCAGCTGCTCCACTTTTTGCTTCCCGTGCAATTCCTTCTGCTCCGAGTCAGTGAAGATCCCGGGATTCAGCCACAGGGTCCCTCCCCACCCTTCCTGCAGCTCCTTTGCACAGGGATGGATTTTTCCTGGGCTTTTTTAAGGAGCTGCCGACATCCCTGAACTCCTTTTTCCATTTGGCCTCATTTCCCAAAGGATCTTCCCTCCCAGTGCTGGCTTTATTGGATTTGGCCTTAGTGAAGGTCCTGGCTGTGTTATTCCCTTGGTTTTTAAGGGTCGTTGTTTGGGGTTTTTTCCCATTTTCTGCACTTTTTATTCCTCCAAGGCCTTCCTCCAGCTTGTGAGCTCTGTATTCCATGGTCAGGCTTGGAATTTATCTTCTGCCTTCCTCTTCCCAGCCAGTTTGTCCTGGGGCTCAGGATCCAGGCTGGGAATCTCCTCCCTCTTCTCCAAAATCCAGTATTGGAACATTACCTCTGGCACCTCTTCCTGGGTGGCTCAAGAGCCTTTGCACTGCATTTCCTGGACTGGAAATTTCTGTAGGATTTTGAGTTTCCTGCAGACCACTGGATCTGGCCTGGGATTTATGGAGCAGATCCTTGTTTCCAGTAAGAAAACAAATGCCAAGACACTGACATTGCCTCTGACAGCCACAGAGCCTGGAAACAAAGCAGCTCCAGGAATCCTCTCCCTCCTCCATGTCCCTGTGGGATCTTGGTTTTGAGCCTGGAGGGAAATGGAAAATTCCCAGAGTTCTGCTATCCCAGCTAGGGATAATAGTGCAGATCCCTGCAAACCTGGGAATTCCAGAGCATGGAATTGTTGCTACTGCAGATGTGGGATAGTGGGATATAAATCCACTGCAGGGTTAGATGGGATCTTGGGAATTAGGAATTCCTGGCTGGGAGGGTGGGGAGAGGCTGGGCTGGAATTCCCAGAGCAGCTGTGGCTGCCCCTGGATCCCTGGCAGTGCCCAAGGCCAGGGTGGACATTGGGGCTGGGGGCAGCCTGGGACAGTGGGAGGTGTCCCTGCCATGGCAGGGGTGGGATTGGGATGGGATTTAAAATCCCTTCCAACCCCAACCATTCCATGATTCCATGAATACAGAATTTCCTCTTTGATTTTTCCATATGGAATTTTAATTTGAAATTCCAGCTGTATCCAAAGACCTCTCTCCAAGTGCTGTTCCTGGCTGTTCCTGGCTGTTCCTGGCTGCCTCTCCTCCCCTTCCCAGCCATTCCCAGAACCGCTCCCAGTTCCTCCCCTGAAGCCCTGTCCCCTGCAGCATTCCATGGAGAGTTTTGCTTCCAGGACACTGGGATCCCATCCCTGTTCATGAGCAGCCTCTGGATCCAAGCATTTGGTGATGCTTTAGGAGCTCCAGGAGCTCCTGAGCCCCAGCCCTGCTTGGATAAATCCATCCCTTCCCCTCTTCCCTTTCCTCCATCCTCTCTGTACCTCACAGCTCCTCGTTCCCATTCCAGCCTCTCCCTAATTCCCTCTCACAGCTCCTCGTTCCCACTGTGGCTGCACCGACCCAAACCAGGGCCTGGGTCCTTTGTGCCACCAACTGCCCCAAAACCACCCCAAAATCTCCCAGACTGATGGAGCTCTCCCGGGAACTGACGCTGATTTTGGGATCACTTCCCACTATTCCTCATTCCTGAGCTGCAGGGAGCAAGTCCTACCCATGGAAAACTTCCACTGTGGTGTTCCCAGGGAAGTTCTGATGCTCCCACTTGGTTACGGGAAGATCCCAAGCCTGGTTAATGAGGAACAGCCCAAATTAACAAAAACGTTGCGCGATTCCCTCAATTCCAACGTCCATGAGCAACGAAGGCATCCCATAATTTGCCTTACTGGGAACACACGCGATTCGGAGGCATGTTTGGATATGAATCTGACACGACAGCTTTAGGAAGTTAATTAGCAAATTGCTAAACACACTAATTGATTTTTAATTACGGAGTGAGGCTCGCAGCAGAGCCCAGCCTGGCAGAGCCCTCTGTCATTACGGAACAAAAGGAACTCCAGCATTCCCAGGCTCCCACGTGTCCATGGTTTCTGCACCTTTTCCTATAAATCCACCGGGATTTGCCCATCCCTTCATTTCCTTCCTATTTTGGGATCTTCAGTCAAAAGAGAAAAAGCTGAACAACATCCCAGGAGAAGGAGGTTTCCTTAAGCTCAGGTTTTTGGAAGCGGAGGTTGGAATTAAATGATCTTTAAGGTCCCTTCCAACCCCAACCATTCCATAAATACAAATCCAGGACCTAACCCAGCCAATTCCATAGGTCTGGCACTGGGATTAATTTACAATTTCCAGTTTGATTTAGGCTTTCCCAGCTGTTCTGTGATCCCACATATCCACCCTCTGGAAGTCACCTACGTTCCCTGAGCAGGAGAACATCCGCAGGAGTTCTGGAGAAGGAGTCCTGGAATCTCCTGGATCAGTGGAAAGCCTCGGTGCCCAGTTTCCACTGGTGGAATCCCGGAATGGTTTAGCTGGGAAGGGACCTTAAAACTGATCCCATCCCATCCCTGCCATGGGCAGGGACACCTCCCACTGTCCCAGGCTACTCCCAGCCCCAGTGTCCAGCCTGGCCTTGGGCACTGCCAGGGATCCAGGGGCAGCCACAGCTGCTCTGGGAATTCCAGCCCAGCCCCTCCCCACCCTCCCAGCCAGGAATTCCTTCCCAATCTCCCATCCATCCCTGCCCTCTGGCAGTGGGGATCAATTCCCTGTGTCCTGTCCCTCCATGCCTTGTCTCCAGTCCCTCTCCAGCTCTCCTGGAGCCCCTTTAGGTCCCAACTCCCTCCCTCCCTCACCTTTCCGGCCCCACATCTTTCCCAGGCCTCTCCCAGCTCCACGCCCAGCCCTGCCCACAGCTTCCATGAGGCAGCATCCTGGTATATGGGGAGGCTGTGCCAGGCTGTCCTGGCATTCCTGGCCATCCCCGCTCCAGGGGTGCAGTTTGCAGGAAGTCAGGGATGAAAGCAGCACGGGAGTTTCCAGCTGGGATCAGGGAAAGCTGCTCTTTGTGACCTGACGTGGAAACAATTCCCACCATTTGCCGGTGCCCTGCACCAACCCTTTCCCTGGCAATTCCCCTTCCCTGGGAACACCTTCCCAGGAGTGGCCCAGCAGGAACTTTGGGAATCTGTGGGAGCCTCTGGATGGGTTTTTTAGAGCTGGAACTGAGTAAAAAGAAACCCCTCCGGCAAAGCAGGGCAGGTGGTGGATGGAAGGATGGATCCAGCAGCAGCTAAGGCTGGAATCTTCCCAGTTAAAGCCGGAATCTCCCGCAGTTTTCTGTGGGAAAGGAGACGAACACCCAGCGGAAAAGTGGAAAAGCCAAAGCGTGGCCTCTGCCCCCAGCGCTGGAGCAGCAAAGCCCCTCCTGTCCTTGGCAATTCCCTTTTTAGTCTTAAATACAAGTCAAAGCGACAGCCAAGTGGATGCCTGGGGGCTGGAAAATCCTTGGAAAAGCCATGCCAGGGATGCTCAGCATCCCTGGAGGTGCAGGGGGAGAGCATTTCCTGCTGCCCTTCCGAGGAAAAGGAGCTCCAGCTCTGCAGGGGAAGGAGGGGACAGAAAACTCGGCTGGGGACAAGGGGACGGTGCCGACAGGGCCCAACCTGGCACTGAATTCCCGAGTCAAGGATTTGGGAAAACAGGAGCTGTTTCAGGAGGCTCCAGCACCACTGTTGGTGCTGCCTCCAGGGAAATCCTTTTATTTTCCTTCCTGGAACACGGTTACCAACACCTGCCTTTATGAACAGGAACGGGGTCCGTGCAGGGATTGCTGCGTTCCGGTTTTGTTTGCTTTTTCCCAGCTCTTCGTTCTTCCTTTTCCTTCAGGACGGCTTCGGGGAGCTTCAGGAGCGCCGGGAGCGTGCGGGGTGAGCCCCATCGCCCACGGGAGCAGCGCCTCAGGAAATCCTGGCAGTTCTGAGCAGCACCACAGGGAAAACCACGCTTCTCCATTCTTCCCGTGAAATTCCACCCCGTGTTTGTCCGCGGGAGCTTCGGGCATCGGCTTCAATGGGAACGGGATTTCGGCTGCAGGATTTCAGAGGCAGGATTTGGGATATTCACGCTCCTGTGCCACACACAAGGGTTTTTACACATTTCAAGCAAGGCTGCTTTTCCTGCTTTTCCTGCCTTTCCTGATGAATGAACTGCACTGGGATTTATGGAGCCGAGGTGTGGAACTCCGGCTGCTTGGCTGAACTGCCTGGAATGAGCTCCCGAGCGGGAACATCCCTGTCAGGTCACTGCCAAATGCCAAAAGGTCAGGGATTAATCTGGGATCGCACGGACAGGGCTGCTTGGGATGCTCCAAGGTGTTTCCATGGAATTCTGAGGGCAGGGAAGTCCCACAGCACGGAGATGCAGCATGTCCTGTGGTAGAGGTGGGATATCCCAGGGAATTTCCTGACTGGGAGGGATTTCCTCTTGTTTTGTGGAAAAAAGAATTAGCAGAGACTTCAGGTTTGTAATTTTGTTCCAGGAACGGCACACGGATTTCATTCTGCAGCTTCCAGCAGAATTCCTGAGATTGCCAGGAAAGGGAAAGGCTCCCAGTGGTCACCAGTTTGTCATGGATGTCCAGTAGGATCAATGGGAGAGCTCAGTGCCCGGCAAAGCCACCAAGAGCCCCTTCCTTGTCCTTTCCCCATGGTAAATCCATGGATTGTGAGCATGGAGCACCCAAAGCTCACAGCCTGGGGAATAAAAAAGAGGAGACCACAAGGAAACCTTGGAAAAGCTGGGATTTGGGCCCTGGTGATCCTTGGATGTGCCCAAAGAGGTGAGGAAAAAATGTTCTCCCTGCAGACCTGGCAGTGGTGAAGGTAAGAATCCAACACTGAGCATGGACCTTGTGCTTCCATTCCCGAAAGGAGGTTGGAAAATTGCTTCTGGAAAAGGGTGAAAGGAATTACTCGAGGAATGGGAAAAACACCCTGGGCTGAGCTTGATTGGACAGGAAATGGGATTCCATGGGGAGGAAAAGGCAAGACAGGAAGACTCACGGCTATCCCAGGGAAGGCAGGACAGGAAAATTAAAATGGGAAACCAGCCTGGATGTCTTGGAAGAGGTGGGAGCTGAGCACAAGCTTCACCAGGAGCCCCCATCCAGGATAACTCCTGGATGCAGAGAGCCAGGAATTCCCCAGGCCCCTGGGTGGAGCTCCAAATCCAGGATGGGGGAGGGTCAGGGTGGATATTGGGAAAATTTCATGGAAAGGGTGGTCCAGTGGTGGAGTTCCCACCCCTGGAGGGATTTAAAGCCCTGTGGATGTGGCACTTGGGGACGTGGGGCAGGGGTGGCTTTGGCAGTGCTGGGAATGGTTGGACTCAATCTCAGATGGTTTTTCCAACCTAAAGGGTTCCATGATTCCACCTTCTTCCAGAGGACACCAGCACTGAGCAGAAAACCCCTTCACACATCACATCCTGCTCCACAGACCCCACAATTCCATCTGGGATCGTGGTCAGTCAAATGCTGCCAGGCCAAGGCTCCTTCAGCTCACCCCGAATTGGGTGGAAAAACAAAATTCCCGATAGGACCCAGCTATTTCAGCTGGAGGAGGAACACAAAGCAGGGGCCAAGACAAGCATCATTCCCAGAAGAAACCATGCTGGAATTCTGCAGTGTCAGGCTCAGGTTTTGAAGCTGGTGAAGATGTGGGAAAACAGAAATTCCCTTCTCTTTATTCCACTCGAAGTTTGGTTTCATTAACCTTGGAAAACCCTTCCCCAGTCCCCTCTCACAACCACCCAAACGTCACACCCGGAATTGGACAAATTTTTCATCCTTCTGCTCCTGCCAAGCCAAATTTTTGCAATCATCTGGACTATCCTCCTCCTCCTCCTCTTTATGAAACTCTCCATTGGAAATGTTTCCATTTTGACAACGGGGTTTTGATGGTTGGGCCTCAGGGTTCATTTTTAATTGGAGCAATTTTTTCCATTTGCTAACGACACCTGCTCGAAATCCATTGTAACATCCATTAATTTGTCAAGGGAAAAATTATGCCCTAATCCATCTCTCTCATTAATTTCCTATTATGTGAGTTGTGGTTCTCTGGGATGGACAAAACTTCAACAGAGAAATTGCGCTTCACTTCCTGTATTTTATGCTAAAAAAATCAATGGAAAGGAAGTGGTTGGGTTCCCACAGCGGAATTCTCCATAATCCTGTGGTTTTGACACGAGGCCTTTGGGCAAACACAGAATCCCCCACAAAATGTGCCCATCCAAGCAACTCAAAGTAAAAACCAGGGCGGTTGAGAAAGAAATTCTTCAGTCAACCCTGATAAAATAACTTCCACTGAAGAACAGATTCCTTCTTATCCCAATATTTAACTGCTGGCTGATCAGTGGGGTGAGCAAACCCTCAGGAAATGGGTTTAAATATCAACATGGCTTTTAATCCTGCTGAATTCCCAACCTCCTGCAGCAGCTCCGCTTCTAATCCGGGCTGGCTCTCTGTGCAGCACTGAGCAAACACCTCTAATTCCTCATTTATAACCATTTTTCCCCTTTTCACACAAGGTTTGAGGTTGTGACTCCAAGATCGTTGGGACTGGATCATAAAATCATGGAATCCCGGAATGGTTTGGGCTGAAGAGACCCTAAAGCTCATTTTGTCTCAGTGCCCGTGGGCAGGGACACCTTCCTCTATCCCAGGCGGCTCCCAGCCCCTTCCAGCCTGGCCTTGGGCACTGCCAGGGATCCAGGGGCAGCCACAGCTGCTCTGGGAATTCCAGCCCAGCCCCTCCCCACCCTCACAGCCAGGAATTCCTAATTCCCAATATCCCATCCATCNTGGCTCTAAGCCTACAGGAAAGATGGAGAGAGAGGATTTCCAAGGGATGGAGGGACAGGACACAGGGAATGGCTTCCCACTGCCAGAGGGCAGGGATGGATGGGATATTGGGAAGGAACTAAAAATATCCATTTCTACATCCTTAACATGAGAAATAAAGGATTCAGTGTGGATTTAACCCTGTGTGGATGCAGCAGGGGAGGCAGAGGCTGCAAACATCTCCACTCCAGGAGCACCTGGACAACGCCGTGCGTCCGACCCCGGATGGAGGCAGGCAGGGAGTGCGCTCCGGGCAGGAATCACCACACTTCCAATGTTTAACATTGCCCGTGCAGGGAGAGGGGAGAGGTCACTGCCAGTTTAATCCCAGCAGGCAGGGAGGATATTCCTGCTCACATTTCACGGGGGCACATTAAAGCTGTTTACAGAGCTTGCCACTGCGGGGCCGGGAACGGGACTTGGTGGAGCCGTGGATCCTAATGCAGGAGCCAAATCTCTGCCCCAGGAAGGGATGAGGGATTCTTTTCCAGCTGCACAAATCCACTACAGCTCCTCCTCCCTGCAGTGTGATGTTATTACAGAGCCAGGCTGGGAGAGCTGGGAATGTTCACCTGGAGAAGAGAAGGATCCGGGGAGAGCTCAGAGCCCCTTGCAGGGCCTAAAGGGGGATGATTAAAAAAAGTGGGAAAGCAACCTATTACACTGGAGAAGAGTGATAGGACAAGGAGGAGTGGATAAACTAAAAGGGAAGAGATTTAGGTGGGATATTGGGAAGGAATTCCTGGCTGGGAGGGGGGGGATGCCCTGGAATAGAATTCCCAGAGCAGCTGTGGCTGCCCCTGGATCCCTGGCAGTGCCCAAGGCCAGGCTGGACACTGGGGCTGGGAGCAGCCTGGGACAGTGGGAGGTGTCCCTGCCATGGCAGGAGTGGGAATTAGATGGGATTTAAGGTCCTTTCCCATCCAAACTAATCTGGGATTCCATGAGTTAAAAATGGGAAATGAGGCCTAAGTGACAAACACGGTCCTCACTCCCGGCCAACCACTAGAAATGACAATTTTTTGTGAATTTTTTTAAAACGTCAGATAATTCTACAATTACATCACTGCACATAATGGAAAATAATTCAATATACTCCATCTACCAGGTCTCCTTTAAACGCTTTAAAGGCATTTCCATGGTTTTCCAGAAAAAATCCAAGTCCAACCCAGCCACCACAAAGCCACAGAACACTTTTGGCTCTGTATCAAGATCTGAGGATCATTTAAATTGATTTTAATACATAATCTAATTGCAGACTAATTAATCCTGATTTATTTTGCATTGCAGAACAGGAATTCCCAAACACGGCAGAAGTTCAGCTCCAGGCAAGCAAAGAAAGAAAGGAATGAAGGCCCGAAGCGAATCCAGCTCTGGATTTTCCAGATACAACACTCGGCAGTGGAATTACGGAAAACATGAGGGAAAAATTTCCTACGAAGTTCTCCATGGTTGGAAGTCAACCTCTATCAGACAAGGCCAGATCCAGCCTTGAGGTCCTTAAAAAAAAAATAAAAAAAATAAAAAAGCCTTTAATTCCAGCTGAGGTTCGTGACTTTTCAGCCTCTGCTGCCTGTGGTCATTGCTGTGCCCTGCTGAATTCGGGGTAAAAAAACCAGGATTTCCAGTTAATTTTCCCTCACGGATTTTGATGCACAAGGTAGCTTGGACTAAAAGGTGGCTTGTCCTATTTTTAGCCGCTGTTCGGCAAGTTTTTAAAAATACCTTCAGACTTCCGTGGTTTTAAGATGCAGCATTTAAATGTCACATATTCACCGAGGAATTGCTGATGTGGAGACAGAGCTTCTCCTAAAAATAAAAACTATTTCCAGTCCACAAAATGATGCGAAAATACCCTTAAAAGTCGATTTTTTGGGTGTGTAGAGAGCACGGATCATCGTCCAACAGGGAAGCGGACTGGAGCTGGGAACGGGCTGTGATTTCCCACCCCAGCTTCCTTTTGGATTCTGGATTCCGTGTCCTTGCCACGCTCCTGAAAATCCCTTTTTCCTTGGAAAATCTCCCTTCCCTGCCGGCTGAGCAGGCAGGATGCCTCACTGCAGTGGCGTTTTGCAGGACAATGGCTTGAACCTGATGTAAATCTTGCCCCAGTCTCTACCCGAAGCCCCCAACAAGCCGCAGGGACACGCGGGACCTGCCAGGTCCTGGCAGGTGCAGGATGAACGACAGGGTAACTCTTTTTCCAAGGAAAATTCATGGCAGGGCCCTCAGGTTGCCGTGTAACTTTGCCACAGCGACTGGCCAAAGAATCACTGAGCAATTGGCAGCCTGGGGAAGGCTTTAGATCATTCAGGCTGAGCACAAAACATTGAATTTCAGCCTCTGCTCCTACACAGAGCCCAAGGTTGGGTTTGGCTAAAGCACAGCCCACATTCCTTTGGCAGGAAATTCCCTCTTTTCCCATATTTTATCATTGTTCCTGAAGTGACCCCATGTGACCTTTGGTTCATTTGCACATTAAACTTGGATCGGGCTCAAAAAATTCATCCAGCATTGCAAACAGGATTTATTTACTGATTTTGTTGGTTAATCATGGAATCATGGAATGGTTTGGGTTGGGAAGAACCTTAAATCCCATCCCATCCCATCCCACCCAGTGCCATGGCAGGGACACCTCCCACTGTCCCAGGCTGCTCCCAGCCCCAGTGTCCAGCCTGGCCTTGGGCACTGCCAGGGATCCAGGGGCAGCCACAGCTGCTCTGGGAATTCCAGCCCAGCCCCTTGGCACCCTCCCAGCCAGGAATTCCCAATTCCCAATATCCCATCTAAATCTCTCCTCTTTCAGGTTATCCAACCCGGCCTCATCCTACACCCTCCCTCAGTATCCTGAAAGATCTGGACATGGAAAGATCCATGAAAGGATTTGACTGCGAAGGCTCTGATGGTGAAAAGCCTCCCTCAGCAACATCTGAGATGATTCCCCACGCTGAGCATTAAACCCAGGAATCACCAGCAAACAAACACCTCCCCTTGTGGAACATCCCAATCCTTCCTCTTGGAGCGGGGAACAGAGACATGAAAAGCTTAAGAAGGTTTCTAAAGCTCCTTCCAGCCCCTTGGTGCTCCTTCCCATCCATTTGTTCCAAGGGCCTCGGGGCCACAAAATTCTCAGCGTAACTCGAGGAAGTAAATGTTGATTTATTTGAAATATCTCCTGTGGCTCCCTCCCCTACAGCAAAGGCTCGGTGTTATTTATTCTGGGAAGTAAAACAGAGCTATCTGAAGGTGAAAATGGGGAATTTGCACTCCTTTCTTATCCTTTGCTCTGTTTTCCCTGGTGCTTCACAGCTCCTGAACTCTCTGCCTGTTCAGAGCAGCACGTTCGCTCCCCCAGGCTCCACGCTGGGTCCCTTCTGTCCCATTCCTTGTTGGAATTGTTGCCCAGCCAGTGCTTTTCCCTGCCTGCAAACATTCCCTGCACAAGCTCCACACAAAAGTGCAGGAATACACAATTCTTTTAAAGTTCTCATGGTGAAAATGGGATTTGTGGAATCATTAGGTTTGAAAAGCCCTCGAGTCCAGCCACCAACCCAGCAGCACGGTCACCCCCAACCCACGTCCCCAAGTGCCACATCCATGTGTTTTCTGAACACTTCCAGGGATTTAACTCCACCGCTTCCATGGCAAGTCTGTTCCACAGCTTGATGAGCCTTTCCATGGAGAAATTTTCCCTAATATCCAAGCTAAACCTCCCCTGGTGCAGCTTGAGGCTGTTTCCTCTAATCCCTCTACTTCAGGAGCGTTGATTTCCTGAACTTTTGAAAATAATCCTGCACTATTCGCAAGATCCGAAGGCTTTCAGGGAATGCAGTGGAGTGGCCATGGAAAGAGAAGGAGAGAGGGAAGAGGGCAGCAAAACCAAGCTCAGCCACCACCACGGGGGAAGCACAGAGTGAAATCTCACTAGCCAACATAACTGGAAGGTGGGATCATGAGGACCTTTATCCCACGAAGGTGAAAAAACCGGGATAACGCTCCTTCTGAGAGAAGCAGCCTGGAGAAGGATGTGGGAGCAATGGGATGGTTCTGGCTCATCTGGTGCCACCTCCCTGCTCAGGCAGGGTCATCCCAGAGCACATGGCACAGGAGGGCATCCAGAGGCCTCTGGAATACCTCCCTCTCTGGATATATCCATATCTTGTTCCAAGATATATGAAATAAACTCAGCATATAAAAATAGTAACAATTGTGTTGATACGAGCTCTGAAAAGGACATAAATTCATTTTTTTTTTGGCAAGGGTTGTGACCCTGAAACAGCTTTTTCCTTCCAAGAGGATATTTAAGCTGCTGTGCTGGGAACTCCCGCTTTGGAAAGGGGAGATCTCCAAATGATGGAATCATTTCTGTTGGAAGAGGTCTCTGGGAGTCCAGCTGCTCAAAGAGACAGCCAGAAGCATCTTCACCTTATTATTCTGTATTTTGTATCTTATATTTTGTGTTTTATATTCTTGATCCCTGGCGCCAAACTGATCCTGATTCCACTAAAAATCCATGGAACTTCCAAAGCAAAGCTTGAGGAACCAAGGAAAACAAAACGTTTGATCCCCATCCTTGACTCCAAGGCACCCATCTCTCTGCTGGGCTTTGAGCAGGGAATTTATTCCTTTGATAAATTGATCCCTTTTTCCTAATTCCCACTCCTCCCTGGATCTGGCAGCCCTTACAAGGCTCGGAAGCTGCTGGAAGCTGTTGGAACCACAACGAGTTTTTTTCTAATGCTGTTTTCAAGGATTTTCCTATTAATCTTTGTAACCCCCCCTGAAATTCCGTGGCACCGCAGGCGTTGGACAGCCTGACCTTTCCAACTACTCATTATTGACCAGAAAATAACACTCACACAAAACTCTGCTCTTTGAGAGGGAAACCTTCCCAGTTAATGGTGAGGAAATGATTCTGCTGGAAAACCTGGCTGCAGGTTCTTGTTCCAAGGCAGGTATTGGAAAATATTAATTCCTTTTCCAAGAGGTACCGGATTAGAATTGATGAGGGCAGCATCTCCTAACGAGCTGCAGTGATGAAGTGTTTGTGCTCGGGGCAGGGGGCGGGGGTGAGATGCCTGAAGGAGCTTTTCCAACTAGGAACAGATTCCGTGGGAAGCAGGAGGGAAACACCACTGGATCTGGAGTGACGGGAGATCAAATCAAAGCTCTCAGGGCCTTATAAATACAAAGCAAAATATAAATACAAACACAACATGGGAGTGCTGAGGTTTGAGGAGTAACAAGAGCTCTAAATTGAGATTTGCAATTATGAGTCTCTAAAATAACACGATACACTACAAACGTTTGAAGGAAACTGGTGGGATTGTCCCAGGTGGAACACGAGCAGGAATTTCTCCATGGAAAGGGTGCTCAGGCCTTGGAAGGGACTGCTCAGGGAGGTTTGGAGTCCCCATCCCGGAGGTGCCCAAGGAATTCCTGGATGTGGCACGTGGCACTCAGAGCTCTGGGCTGGGGACCAGGTGGGCACAGGTTGGACTCAGTGGTCTGGGAGGGTTTTTCCCTCCTCAGGGATTCTGGAATATTTATCACCAGTTCTGCCCAGCCCTTCCCTGGCTCCGGGTGCCCTCAGGGAAGGGATCGGTGTTTCAGGGCGGTGGATGATCCTGGCTGGGGGTGATCAATATCCAAGAGCTCAACTGTTCCCCTGGGCTTAATGAGGATCATAAAATCCAGGGAGAGCTGTGAAATGTCCTCATTTGCATCTCCAGGCTGGATAATCTCGCTCACCACGTGCCTTGAACAGCTCATCAGGAGCACTGGAGAACAGAGTCACTTTATTGTCCTAAAACTTGTACAGTGAGAATAAACCCGGATCCCTCAAGGCTCTTCTGGCGGATAATTCATCTTCCTCGAAGACTGCGCTGATAAAAAAAATAAATAAGTCCCACAGAGCTGCTCTTCAAGGTCTTTGCCAGTCATCCATTCCGCAGATCCTGCTGCTTCCTCAAGGTGAATGCTCAGGAATATGCATAATTCACCAGCTCCCTTTGTTTATCTGTCTCACCATCACCCGGCTCATTCTCTTCCTCCCTTTGAACATCTCCGCCGAGTCGAGTCTCCAAGAGCGAACACGAAGGGAAAACAACAAGACACCGACATCATAAAAACCTCAGCGTCTTCGGGGCTGGGTGTAAAGCATCCCCAAGGTGCCAAGAGAAACAGGATAGATGGAAAAGAGCAGGAGACTGGATTTGCACTTGTTTTGTAATGGAAAAAAAATCACGGAGACGTTAAAGTTGGAAAATGCCTCGCAGCTCATCAAGAGCAACCATTAAAGCAGCACGATTTGGGTGCAAAGCTTTGCCCTTGGCAACTTTTTCGAACCTGCTCGGCATGAAAAGAGGGAATTGGTGGAACCCCCATCCCTGGAAGTGTTCCAAAAGCCCCTGGATGTGGCACTCGAGGCACTCCAGGAGTCCTGGGCAGGAGCTCAGGGCTCACGCAGAGCTGAGAACAAACCAAACTCACTCCACCCCTCGCACTGCACCCAGGACTGGACACTGAGATGGCACAAAGACTGTCCGGGGGCTTCCAGCCTTCCCTGAACATCCAGGAATCGCTCCAAAGGGGCTTCCAGCCTTCCCTGAACATCCAGGAATCGCTCCAAAGGGAGTTGGTCCTAAATTACTTCAAACAGGGAAGAAACTCCAGGGGAAGAGGATCAAATCCAGGCTCACATTCCGTCTGTGCCACAGCATCATCTCCTGGATCAAGGTCAAATGTGATCCAAGCACAAGGACCAGGATGATCCCAAATGGGCTGAACTGAGAGCCAGGGGATCCCAAAGGGGCTGAACTGAGAGCCAGGAGATCCCAAAGGGGCTGAACTGAGGGCCAGGAGATCCCAAGGGCCAGGAAGATCTCAAATGGGCTGAATTAAGACCCAGGAAGATCCCAAAAGGGCTGAACTGGAGTGAGTTGTAGCCATAGCCAAAAATCTCCCCAGTCTCTGTGTCCCCAGAATTAAATTTCCTCAGCCAGACCCCAGATTTACCATGAAAACCAGGAGAAAATCCTGGAGAATCCCATTCCATCAATGGAACTGCAGGCTTCTTGAAAGCTTTGCAGAGAACTTCTCGTGGCGAAGTCACAAATAAATCAGAGAGATTTTGAAAGTCCTCCTCCACCACATCAATATTTACCAGGAACCTGTGACCACACCCTCGTCTCATTTAAATTAACAGAGAATCATGGAATAGTTTGGGTTTGAAGGGACCTTAAATCCCTGGGTTTGGAGCCAGATGATCTTTAAGGATCATTCCATGATTTTACAAGGCTGGAATGCTTCCAGGACAGTTTTCCCACTCCTGCTGTGACTGAGGAACAGCTCTGATAAGGGAATCTCAACTCCAGGACACAAAATACATCCGTTTTTTACTGAATCCTCCTTGTTTCCACACAGCTCCACGACCTTCTGTGTCACGAGGAGCAACATCAGCTCCCAGAATACCAGGGTGGCTGAGAAACCCATGGACACACCGGGAAAGGCAGGTGGAGTGTGATTAAATGGGAATGTTTAACCTCTGGATGCTGCACTGGAGAAATCCACGCTGGAAGGTGCCCGGAGAGACGGGTGCTGCTTTTTTTTTTTAGTATTTTATTTTCATGGGAGAAAAGCTGGAGAAGAGCCAGGAGAAAACTTCCAGGATAACTCAAAGGTTAAAGAAAATTTCTCATTGGAAAATATTCAAAGGAACCGCTGGGTTTGTTCATCAAAAGGAGGAAAATGAGAGGGAATGTCATAACATGGGAGCACTTCCACGAGGAGAAGGGAAAAATACTTTAATCTCAGGAAGAAAGGCAGGATAAGAAGCAGCAGTTGGAAGCTAAAATCAGGGAAATTAAAAGTGGAAAATGGATTATTTTTTCCCCCCCCAAGAACAGTAATTACTGGAATGGATTGTTAATCATCGGAATGTTTCTTTTCCACACCTGGAGGGCAGCTCAACATGGGGGTCTGGAGGAACAAATTCCAGAGGGAAAATCCCAACATTTCTTAGGATTCTAAACTAATCCGTTAGGGAAGCAGCCCAAGAAGTGGATTTGTTTAAAAACCTCCAAGTGGGAAGGTGTGGGAATTGTTGGAGGAGGACACCCCGGATTAGAAATAGGAAAACTGGGAAAACAGAGAGGAACAGAAAGTCTTTCCCAAGTTAGGCCCCTTTTTGGCAAGCTGGGTGAGTCCCACCGGCAGCAGGACGGGAATTTTTACATGGAAAGTTGGGATAAAGCACGACATTGACTCCAGAGGAGTTTGGGACCAGCCCTGAGGAATCAGCAGAGCCAGGGGGTGGCTCCTGGTGGGGACAAAGGACAGGAAAGCGGCACCTCGGTCCTGAGGCTGCTGTGCCATGGGGACCTGGTTTTTGTGGGATTCTTCAGTCCTTGGAATGTTGGGGCAGAGCTGCAAATGTGACCCCTCACACCCCGCAATGGAAACGAGAGGAAACGGCCTCAAACTGCAGCAGGAAATATTTCTGTCGGATATGGAGAACAATTTCTTCCAGAAAAGTTGTAAAATCCTGGAAAAGGCTTCCCAGGGCAGTGGTGGAGTCCCCAACCCTGGAAGTGCTCAAAAACCACGGGGATGTGGCACCTGGGGACGTGGTTTGGTGGTGACCGTGGTGGTGCTGGCTGATGGTTGGACTTGATGATCCTGGAGTGCTTTTCCAACCTGGACAACTGTGATTCCATGCAATGTTGAGCAGGCTCTTTGGAACTTCCCAAAAAGGTATCCAAGGGCTTCGCTGTCCAGCAGAAGGAGCCAAGGTCAAAACGGGAATGTTCATGTCCACATCAGCCTTGTCTTTGCTTCCCAGTCTCATCCCAGCTCAGGATACAGGAGGAGATGGAACCCCAGTGCTTCGAGGTGGAAGAGCAGGCAGATAATCCAATATTCCAAAAGGAAAAAGATCTGGAAGCACAGAGCAGCATCAGCAAGTCCCATAAATGCTCAGATGTGGGAGCAGATCCAGGTCAGGCACAAAAAGAGGAAACAGCAAATTTCAGGGATAAACTGAAATTCCAAGTGTTTTTCATAGGGTTCTGTGTCCCAAAGAATCCACAGGGGTGGGGATTCATTCCCAAAGCCCTGCTGGAGGGTTTATCCATGTTATTCCATGTTTATCCATGTGATTTCCATTCATGCCTCCTCTAAATCCCTGCACACCATTCCAGAGAAAACAGGGAATGACCAAAGAGTTGCAAGACACCATCGAGAGGCCATGAAAGATGTGAATTATCTGTAAATGAGGACTGAAAACAGCTTCTCATGGAAGTGAATCCCAAAAATTTAAGGAAGGGATTGTTAAATGAGTCACATTAATAACAGACTCTTTGGAAATGGCTTTTTAGGGTCAGGGAGAGGCCACCGGGAGAAGAGAATTTGGATTTAAGATCAAGTTCCAGTGATGTTTTCTAAGAGGTATCACATCCTTACCACAAAGGTTCAGCAACTTCTCATTTTTCAGTTTCAAGTGTTGTTTTAAAAATATTAATTTGCTTTTTAAAAATTCAGAACCCGCGGTAATAATATTTTAACTTTGTTTGAACTCTTTCCGCCACCTGAAATTTGCAATTCTGACCTGTATCGATTTCTTTTTAACTCATTTTCAGCAAAGCAGAAAGGAGTCTCCTTCCAAAATAACCCGGAAAAAAAGCTGCCACAAAACTTCGCTCTCTCAAATGCATTTTCCTCTAGAAAACCTGGGATTTAATGATGTCACCTGGATTAATATCACCAGGAGAACCAGCGAGGAGTGATCCTGGAGGGGCGAAGGCAAAAATGAGGAGAGAGATTTAATTAGACTTGGGAAAGTTAATGAGGAGTTGTGTATAATCCACGAAAAAACCAGCCAAGATTTCAGTCGGTGCAAGAGGCATCTCAGTGCTGATTGGCTGCTGACTAATTAGAAAAGTAATTAAAGTGTGCTTGTACAAAGCCCCCGTCCAGGGAGGGAACAATGGGATACAGAGAGGGATAAGTGAGACGAGTTTTCAGCACATTAATCAGAAGTGAGAGTGAAGGAACCCTGGTTTTAGCAAACTGGAGATAATTCCTGCCCATTCCCAAACGCAGTTTTCCACCAGGAAGGGATTTGGACTCCGCCTGAGCTGGGGAGGTCAAGCTCTCGTCAGACACTCCTGAAATAGCTGCAGCTCCAGGAAAAATCATGGAAAAGGGATTGTGTTAAACTGCTCCAATATCTCAGTAACTCTGAGGGAGAAAAGCCACAAATTGGGAAGCGTGGGGAGACCTCTGAGAGGATGTGGGATCATGGAATCACAGAGGTTGGAGAAGCTCTCCAAGGCCGAGTTGTGATGGATCAACATCTGTCTTTAACTCATGCCAGGTCTAACTGGAGCATTCAGTGCCAGAAAATCCCGGGGATTTATCCCCACCCCACTTCCCTGGATGCACCTGCCTCCTCGTCCACTTTTTCCATGTCCGCTGGAGAGGTCAAGGTTGGATATCAGGGAAAATTCCTTCACTGACTGATTGGTCAAACACTGGAACAGATTCCCATGGCAGTGGTGGAGTTCCCCATCCCTGGAAGTTCAAAAACCACATGGATGTGGCACTCCAGGATGATCTGGGATTCAGCCCAAGGTTGGACTCAGTCTTGGAGATTTTTTCCCACTTTAACGATTCTATTTTGTTATTTTTCCGACACTTCCAAGACGTGCTGTTGGGAGCATTCCCACCTCCTCAGTGGCTCTCCCAGCTCCTCTGGAAGTGCTCTCTCCATCCCGGAATATCAGGGCTGCACTCACCTCCTTCTGTATTACAAAACCCCAAGTATTTCTGAACCTTAACTCAACTTCCCATCTCCAGCTCCTGAATTCCTGTGTGCAAACACAGCTCTGCCTTTTATTCCCGAGCACTGGAGAATTCCATGGAGCACCGCAGCCATCCATAAAGTCATGAAAAAGGGAATCAGATTCCCACTGCAGCTCCAACGCCTTGATGTGGCACAGAATCCAAACACACACAAAAAAAACCCACCCACAACAGGAAGGGTTTTTATCTCCTAAACATCCCTGACATCTTCCAGGGATTTATTTATTAATGCCTATTATGAGCACACGGATAACACACAAGCACGGCCTTCTTCCATATTTTATAAAACGAGGAAAAAAAAGGAGCCGGTGCCGAGGAAACGGCCAAAAATTCACTTAAAAGGGAACCCAAAAATGTCTGGCAGCTTTAGGAAGGAAGGAAATGACAGGGACAACCTGTACAGGAGTGAGGATACACGGGGCCAACTCCTTATCTGGAGTTTTTGTATCAGATCCTCTTTCTTCCTGACGATAATGAAAAAAATCGGTTTCTTGATTTTGTTGAATTTTTCGGCACCTTTTCACCAGATTCTGGCACTTCTCAGCTCCTGCTTTTCTCACAGAAACATCCCCACTTTGTCACAGGACGTGGATTTACACCAGAAATCAGCACTTTGGGGTCACTTCCCTTTTTTTTTTAACATTTCCCTTCTTTTCCAGAGCTTTACCCCAAGCAAAGAAATTTATGATGGGCGAAATTTACTTATTGGCGAAATTTATTTATGGGTGAAATTTATGGCCAACAAAAATCCCAGCAGCTCATAGGGCAGAGAGCATCCCTCCCCTTTTCCAGCATTTCTCTCTGTCTGGATCATCCCCTGCTCATTTTTCCTCCCTGACGCTGCTGTTTGGTCCCTTGCAGGACAAAATCCCAGGAAATTCAAACATCCTGGCCGTGGGGCTTTCTCCTCCAAGGATTTGGCTCCTGAGATCAGGAGCAGGAGCTCTGACCACCGAAAAAAAATAGGTGATTATTAATTTATCTCCCTCAAAAACGCCGTGGTCCTTGAGCATAAGTGGCCTGGTGCTGATCCCTAAATTACAGCTGGTTCCCAGCTCCACCTGGAAGAGGACTTAGGTGGAAAAAAAGGGAGAAAATCTCACTGGAAATGCTGAAAATGAGGAAGGGGGTGGATCTGGTGATCCCAGAGCAGGGGTGGAATGCAGGTGAGCAAGGTGGATGTGTCAGGGATAATGAGGAGCATCTACAGGGAGAGAAATCAAGGAATTTTACCTAAACCAGCAGGAGATGAGGATGGGAAGGACATGGAAGGGATTGGGTGGCTGGAGCAGGGAAGTGCAAAACGGGGAAGGAAATGCAGGGCTGCCCAAAAGCCAAGGAGCAGCTGGAAGGGGGATGGGGAGAAGGGACAAAGAGGACACCAGGTGACCCCAGGGCCACCAGCACCTGGCCTGAGCTGGGGCAGCCTGGGAGCTCCAGGAAGGGGGGTGACAGCTGGACCTGGTGTCACTGCACAGCTCCAGGGACAGGGAAGAGCCGAAGGAAAGGGAATGATGTGCAGGGATGAGTGTGGAGCAGGGAGAGAGGGGCCCTGGGCTGCGTGGGGGGTGAAACCTGGATCGAAGGGTCGGAAAATTGGACTGAGAAGGAAAAAAGGGATGTGCAGAGCTGATGGGGCACGGAAATGGAGAGGGAAGGACAACCAGGGGGAGAGGACGGATCAAGTGTGAGGAATGGGGAAAAGAGGCTCTGGGTGGTGGAAGGGATGGTGGTGCCTTGGGGACAGCACCTTCATGGAAAACACATCCCTAATCCCCCAGATTTCGTCTGGGATCGAGCTCTGAGCTCTGGCTCTGTTGAATGCAGGCTGGACTGGTTTGAGCCTAGGCTGAGGATTAATTTGATGTGGCTGCCCACAGAGCAAGGTGGAACTCTGGGGCTCAGCCGCTCCTTTCCGCTCCTGTTCCCGATCCCATTCCCCGTTTCTTTGGAACATTCCCCCACCTGGCTGTCCAATCTTCCCTGCCCCACTTTGAATCACCAGGACCAGGAGGTTTCTGTGCTTCTGGGGTTATTTGCTCTGCTCTCAGCACCTCCAAACTGAACATGAAACATGAACTGAGAGGAGAAAATGATGCCAAGGCGGACGTGGGGAGACCTCCACTTCCTACAAAACCCAGAACCCAAGTCCTCTTGGCGTTTGTTTTCTGGAGATAGGCATTAGTGCTGGGCAGGGTGCCAGAATGACTGAGATGTTTTGAAACAGTCGAACCTTTCCCATTTCATGTGAATCCCATTTGAAACATCTAAATTTTATGTCTCAGCCATCGCTGGCAGACGTTAAATCATTTTCGACACGACAATTAAAAACAGATTAATACTCACTCGAGACGAGGCTCCTCTCAACAAGCAACAAAATCCGGGAACACCACAAGGACCAGAATAAAAATCCACTTGCAGGGTGAACAGCAAATGTTTGAACGCATTTTCTTCCCGAGGTTTGGCATTTCTGCGTGCAGGGATTGAGCCCCTGGGAGAGCCTGGAGGAGTCAGAGCAGCGCGCAGGGAAAACAAAATAAAACCCAGTTACTCAGTGTTCACTCTGAGAGATTAATTAACAATTCCAGTGTTCTGTGGGAATCATGGAATGGTTTGGGATGGAAGGGAGTTAAAGCCCATCCCATCCCCCCCTCGCCATGGCAGGGACACCTCCCACTGTCCCAGGCTGCTCCCAGCCCCAGTGTCCAGCCTGGTCTTGGGCACTGCCAGGGATCCAGGGGCAGCCACAGCTGCTCTGGGAATCCCATCTCAGCCAGGAATTCCCAATTCCCAATATCCCATCCACCCCTGCCCTCTGGCAGTGGGAAGCCATTCCCTGTGTCCTGTCTTGGAGGGCTTTTCCAAGCTCAGCGATTCCACGATTCTCTAGGTTTGCTGGGAACTCTGAGCTCAGAGCAGATGTGGCGTGCCAGACAGTTCAGGGCTGAAATCTCTGGGTGAGAATTCCCAGCTTTGCCTCTGAAGGAGAAGCTCCCTCAGGGCTTGGTGACCTCCCTGAGGCCACAAACCCGGTCAGAGACACGTGGACACCTCTCAAAGACATCCGCAAATGGAGTTTTATTGCGTTCACACCACCCCAGCAGCTCAGAGCTGCCGTGAAATATCCACACCACGTCTCCAGCGACGCAGAGAAATGCAGAGGGCAGGTGCTCCGCTCCACTTGGGGGTTCAGGAACCGGGAGGCTCCGTCTCATTCCCTCCGAGTGACCAGCACGGATCCATTTATTCCTTTTGTACAAGAAACAAGAGGAGTAAATCGGGGAGCCCGGGCTGTTTGTGGTGCACACACAGCACCAACGAACAGCACCAGACGTTCCTCACCCTGGATACCTCATCTTTGTTATTTGTGAACCCCCAAACCCACGCACCCACATTCCTTATCAACAAATAGCCTCGGAATGAGCGAGCTGAAGGTGCTCCTGCACCTGGTGATGGATCAGGGACATCAGACGGGGCCCTTCTTGCAAACTCCATGAGGTTACTGCAGTCAATAAATCAGCTCCAACTTTCCTCTGAGGCCAAGAGCAGCGAGAGGAGTGTGTAAGGAAGTCCGGGTTATTAATCTGAGAGCTCCTGCCTGCGGGTCAGTCCATCAAGCTCAGAAAAATCAGCAATTTATCCCAGCGATCGCCCCGAGAAGTCTTTCTGCTCTGTCCTGCTCCACCTCCAGGCTGAAGCTCATTAATTCCACATGGCAAGGAAAGCTCACAATGACTGATCAGGCTTTCCCTGCACCAGTTCCGTGTTCTCTGGGCTCAAACAGGGAGCCCAGCACTGCTCCCACATGTCCGCAGGCCAGGCTGAGCGGGAGGAAAGGATGGAGCTGTCAGAGGTGAGAGATGAGTTGTGTTCAATGCAGCACAAGCTGGAACGAGAGGAGCTGAGCCAGGAGCAGGGAAGCAGGGCCTGGTTCCCACACGGAACACCCCAGAGAGGGAAAAGCCCCCAGCAGCTCCTTCCCCTTCTCCTGAGCTCAGCCCGCCCTGCAGAGGTGCTGCCCTCTCACCCAGACCCTTTTATTCCCACTGCAGCTCCCAGTGGCTCCCAGTCCCACCCGGGCTCGGGGACAGCGGCGCTGAGGGCCCAGAGAACCCCTGTGTGGTTCTCTTCTCGTCAGCAAAACCCCAAGCACAGATCCCAGCCCTGCACCCAGAAAAACCTTCGGTGACTGCTCCCAGAGAAACCCCACGGGAGCTGGGACAGGAGCTGGGATCCACATCCGAGCAGCCAAGGGGGCAAGGGCAGACCCTTCCCAGGATGGAACACACCCCACACAGCCAGGATTTCACTCAGGAGATCTGCAGGGCAGGGGGAGAGGTTTGGAATGAAAGGAGGAGAGATTTAGATGGGAGATTGGGAAGGAATTCCTGGCTGGGCGGGAATTCCCAGAGCAGCTGTGGCTGCCCCTGGATCCCTGGCAGTGCCCAAGGCCAGGCTGGACACTGGGGCTGGGAGCAGCCTGGGACAGTGGGAGGTGTCCCTGCCATGGCAGGGGTGGGATTGGATGGGATTTAAGGTTCCTCCCAACCCAAAGCACTCTGGGATTCACAGGGTACAGACACATGGATCCACCCCATCCTATCAACCAGGGGAAACCATCCCCAAATTCCTTTCTTGAAACTCCCAGGTGATAGAACCCCTCACCAGTTCCATTTCTCCTGGAGTTCCTGGCACTTCCCTTTCCAGAGCCTGCCTCAAACACACGTGGAAAGATGAATCTGGATAACCTTTATTCCCCTTGGAGACACGGGATTCCAATTCTTCTCTTACTTACCCTGGGTGAGGTCCCCCTGGACTCCAACAAGAAGGGAATTTCTTCCCTATTTTAAATTTTAAGAACAAGATTTTAAATGAAGAACAAGATTCCATTTTTTCACTTGACAACCTCCCTCAAAAACATCCAATCACCCCCTGGTCAGCATTTCCCATTGCCAGCTCTGCTTCCACCACGTATTTATTATTTTCCAATGCAAACCATTCCATAATTCCGTAATAACTCCCAATTCTGAATTCCTATCATGTTCCCTGCCCCTAACCCAGGGAGGAACAGTTGTTTAAAAACAGATGTGGGAATGGTTTGCTCTGGCCTGAGCCTCTCCCCTGATTCAGGATTAAGTTCCAGTCACTCCCTTTCACCACAAAAACTGGACCAGATTCTCTCCCAAATGGAAGAGGCAGAGCAGCACCTGCAACAGCGACCCGGGAAAATTCAATTAATGCATTGCCTGATTTAATTAGCAGCTGGGTTATGAGGACTCAAAGAGGTTTATTCAGTAAAAAACGGAAAAAATCTGAACTTTCTGAGTGTCAAAAAATGCTGATTTCGTTGTGGGTAATTCCAGAAAGAGGCTGAAAAAGGCCAATGAAAAGGAACAGGATGGGGCAGTGGAGATCCTGGTGTAGGCAGCTCCTGTCCCTTTGCTCCCTGTATTCCCTATGGATATCTCCAGGAGCAGAAACCCAATGTTTAAATCTTTTCACAGGGGTCTGTGACACTTCCAGGAGGGAAATCCTGTCACAGCACTGCTGCTTTTATTCTAGTTAATTTAATTTATTTTATTCTATTCTATTTTATATTTTATTTATTTTATTTTATTCTATTCTATTTTATTCTATTTTATTTTGGTTTGCGTTTTTTTATTCTATTTATTTTATTTTATTTTATTTTGTTTTGTTTTTTTTCTCTGGGATCCTGGAGCTGTTCCTTATTTCCCTATAGCTCTCCACTCATCACAGCAATGGAGAATATTCATATCCATACACAAACTCCACAGCCAAAGGAAAACAACGCTGTCTTGTACTGCCCCTCTCATCCCAGCCTGGCATCCAGCGCTGAATTCCCAATTTCCTTGAGCCAATCTCACAGAACACACAAGGCACAAAAATAAATGAAATCCAAGACAACTCCAGGCATGTTTTGTTTTCAGGCAAACAACAGCAAGCCAAGCCCCCCCTTGGCTGTGCAATGGGTTTAAAAGCAGCCTTTGAATCCATGAAATCCTCAAATTCCCTGCTTAATTAGTCAACGACCTGATGAGAGGGGTCTCCTCCCCGCTGCTTCGGAACCGGCGCCTTCTCAGGGAGCCTGGTTGTGCTGCTGCTCTGAAACAATGCTCAGCCAGGCTCTCCGAATCATAATTACACCAATAATTAGCGTCCTCATTAAACAGCCCCCCCGAAGGGCTGCAGGAAATGCGGAATGAGAGCCCTGAACGCCCTGACAGGGACAGGAGAGCAGGGGGAGCTTCAGCGGGACTGAGATCCCCACACGGCTTCCCGAGGAAGTGTGGAGCTCAGCATCCATCCCCATGGGAAAGGAGAACGTCCAGGAGAACATCCAGGCTCAGGTCGGCCGTCATGGAATCCCGGGATCACTGAGGTTGGAAAGGACCTCCAAGATCCGTGTCCCAAAATCTCTGTGCCCAACCCCACCTTGTCCCCAGCCCAGAGCTCTGAGTGCCACCTCCAGGAATTCCTGGGGCACCTCCAGGGATGGGCACTCCAAACCTCCCTGGGCAGCCCCTGCCAAGGCCTGAGCACCCTTTCCATGGGCAAATTCCTGCTGCTGTCCAACCTGAGCCTCCCCTGGCCCAGCCTGAGGCCGTTCCCTCTCCTCCTGTCCCTGTTCCCTGGGAGCAGAGCCCGACCCCCCCGGCTGCCCCCTCCTGTCAGGGACTTGTGCAGAGCCACAAGGGCCCCCCTGAGCCTCCTTTTCTCCAGGCTGAGCCTCTTTCCCAGCTCCCTCAGGAACTGTCCAGACCCTTCCCAGCTCCCTCAGGAACTCTCCAGCCCCTTCCCAGCTCCCTCAGGAATTCTCCAGCCCCTTCCCAGCTCCCTCAGCCGCTCCTCCCAGCACGGACCCCCTGTTCCCCCAAGCAGCTCTGCTTGATCTGCATCGAGGGGCATCATCTCCGTCCCCAAAGAACTCGGGTGGCACCTGCCCAGTGTCACAGTGCCCATCCCGCTCACCCCACCTTGACCTCAGAGATGCCCTGGGGTCTGGGAGCCCCTCCTGCTGCTGGCACTGTAATCCCTGAGTTTTAGGGACAGGGCCATACCCAGCTCTTTTCCAGCGAAGCTTTAACCAGCACACGGCCTCTGAGCCCTCAGCGCGGGGAGGTTTTCCCTCCCCTCCCACAGGATCAGGAAATCCAGCGCAGGAGGGACCTCCAGAGGTCTCAGGTTGAGCCCTCGCTCAAAGCAAGGCCAGCTTTGACGTCAGATCTAACCTGGAAATGAGGTCAGGCCGCTCGGACCCTCGTCCGGCCGAGGCTTGATCTGGAGGCTGGAGATCAAACCTGAGCTCTGAGCCCCTGGCTGAGCCTGTGCACCGCCGGGGTGATTTTGTTCTCCCAATCCCTGATTAGCACTTCCCTCCTCCAAACTCGCTTCCCCTGCATCTCGCCCCAAAACTGTTCAGCTCCAAGGACTTTTCCTGCAGGGCCCTCTCTGCAGAGCTCCCCTCCCTTGCTGGTGCCCGGGGCTGTCCCTTCTCAGGGCAGGAATTTGCATTTAATTGCTGTTGAATCTCCCGGGGTTCCTGGCAGCCCATTTTCCCCTCAGGTCCTGGCTCCCCCGAGAGGCAGCTCTGAGCCCCCGCTTTGGAAAGTCTGGATTGTCAATATTCCCTACAATGGAATCCTGGAATGGTTTGGGTTGGAGCGACCTTAAATCATACCCAGTGCCACCCCTGCCATGGCAGGGACACCTCCCACTGTCCCAGGCTGCTCCCAGCCCCAGTGTCCAGCCTGGCCTTGGGCACTGCCAGGGATCCAGGGGCAGCCACAGCTGCTCTGGGCAAAGACACATGACTATGGTTGTACCTTCCAGGACCTGAAGAATCCAACACAAAAGATGGAGAGAGATTATTTACAAGGGATGGAGTGCCAGGATGAGGGGGAATGGCTTCACACTGCCAGAGGGCAGGGATGGGTGGGATCTTGGGAAGGAATTCCCAGCTGGGAGGGTGGGCAGGCGCTGGCACAGGGTGCCCAGAGCAGCTGTGGCTGCCCCTGGATCCCTGGCAGTGCCCAAGGCCAGGCTGGACACTGGGGCTGGGAGCAGCCTGGGACAGTGGGAGGTGTCCCTGCCCTGGCAGGGGTGGGATTGGATGGGATTTGAGGTCTTTTTAAGCCAAACCACTCTGGGATTCCATGGAACTCCAATCTGCTCCTGACACGCTGTGTTCCAGCTGGAACCTCCTCAGCTATTTTCTGTGACTTCTGAGAAAGAGAAGGATATTCCCTGTGGGATTCCCGCCCAGGACCATGGGATATTCCCTGCGGGATTCCCGCCCAGGGCCATGGGATATTCCCTGCGGGATTCCCGCCCAGGACCATGGGATATTCCCTGCGGGATTCCCGCCCAGGACCATGGGATATTCCCTGTGGGATTCCTGCCCTCCTGACTCGGAGCTGGGCCCCACAGGGAAGCTCAGGCTGCTCCCATTCCACATCCTCCCCTCAGGAATTCTTTGCACTTCCCAAAGTCAGTTCTTCCCTCACCTCTCCCCGTCTCTCACCGCACTCCTTCAGCCCTCAGACAACGCCCAGCATGGATCCTGTTCCCATTCCATCCATGCTTTTACAGCCCAGTCATTAACTCTGCCCTGGGTTTGGGCTCCAGCGTGGAGGAGCAGCCCCATCCCAGCCCTGGAGGTCACTTCCAGCGGGGATGAATCCCCACAATCCCAATCCTCCCATCCATCCCCGTCCTCCTCCTCACAGCTTCATTTTATTACTCCAGCGTTTTGCTTATCCTGCACCACAAAGCGCAGCAGAAAATGAAATGCAAATGAGATGCAGATGATATGCCCTGACATGCATTTTTCTGTGTTAAAAGAAAACCCTGACCTCTTTATAATCTTCGCAGCATCGCTCAGGGACAGCTTTCAGGGACTGGATGTGGCACTCGGGGCTCTGGGCTGGGCGACAAGGAGGGGACAGTCCCAGCTTGGACTCAGTCCTGGAGCTCTTTTCCAACCCTAACATTTGGATTTTGAGGGATTTAACTCCCTTTGCTCCTGGCGCTGAGTCTTGTGGTCAGAAAAGTGAAAAATACTTGGTTATTCTCCAGTTCAATCACCGACACCCTCATTCCCTAAAATATTTTGGGAGACAACTCTGTGAATGTTGTTAAACTGCCAGAGCAGGGGAAGGAGAGGTGGAATTCCCTGATTTTTGTGCTTTCATTCCCTGCTTTCCTAAACGAGCTACATAAAAATAAAAAAGCACAGCTACAAAAACTGCGGAAGACAAAAAACCAGGACACACCACGGGCACCTTGGGAGACCAGGAATAAAACCTCAGGTGCACCAGGAGCGGAGAGGATCCAAAACGGAAACACTGAAATTCCATAAGCACCAAACATCCCTCAATGTTCGAATAAAGTGAAATATTCAGGAGAAAGAGGAATTGAGAACTTTCAGTGGCTGGAATTGTGGGGAGAGGGTTCATGAAGGAACAGGGAATCCCAGGCCAAGCTTTAACTGCAGCTCCCAGCCCTGCAAAACCCAAATGAGCCGGGGAGTGTCGAGTGGAGGAGAGGGGATGGATTAAAGGATGTGGCTTCTGAGGGAAAACTGGAAAAGTCGCAGAGGAGGGGATGGAAAATACCCCCAAAAAATGTAAAAAACCCTGGATAAATCAGGATCATCGGCTCCTCTCCGCGTGCCGGGGCTCGCAGGGGGAGCGGGATTGGGAAAAGGTTCGGGATTTAGAGGCAACAACAACAAGACAAGAAATTTCCAACTAAAAGGTAATAAAAAGCTGGAACAGCCACCCTGGGACAACGTCCTTGCTCTGCATACCGGCTTTTACTGGAATTTTATCATCTCCCAAAGGTCTGAGCCCTGCCAGCAGCTCCCTCCAAGGACAGTTCCTCTCCACACTCTTGGAGCTTGCCCAGCCAGAGAGGCAGAAAAACTGGGAATTCTCTTCTTTTCTATCCCAGCTGCCCCAGCTTTGACCCAGCCCGCATCTGAAATCTCCCTGAAAATCCCGGTGTGGATCTTTCCATCGTATTTTTCCATCAATCCGAGGAGATCGACGTCATGAGGGTCAGCAGTGATAAGCGCTCCTAAATTTGGATTTATTTACTGATAACCACCCCAGTGGGATCCCACATCCCACCTTTTATGTGAAAAACCAACAGCAAGAGATTTTTCCTTGAAAACCCGGAATAAAAGTCTCAATGTGCAAAACGTCGACAATTCCAGGAAAAAAAAAAATTCCAAGAAAACTCCCGATAAATGAAGTTCTGAACTAAGACCGAGACTAAGACGAGGGCATTGGTTTCGTTCGGGTTTAGCTGCTCTGATTTATAGCTGAGAAACGTCTTCCCTGAACTCAGATCCCTGGAAAACCAACACTCCAGCCTGGCCTTTCCGGAGTGCATCCATTATTTAAAAAACTAACGGTGAAATATTAAACTTTGATGAGGTTTTTGTTTGCTTTGCTCTCCTGAAAGCCATAAATTAAAATTCCACCGTGTTTGGATTATTGATTCCTCTGCTGCCTCCGCAGTGGATACAAAATGAAACAGCCGCTCGTTAAGCCAGCCCGGGCTGAGCAGTTAATTGTTCGTGGGGCTGGTGAAACACAATCTGGGATTTTTCCTCCAGTGCCCCTGAAAAAAACTCCACAAAAACCACGGAAAGGAGCAAAAGGCAAAGCTCCAGCTGTAAAATACATCCAAATAAAGCAAAAGGCAGCAGGGAGCCTCTGGTATCTGCACCGTGTTGGTGGCAGCAGGACTGGGATCACTCGTGCATCCAGAACTGGAAACTCATCCCAAATCCACGCGCTGAGAGCGCTGCTAAAGCACAATCCAACGGGAATTTGGTCACTTTCTCTCCCTCCCCAAATCATTTCCTTGTCCGGTTGTTCCTCTCCTGCTCAGACCTCGTGTGCAGAATGAACTTCACCAGTTCAGAGAGATCGTTCTTTAAATCAATTTTTTCCCCAACAATCCAACCTCCAACGGATCAATGCCCGGCTGGGTGGCTCTTATCACCCCGATGGGCAAATCCAGCTGCTCCCAATAAATACCAGTAAATCCCCTCAGGAACCACCCTGGGAGAGCTGCAGCCCCTCGGAGAAATCTGGGAAACACCTCTTGGAGAAATTCCAGGGGAAGCAAGGAGCCCTTTGCACATTTGTCTTTCCTTCCATGCTGGATCCACGTCACTTGGATAACACAGATCCAAACGGTGGGATCTGGTTTGAATTTAAAGGATCAGCACAATCCAAACTGTGGGATCTGGTTTGAATTTAAAGGATCAGCACAATCCAAACGGTGGGATCTGGTTTGAATTTAAAGGATCAGCACAGATCCAAACTGGGGGATCTGGTTTGAATTTAAGGGATCAGCACAGATCCAAGCTGTGGGATCTGGTTTGAATTTAAAGGATCAGCACAACCCAAACTGGGGGATCTGGTTTGAATTTAAAGGATCAGCACAACCCAAACTTTGGGATCTGGTTTGAATTTAAAGGGTCAGCACAATCCAAACTGGGGGATCTGGTTTGAATTTAAAGGATCAGCACAATCCAAACTGTGGGATCTGGTTTGAATTTAAAGGATCAGCAAAACCCAAACTGTGGGACCTGATTTGAATTTACAGGATCAGCTCAGTCCCTCCACAAAACTCCTTCCCATCAGCTGAGCCTGGGCATGGGAATAACAAACCACTGAAATCCAGGGAAACCGCCTCCCGTTCCTGCTCTAATGCTCCCAAATTAAAATGTACTCTCAGCTTTGGGAAAAGGGACACCGTGACCTTTCCAGGAGCAGGGAAAAGAGATCCCTACTCCAAATAAAGAAGAAAGGTTGTACCTACAATCTTTTAATATGAGGGAGACAGGGATATAAATCCCACTGACCAGGGAATCCATCGAGTGATGGATTGCAGCTGGTCCAGGAGAGATGGCAAAGGGAGAGAACGCTCCAATCCCAATCATTCCACAAAATTACCCTTGGCCCACTCCAGCTTGGCAGAAAAACGGCTCATCCCCATCCCCAGAAAGGCTTTTCCCACCCTGAGCATCCCAGGAATGCTCCTGGATTGCCTGTCAAGGCCTCCTCCATTCCTGGTGTTGGTTCTGGATCTGCCCAGAGGGACGAGTCCTTGGAGAGAGCCCGGAGCCCTCATCCATCAGTGGCTGCTGCCTTTTGGCTTGGAATTCCCAGCCCTTCACCATCTCAGCCAGGAAGTAAATCCAAATCCATGGAAGGGCAGCAGCTGGATACATTTTGGGTGGCATCTGGAGTTCTCCATCGCAGATTCCCTTCACCAGCTGTCGGATGAACCTCTCTGAGCTACCAAACGCTCTGTTCTCCGTAAAAAGGAAAATCACCTGGAAAACCAGCGTTGGGATCCAAAGGACAAGCCAAGAATTCCCATATTTTTGGGGCAGGGCTGCCTGGTGCCTCATTCCGGGTCTGGAGCAGCCATTTTTCCAAACAAAACACCTGCTGATTTTGGCACAGCGCCCTCGGCTCCAGAGATCCCTCAGCTCCCCTCCTCTTCCCAAACGGCGCTGTCTCCAGCCTGCGCTCGTTCCCCTTTCCCAGGGAACGGCTGGAGCTGTGCCAGGGTTTGGGATGTGACACTGGCCGAGCAGCTGGCCCGTGTCCTGCCGCAGCCTCAGCAGAAGCCGTCCCCGCCGGGGGCCACCGAAGGGCTCCGCACGGGCGCGGGTGTTGGCAGCGGCGCAGGAGGAGGCAAAGGAGTAGAGGGAGACCTTCCTGGCTGAGTTCCAGCAACACTTCATTCCAAGGGTTGGAGCAGGGAGCGTCACCGAAGGGATCAGGAGCGGGAAAAGGCGCTCTGAGGGTCCCGACAAAGGTATTTGAGGGCCAGGAAAAAGGGTGGGGAAAACTACACAGAACCAATGGAAATGCGGGAAAGAGGAGGGATTGTGTTGGAGTCCAAGGCATGCCTCTGGCAGCCCTGGCAGGTCAGGGAGCCCCAAAGCCCCTGCGAGGGNAGAGGTAGAAATTACATGTCTAGAATAGGTGCAAATTAATTGGTATAAAATGGTAAATAATAAATATGTTGTGAAGAATGGTTGGATCATGGAAAGGGCACAAAAGGGACGGGACAGCCCAGGACTGGGCAGTTCCCATCGGACACGGCTGGCATCAGACTGCGGCCGGAGCTGAGAGCTGGCTGGAGATAAGGAGAAATAAACAACCTGAAACAACATCTGCAGGCGTTTCTCATCTGTTCGGGCTCCAAGGTAAAGCTGCACAGAGGCTAAAATAGAGATAACGGACTTGTGTGGAGTCACAACTCCCACAGGATTGAGGGTACAACAGCCAATCACAAAACTTTGGGGTGGTAACCAAAACAGATGAACCAATAAAGCCTTGAACTTCACGGAACTTTCTGGAAAGCATGCATATTAACTAGGGAACGTGAATAAACATAAGGGAATCGACATAAAACGAGGAGGGGAGCAACCCAGGCTGGTAGGAGGGGACGAGCATGATTGAGTTATCAATCTATCTCCTCTGGGGTTTTCTCCCACCATAGGATTTGAGGTCTTCCTGAAACCCACTCGGTCTGGGTGACCCCTACAGGGATGGATTTTAGGGAAAGGTTCTTCCCTTCCCAGAGGGTGGGACAAGCACTGGAACAGCTCCCCAGGGAATGGGCACGGTCCTGAGGCTGCCAGAGCTCCAGGAGCACTGGGACACCTCTCCCAGGGATGCCCAGGGTGGGACTGTTGGGATGATCCTTGGGATCCTTTCCCACTCTGGATATTCCATCCCACAGTTCCACCACTCCCACATTGCCCTCAGCGGATTTTCCCCCTCAGTTTTCAGCGTTTTCAGCAGCAAATTCGACTTTGCCCCTTCAACAGCCCCGAGCAAACAGGACTAAAACTCCCTCCTATTCCTCACATTAAAACATAAATAATTTTATGTCATTTAAACAATTCCACTCCTAAACAGGGCGGCTCCACGCGGAAATATTTTCCCAAATTCTCGCCTGCTTTAGAAGGAAAAAAAAACCCCACCAGTCCCACTTAGCTCACCGTAATTCCAGCAGAATTCCTCGTGCAAGAATGAAATCAAAATCTTAGAGGGGGCACTTGGAGAGATTCATTTCTGCCGGGGCTGCGAACGGCCTGTACCCAAACATAATGAACGTAATTCTCCTGTCAGGTTTAGTGTAATTTTCATGTGCTGATAGGTCCTGGATGGGATAATAAAACTTCCAGTACAAGCCCGTTATTGTCAGGCACGGAGAGGAAATGAGATATTTATTCAAGCCAATATCTCTGCGATGGCTGCTGTTAAATAAAGGATTTGCAAATAGGTGTTGGGAGGAAAAAAAAAACCAAATGAATGTATTTTGGTTAAGTGGGTAAATACCTTCAGAGGAACTAAAACCACGGGGTTCTAAAGGGTTTTATAATGCAGGAACAGAAATAAGATTTTTAGGAGCGTGAGGATTTGGGAAAATCTCATTATTGCTGGGAGATGCTGGAAGCAGCCCAGCTTTACAGCAAAAGAAGGAAATATCAGGAAATTGTTGGGATAGGGAGTCAAGGAGCCACTTTTTCACGGGAAAAACCTCCAAAAGCCCAAGTTCCTGGTGTGTCCCGGGGCTCAGCACAGGAAATATCCCAACAGGGCATTTTTCAGCCCTTCTGCCTTCCCAGCTCGTTTCTGCCACAATTCCCGGGGCTCAGGGCAGCAAATGAGGGAGAGCAAGGAAAACAAACCCCAGGCAAAAGGTGGGAAGGGATTTTCAAGCATCCAAATGAATCCCGTGGTCTGTCCGTGGCTGAGGCTGAGACGTTCCGAGTTTAACTGGTTACAAATGACTTTACAATGAATTAAAAATTCCCCAGGTTTAAGCAGGCTCCACAAAGAAGCGACAGTAAAGAAATCAGCAATAAATACATTATTATTATTATTATTATTATTATTATTTCTAATAGCTTTAGATGCTGCATTTGAGCTCAGACGATCTTTAACCAAAATAAAAATGCACTTTGGGATGATTCATTGGGCAGAGATCAAAAATACCCCAAAGGCTTTCTTTGAAAGCCCTGGAACAGAGAATTTCGGCGCTTCCAAGGCAAGAAGTGTCCTTCAAACACAGATTCCTTTGTTTGTATGCCACAGAAATCAGCTTAAATCCACCCCAAAATAAAAAAAAAAATGGTGCTAGATGGAAAAAGAATAATTTGGATGCAGGGCTGGAGCTGTCTCCAAACGCTGAAGCCCATGAAGAGCCGGGATTTCACTCGGGAGCTCACAAGGAGCCAGCAGGATCCCACCGGGATGCTCCAAAAGCCGTTCCCAGGCTGGAGAACGGAAGGGAGGAGGTTTGAGGATGCCCCTCCAGCACTTCCCTCTCCCTCGGGGAGAATTCTTTGCCCATCATCTGTGGAACTCGGAGCCGTGGGGGGCGCGGGGAAGGCTCCTGACGTTTTCCTCCCGCGTTTTCCTGCCGACGCCACAAGGACCGGGATAAAAACCGGAGGCACGAGGAGCGGTTTGGGAGAGCCCTGCGGCGGCGCTGACGTGGAGGAGAGGAACCAGAACGCTCCCACAAAAGCCCCGGGAGAGATGGGATGGAGATGGAGCAGGAATATGGGGCAGGAATAAAGTTGTTGGTGCCATGAGCTCCCTGCAGCCCTGGCTGGGCCTTTCCCATTCCCTGCTGGTTTTCCAGGGCCTCTGCCGGCAGCTGCTTTAACCCGGCAAAACAAACACCGGGATCATCCCCAAAGTGAGACCAAACCACGGAGCTCCACCCTCACGGACTTGAACAAAAGCTGAAAAAATTCCACGCTCCTCCTTCACCTCTCCCAAATTCCCGAGTTATTCCGAGCTATTCCAGTGCCTGCTGAGGCAGTCGCACCTGCCCAGCTTAAAACAGCCTCTGTTTTCCCCAATCCAACCCTTTTCCTTGGTGTCCATCCCTCGTTTCCCACAGCATCTCCGTTTTTTCCGTGTTTCTGATGGTTTTTGTTGTTGTTTGGGGTTTTTCCTTTTGTTCATTCCGAGATCTCTCCACAGTGAGTGGATCTGTGACTGCAAAGAGACAAAAAAAAACCCCCCGACACCCAAATTATTCGTGCCAGGAAACAGAGGCCGTGATTCCCTTGGAATTTCCAGCCTGGAATATTGGCACGTCCTAACCCTTAAACGGGGGACTGGAAATGATATCAGAGATCAGCAGAGAGGATCTGGAAGTGGGGGCAGGCAGGGAATTTATTCCAAATAAGCCAATTCCTGTGGTTTTGAGGGAAGCTTTGACGGGCAATAAAAGGGTGGATGAAATTCAGAACCCGCCATGGCCAGAGAAATAAAATCTGCACCTTCTGTACACAAGAACGGGAATTTAATCCGTTTTTTTCTCCAGAAAACAGAGCAGGGGCTTTGGAGAGATTTGCTGAAACCTGCAGCAGACAGAGAGACAATTTGGATTTCCCAGGGAACACCAGGGAATGAACAACAAAACCTAAATTAAAATAAAATACAGATGTTTTCACTTGCTGAGCCGACCCTTTGGAACGGGGAATGCACCAAACCAGGTGAAGGATGATGAAAGAGCCTCAGGATGAGAAGCTGTGAAGATTCCTTGGCTTGAGGAAAAATCCAAGAGAAATGCTTGCAGGGCAAAGGGCATTTTAATCCCAAAAGATGTGCAGAGGTTTAATAGGGGGCAATTATGGAATTGGCTTTTCCAAACACAGGAATGGAGTTTGGGCCCTGCCCTCAGCAGGCAGATTTAAAACTGGGATTAAAAAGCTCAGGAGGGATTTCTGAGGGATCACAGCGGTTCAGGAATGAGATGGAACATTCCCAGGTTATGGTCAGAAGTAAAAGAAGATGGAATTCGAACGAGTTAGGGAACACGGAGCGGGTTAAAGGAAAGGCTAAAGCTGGGAAATCCCAAAATCACCGTTCCCAGGAGCTCAGCTCTGAGCTGATCCCACACACGGATACCAAACACCATTTGTGATGATTTAGGGTCCCTGCCTGCTTTCCCTCCTCTGCAGGGATGACGGGATCCAAAAATCCCAGAATCCTGGAATGGGNTCCCTGGCAGGTGCCACTCTCAGATGCCACTCTCAGGTGCCACTCTCAGGTGTCCTCAGCTGCCACCTGGGGCCATCATATCCATCCTTCCCTCCAAGGTGGGACCTGGCCGATCCCACCCCAGCCCCTCTTTCCTTAGGATTTTTCCGGAGCACCAGGGGCTGCCTCCTGGGACTGGCCAGGGCAGAGTTTTGAAGCAGATACATTGAAATTTTGGGATTTTCTTCTCTACCAAAGATCATTCCCAAGAGGAAGCCCAGCACTGCCCCACGTCCCCAAGTGCCACCTCCGCACCTTTTAAACCTCCCAGGAATGGCGACTCCACACAACCCAGGGAAGTGGAAAAGCCTGGAAATTTTCATTTTCCCCATGCTCAGAGCTGGTTGTGCCGCAAACCTCGGAGCTCCAGCAATAATCCTGACCAGCTCTGTCCTCCCCACGACCCCAAACCCTCCTGTGCACAGCAGGGCTGGGCCATTCAGAGCCACAATTATCATTTCTCGCTCTCATTTCCGTCCACAAAATAATTGATCTGCACTTCCAAGAGCGCAGCAAACCCGGATCCCCTTTATTTCCCTCTTCCCTCCTGCTCTCATCCTCTAGAGCCACTTCTATCTTTATTAAACCTGCACCAAACAAAGAATAAATCCATTTTGGACATAAATAATAAACATTAAAATAAATAAACCCCGCTGCCTGCTGCCCAGCCACCAATCTGAAGTGCCACAGCAGGACAGAGATGTTCACTAATTAGCAGAGTTCATTTTAACCCACCCTAAACACCTCGAAAGGGAATTCTTCGAGGCCAACAAACCACATCTGATCTTCACCACTTTGTGCCCCAGCAACACCTGCAGCAGAAAGGGAGCAATGAAAACCATTTTGTTCCAAACAGGATTTTCCCAGTGTTTTAATACTCGGAGATTTTTAATTTATGGTGAGTAAATGGTGCATGAAATACTTTCTAATGCCTGGAACGCCCGGTGCAGAATTGCACAGGCACAACAATAATCTGATTTTACTTCTACTGAAGGGATGCCAAGTGTTTTAAGCCTCGTGTGCATCATTAAGCAACCTCTTATATTCCTAATGGATGGCTCCGAGATGAGAATTCCCTCTCCCACTCAGTGCCGGAGAACCTCAGGATCCAAAATCCTGAGGGATTTGAGGGCCTTTCATTGGTTAAATGCCAGCATTTAATGAAAGGAAAGAGGAAGAACCCCAGGGTTCAACAAGAACCTGAAGTTCGGCAGAGGCAAAGGGGGCTCCAGGGATCAGAGAAGATTCAGGTTGGACATCAGGAGGAATTTCCCCATGGAAAGGGTGCTCAGGCCTTGGAATTGCCCAGGGAGGTTTGGAGTCCCCACCCCTGGAGGTGCCCAAGGAATTCCTGGAGGTGGCACTCAGAGCTCTGAGCTGGCTGAGATGTTGATCCATCACAGGTTGGACTCGATGGTCTGGGAGGATTTTTCCAATCTCTGGAATTCTGTATCCACACCAAAAATTGGTGCAAGCCCACAAATAGGATTTGGTCACCGAGCAGCAGAAGAGACCACACAAACCAGGGAACTGTGCTCCCGCTGGAGGTGCTCCTGCTTGAACCACTTGGCTCCATAAAATCCTGGAATTCCAGACTGGTTTGGCCTGGAAGGGACCTTAAAGCTCATCCTCATCCCATTCCCACCCCTCCATGGAGGGACTTCACGGCTGCTGTTGGCATCAAAGGCCCAGCTCATCCCAGGCTGCCATTCCCAGAAATCCCCCAGCTCCCAGCCCAGAGCTCTTTGCTCCTCAAGGAGTGAGATCCTCACCCCATTGCCTTCCCCTCTCCACAGATTAATGGAGTTCTGGGAAAAGCATCCAAAGGCAGGTGTGGCACGGGCTCTGGGGCAGGATTTGAGGTCAGCCCCATCCAGGAGCATTCCCAGAGCCTCTCCCTGCTGCTGGGGAGCAAAGTCAGAGCTCCAGCCAGGAACGCTGGGAGGGAAAACCAGGAGGAGACAGCAGATGGACAGAAAGGCTGGGAATTATAGAAGTAAAAATGAATCCTGGCAGGATTTGTCTGTTGGTTTTCTTTTTCCTGGGATCAGAGTTTGGAAGAATAGGGATTGAAGGGTGACAGCAGATAAAAAGAGACCCCTGCCCCAGGCACAGTAGGGAAGTGTAAAACAGCTGTGCCACATCCAAAGTCAGAGCTGGGATGAGGGCAGGGAGGGATCACACCGAGGGAAAAACGCCTCTGGAATAACAAAACGTCTCCCAAAGCATGGAGTGCTCCGGCTGCGAGGACCTCGGGAAGCAGGAGCTGAGCTCCTGGAAGTGGCCCTGGACAGGGGCAGGAGCAGAGGGTGGGAGAGACACAGGGTGACGTTTAGCCCAGGGCTAAAAGGGATGTGGAAGAAGTTTGTAAACCTCTGAAATGTTTGGGATTCCCATCCAGAGACACCACAAGATGTCAGATCCATAAAAGCTCCTCCTTCGAAAGACTCCAGCTCAAGGCTGGTGGCTCTGCCCTCTGTGCCCAGCTGAGGTGGCTGCAGGGGCAAAAACCCTTCCAGTTGGTTCTTAAACCCTTCTCCGTGGACTTCAAACCAGGCAGGGACTGTGGGATAACTGCTGCCTGCTGGAAATCCTGGCTACACGGAATAATTCCCCCTCCCAGCAGACGGGACACGGCCCAAGCTCAGCACCGGGGCTTTTCCCGGAGCAAACCCTCAACAAAAAGGGTCGGGACAGCACCAGGGTCTGCTCTGGGACAACCCATCCTCGCTTTTTCCAGGGGGTGACAAACATTCCACAGGGGTGGAAAACCAGAGCAGAATCCAGAGTTTGGGCAGCTCAGTCTGGTCTCCAAAAAGGGATCTCAAATTATGAACGTGAATTTATGGAATCCCTTCCAGACTTGTCTGTGGGTCCTGTCATTCCCAAGGACCTCTTGGATGTTCCCTCATCCAACACTTCCACTTTCCAAGCATTCCTTGAGGAATGCTCCTCAAATCCTTTTCTCTAGCCACAGACTGGACCACTTCAGCTGGGAAGGACCTCCAGCAGTCATGGTAGGGCTGACCAAAAATTAAAGCAGGTCCTTAACATCCAAATTCCCCTTCGTTGCCAGGCTTGGGATATCGAGCACAGCCAGGATCCAGGTGCCTTGGAGCACCTCAGCCCACCCCAAGATCAAAGGAAATTACTGGAGCTTTAATTATGTGATTATATAAATTAAATCACGAATTTTTCTTTACTTCAGACCTGCCACGGTTTAGAGGCTCCTCAGTTCTCGGCGTTAATAAGTGAGAAAAAACTCGCAAACTTCCAAGCTCAACCCCCGTTTCCCTGAAACTTCCCAAATCCAGCAATGCCATCAAACCGTCGGTCAGCCACGAGTGCTACCAACAAAACACCTGCCCAGGTGTGAGACACTTTTCCCTGTCAATATTATTTTTCTTACTTCTGCTTAACCCACAAGGCAAATTTGACAATTTTTTAGCCTGAGGCTGACGTGACCCAAACCTGAGGATTCAGGAGGGTCGAGATTGATTAAAGATAATTGTGGAGATTAATTCACTTCACAGGGGAGCATTTCTCTTCCATAAAATGGTTTGGGTTGGAAGGACCTTAAATCCCACCCCATTCCCCCCCCTGCCATGGCAGGGACACCTCCCACTGTCCCAGCCTGCTCCAAGCCCC